>CM062817.1:2070072094-2070594594 GCA_031772625.1 Pinus tabuliformis | reverse complement strand
ATTACATATTGTATACTGAGTCAACCGTGGACTAGCATGAGGGACTCTGAAGTGTCCAAATACACCACGCAGGGCAACCTGCTCAAAAACAACTGTATAAAAACTATTATAAGACTGTATACGCCTATACATAGACCACACAGGGCCTTTTCAGTATAATATCTCAAATATATATGTCAAAAAAGATTTCAAAAAATTTGTACTTAACAAAATACATTTTTAGTTCCAGGACCGAGGTCCCCCTGATAGTGCTGGTCTATATAAGGCCGACGAAAATAGCGGAATTCATTATTTCCCCTCTGCTCTTGTATCACCCATTCTCCTCTAGGTAATGACGCAGCCTCCTTGGATAGTTGGTCAGCGCTGCAGTTATGCTCCCTGTATATATGATTGCAAGAGATATTGTTAAATTCTGCCTTGAAAATATTTACATCGTTTAATATGTTGCTGAGTGTGTGTATGTGACAAATAGATATGCCATTGAGCCAGTTAATAATAATCTGCGAGTCCCCAAAGATATTAAGGTTGAAGCACTGATGTCCCAAGGAGAAATGCAATAAGTGACGGAGGGTAATGAGATCTGCAAAATTATTGGTGCCAGCTCCTAATCCCAACTTGACTTTATAGAAATGTTGTTCATTTATATATAAGAGGAATCCACCTCCACAGCCCTGTTGATTTGCAGCCCCATCGAAGAAAGCCCATGGAGTAGATTTTTCAATGCTAGGGGGTGGATATGTGCGACGCTCTTTAGGAGGTGGAGGTTCAGGAAGTTCATTATAAGCAGATATTATACCAGCCTCTATGAGCAGCCAACACATAGCTTTGTTATCAAAAATGAAATGGTTTCGAGCCTGCCAGATATACCAACTGACAAGCAAGGGGAGGTTTTGAAGTTTGGATCCCTTGTGTCTGCCAGACCAGTCATCCCAAGTGCTGCTAAGATTATCGCCAACCCATAGCCCAGATAAATTGATAGAAGAGGATAAGTTCCGCCAAAGTGATTGCAATGTGGTGCATAGAAGAAAAAGTTGTTTCGATGATTCCGAATCGCATTTGCACAAAATACACCAGGTAGGACCGTAAAAAGATCTGTGAGCTAGATGTTCCCCCGTGGGCACTATGTCTCTAAGTATGCACCAGAAGAATAGTCTGGTGCGCGAAGGTGCAGTAAGCTTCCAAATGTATCTCCACTAATTCAATGTTTGATCTGGCCTTTTGTGCTGTATCAGGGAATTGTAACCTGACTTTGGGGAATATATACCATTTTCTGCAAAGCACCAAACCAATTCGTTAGGTCCCTCTTTTATCCTTATGTGAGATTCAAATAATGTTATAATATATTCATTCCATTCCTGGTGCCATCAAGGGGGAAGGTCGAGCTGACGAGCAGATTTCCATGCTTGTGAAAAAATATTTGAATTTTGTTTATCTGCAATGTGTGAGAAAAATCTGATCTCATGTGAGTGTAGATACATGATAAGGTCTCTAGAAAGTAAGTTTCTTCCTCCACTACCAATCCACGAATCCACCCCGATCCGACCCAGGGAACCATCATTGATTCTCCACACCAGATTGTCTCTTATATGGGGAGGGAGTGTAACAATGCCTTCCAAATGGATGAGTTGCCAGTCGATGGCCAATTAGACAGTTGAATCCAATCTAACATGTGCTGAGGCTAGATATATTTATGATATGAGATATGTGTCCATAGATTTTGATCAGTCAACAAGGTCCAACCCATTTTTGCTGCTAGGGCTTGTGCGAAAAAGGGGAGGTCTTTCAGTCCCCATACTCCCCATTTCTTTGGCAATGCAATCTTTTGCCAGCTAATCCAGGCAAATAATTTTTTATACTGATTCCCGTTCCAGAGATATCTATTGCATAATTGTTTCAGACGAGATAGGATATTCCTGGGGATCCAAGCAAGAGCCATCTAGAAAACTAGGGTGGCTCCCAGGACCGATTTGATAAGCACCAACCTGACCGCCCTCGATAAATATCTATAACTCCAAATGGACAGTCTCTTCTCCAATTTTGTAACAAGCCAGACCGAATCTGCAATCCTTTGACAGGTAGGTTTGAGCCAAAAACCCAGATATTTGAGTCCTCTGTCCAAGGGGTGGATACTGAATGAAAAGACCCGATGAGAAAATTGGGATTCATGAATAGAAGTACGAGTAAAGGTTATGGTGGATTTGGATAGATTAGCAAGCATCCCTGATGCCGCAAAGAAGAGGCGGAGTATCTTGGAAAAAGATCTGGAATCCCGAATTCCGCCATCTAGCAGGATAAGCACATCATCCACAAATAGGAGGTGGGTGAGCAAGCAGTCATCCGTAATCTTGAGGCCACAAATATCTCCATCTCGCTTGGCCGATGCAATTAAGCGACTTAGACCTTCCATGACTATAAGAAAGAGGAGGGGAGATAGGGGGAAACCCTTCCTAAGGCCCCTTTCAGAGTGAAAGAAGTGGGAGGCCGAGCCGTTAATGAGAACACTGAAGGTGGGAGTGGTAATGTAGGCCATAATCCATGTAATGTAATTATGAGGAAAACCCAGGTGGATAAGGAGCATCTTAATATAAAGCCAGTTGACCCAATCGAAAGCTTTGGACAGGTCAATCTTGAGAATAATGCATTTTAGATGTTTGGTCCAAATTGAGTGGATGGCTTCCTGGGCCAATCCATGGCTTCATGGATCTGTCTGGATTCAAGGAAGGCGAATTGTTGAGGGGCAATATGCCGGGAGAGAATCGGCCTGATTCGGTTGGCAATAATTTTAGATATAATCTTATATAGACAATTGCACAAGGATATAGGTCTATAATCATCAAATGAGGATGGAGAATCGGACTTAGGGATGAGGGCAATGAAGGTCGAATTGATGGCATGGTATAGGGATCCTGTAGTTATGTTCTCCTCCACCACTTTCAATAGGTCCTGCCCCAGGATATCGTAAAAAGCCAGATAGAATTCGATGGTCTAGCCATTCGGGCCTGGACCCTTGTCCTTTTTGAACCATTTTAACATGCCTTCCAGTTCACCAGAAGTGACCATGCGAATAGCTCTTCTGTATCGTCCTCATTAACAAATCTTGGAAAGTGCCTGGCCACATTTATAATATCAGGAAGATTTGGTTCATGAGGGCTTTTGTAGAGTTTCCTGAAGTGAGTAGTGCCAAGGTGGGATAGCTTGTTTAAAGTGTCAGCAAAGCCTCCCTTAGGCAAAGGAAGATTCCAAATGGTATTTGATACCTTATGTCCCTTGGCATAGTTTTGGAAGAACCTAGTATTATCGTCCCCAGCTTTTAGCCACATGGCTTTGCTCCTCAACCTCAGGGATTCCTCGCGCTCATTTAGGATTTGAGCCTTCTGATTTTCCAGCTCAATCAAGTGAGCCTTATCTTCCGCGGAGATGAATCCCAAACTTCGGTCATCAAGTAAAGAACTCGGTTCGGATTCAATATGAGTAAGTTGTGAGGTTTCCCGTGAGCGTTTCTCCCTGACCCAATTAATAGATAGATGTTTAAGCTTAGAGAGGTTATTGCAAAAACCCCTTGCCAAGGACTCTGCCCCATGAATAGGGTTTGCAATCCAAAAATCAGAGACCATCTTGATGTAAGCAGGATCTCTCAGCCAGATGTGGTTAAATTTGTAGGGGGCTTTCGGATTTTTGAGTGGACCCTGGATTTCCAAATATATGGGAGAATGATCCGATATGCTCCCTGTACCCACCCATTTCTTGTAGTGATGCAGCTTCTATAAGAGCGGACCTTTCATTGAAAATTTGTCGAGTCTACGAGCCAATGCTGCATCGCCCACCCTTCTGTTTCTCCAAGTGGGTAGAGGTTTGTGCATGGGCACATCAATAAAATTGGTCTGTTCTAGCAGATGTGTCATATCATCAGTAATGGCATCTATCTGAGCCGCAGACCCCCAAGATTCTCTAAACCCCAAAGAAAAGTTTAGATCCCCTCCGATAATAGTATGATCAGAAGCCAGAAGTGAGAGGTTTAATAAATGTTGTCAAAATTGTTCCCTCTATTGACAGGGTCCATATACATTCACAATCCAAAAATTCTTACCGAGATCAGCAGAGAATATATCTAAGCCCAAGAATCCTGGACTCCCCCATGATGCATCAACCCTGATGGTTCGAGGGTTATATCCTATAGCCAGTCCCCCCGATCTCCCTGCAGCATCTAAAGCCACAAATGTCCAGCTCGGGACCAGAGATTGTAGGGAGTGGGAGATATGATCAGCCATACCAAGAGTTTCTTGAAGCAGGATAATGTTAATCGGTTCAACCTCAATAAGTCTCCCCAGGGATAGTTTCTTGGAGGCACTAGCCAAGCCCCTGTAATTGAAAGACAAACACTTCATGGAGGAATACCCCATGGGGTATTTCCTGCTCTAAGGACCCCATCAATAGTGGATTGTCGACCAGAGGAAACTTCCGCCCTAGCTCGCTTAATAGCCTTGGAGAGATTTGACTTCCTACCCCTGGCTGATAGGGGAATAGCACTAGGCAGAGTGAGACCTAGACCAGTCTGACGGACTGAGATATCCTTGGAGAGGGATCTGGAGTGTAGGAAGTATTGGTGAGAGAAAGAAGCCCCAGAGGATGATGGCGAGACAGAATATGTAGAAGGAGTGAGCAGAGAGGGGACAGAAGTGACAATAAGGGGAGGGGTAGACATGATGCATTGAGCCATGGAGGTCTGAACCGATGAGACAACAACAGATGAGGTAAAATCAAAAGATGTGAGAGGAGGGTTCAGAGAAATACCCGAAGCTTTCATGGCTTCAGCAGCAGAACGAGCCCTGGTCAGCGGTGGCGAGGATTGTCTGAGCCGAGCATCCACTGTCTTGGAGATAGGAGGGATTGCCGCTGATGAAGGACCCGAGGGAGAGGGGCGCGAACCGACCGGAGAATTTGCCCTGGATGGTGCAGGCGTAATCTTTGGGGAGTCCTTTGATTTCCGGTTGAGTGGGCAGTCTTTGAAGAGATGTCCCACCTTGTGACATCGTCTACAGCGAAATGGAACCCCTTCGTAGTCCAAGATCTGGACCCTGATGTACTTCCCCCACTGAAGTGTAATCTTTTCCTCCAAGCCCTCACGAGTATCCAAGTGGACCAGAATGCGAGCAAGGGTTCTATTTTTTGATTCCACAAAAGTACGGTCATGGTCTAAATATGTGCCTAGAGCATTTCCAATCCAGATAAAAACTTCCTCACACCAGAACTGTAATGGGAGCCCTGGCAAGCGCACCCAAAGTGGTCCAGCCCCAATTTGTTCATGTTCAGGGTCGAATAATGGGCTCCACCGCTTGAGGAGTACCAGAGCCATCTCGATGTGCCAGTACCTAGCCAGTACCAAATCCGTGTAGTGTTCCTTTGCGAAATGTAAGGAGAACCATCCTCTGGGCAAGACATGTACTTCAGGGAGTTCTTTCAGTACCTCGCCCCTAATCTCCTTAACCCATTGAGTCAGTCTGTTAGCTAAATACGCCTGACTGCGCACATGTCCAACAAGCACTGTGCATGCCATGATTACAAATTCACCAATACCCAAGGTCTCATCGAATTTGATGGTGATATCCTTTGAGGTTGCCTTGACGCACTTAGTCTTCCTTTTGCTGGTGTGAGGGGCCGATGGGTGGTCCACCAAAGGATATGAGATGCCTTCCGGAGGGTTTTGTTTTGCAGGCCTAACCTTAACCGCAGGGGTCTCGAAACAGCCAGACGGTTGGGGACCCGAGAGAGGAGGATTTGCCGCAGCGGTAACTGGGATGTCCACAGGGGGAGCAGAGAAAAATGATGAAAGGGGCGGATGGGGATCAAAGGAGGGTGAAGGGGTGGTATGCAAAGATAAAATGTGAAGGGTGCCAGGTGAAAGGGGGGGGGACTTCAAAGCCCGGAGAATCAACAGATAGCGACCTGGAGAGCGGGGGTACAGAGGAGTTCTGAGGTAGAGAGATGACATGCGAGGATATGGGCAGATCCGGTTCAGGCAGCGAAAAAGAGGTAGCAACCGACAATGTCAAGCTAGGGTCCCCAAATATAACATGATCCAGGTACGGCTCCTCAGAGTAATCCACCTCTTCTACCTCCATATTGTCCCCCATATTCTATCCAGAAGTCGACAGCCGAAAGCGACAGGTGTGAGAACGGAAACGGCAGGGAACAGTAAGTGGCGACGGTACAGCAAAGGCAGACTGCAGTAAAACTGTAAAACCCTAGGGTTTTACCCTAGACCCGCATGATTGCAATCAGTAATACTTATTATTATTTAGATAAGACTAGAAATTGAACCCATGATGTTGCAATGGAAACGTTATAAGGTGGCAGCATAGGGAAGAGTAGTATAGATGAACTAAGATGTGATTTTCTATGTCATTATAGATATTACAGAGTCTATTTGTTAGTGTGACAATCCTTTGAAGGTGTACCAAAAATGTTTCACTTAAGTCACTAGGTGACAAGTGACCCTAACAACAAGTTGATGGATTTTGTTGTCTTAGATATGAAACACAAATAGAAAACATACAGTAAAAGAAGATATAATCCAAAACATAAAGCAAAAATATAAAGTATCCAGTATAATAACCTAATTGGAAATACTATTTTAAATGAATAAATATTTTATTGATAACACCTCGTGAAGGAGATCTACAGATTGGTCTATCAGTCCCCCTCCGTGGGATGAGTCTTTTGATATCCTTGATGCTTCAGAAATTGATTCTCTCTCTCAATGTGTGAAAAACCCAAACAAGAGTGAAGAACTCAAAATGGGAACTCAAGAAAAATAACGATAATGTTGATGATGATAATGATCATGGTGAAGAATTGATGAAAAACCCTCCTTTTTATAGCAAAGTATAGAGTTAACCTTGAAATTGGAGAATAATAAATTATTATTAACCAAATCTAGATCTAACTACTTGGAATAATTTATTATATTTATTAGAGAGGGAAAAGGTATTTAACATGGTTAAATACCTTTATTTAGAAATAATTAACAAATGAAATGATTTATTAATTATTTCGCCAGAAATAAGAGATGTGTGAAATCAAACTAATTATTAAATAGTGGTTTAATAATTATTCTAATAACATAAATAAGGAAATTTAAATAAATAGTGATTTATTTAAATATTCCAAAGGGATTTAGTGAAATGTGACTAAGAATAATGATTTAATAATCATTCGTAGAGAAAATTAAATAAATAATGATTTATCTAATCATTCTCATGGGGCTTTTTTATTTAAATTGGAAAATAATTTAATAAAAATAGTTTACTAAATTATTTTCCACAGTGAAAGTGATTTTACTATGGTAAAATTAAATTTACATGGTGTATGTCGATCCATTGTTATGAAACCAACTGAGAAAAAGATAGAAAAGAAAGATCAACACCTTAGAAATCAGCCTCTTCGAGGGGGCAACCTCCTTTACATCACAAAAATGAACAATTCTTGGTTGATACAAATGGCAAGACCTCCTTTCTATATATAGGAGTCTAAGTGTTTTCGGGAAAACTAGTGTCTATGCAGAGCTGCTAGTCCCACTAAGGCTGGTAGCTACCTTAGAAACAAACAAACTAAAACTACTTTCATTTTCCTTTATGAGAAATAGATAAGAGGGGAATAAGGAGACCAACCTCTGTCTTGCGCTTGGTTCCTTGCTCGATTCCTCTCCCTTCTGATAGGTCTTCACCACTCGCTTCCTCATCTACCCAGCTTCAAAGAGCACCTGTAGAATCAAAGCAGCATAACACTATCCAAGAACATATATCTATTATCATAAACAATATAGGACCAGATATATATTGACCACACAAATGCATATAACATCAATCATACAAGAATGTGGAGGAAAACTTGAATAGCTTTATTGATAATCAAGAAAGAGCAAAGAGGATTACAACCAATTGTTCTGACCTAGCATCATCCTCTCAGCAAGAAAGCCCTTCTTCACATCATGAAAAGCTTAGATCACCCAACACTATGATATTGCACCAAGAAACCAACAACACTTCCTTACAAGATACAAATTTCAGCCTCTGGATCTCTGGGATGAGGGATCCATATATAGATGTTTGCAAGGGAGGTGAGTCAGCTTCTGAGATTTGATTAGTGTCCTCTCTCTGATAGTTATTGATTCCACTTGGAGATCGATGATCTCTTACTCATCCCTGGGCGAATGCAGAGAGGCAAGTGTCACATGAGAAGTTTCTGGAAGATTCCATGATCCTCCACCTTGCGGATTGACCCTGCCATTTGTCCACTCTTGCCCATTGCACCCCATAGAAGGGCTTTTCAACATGCATCACATCTACTGTGTGTAGGTAGGTGGGATGCAACGTACTTTGACCATGGAGCAGTTGAAATGGTCCAATTTTGATCAGTTCTGAGTAGTTTTTCATGGAGAACTTCTGGGAGATGTTGTAATCAGTTGACCTTGTTCTTTTAGGGGTTGGAACAACACTTTTAGGGACTTAGGAGCCTTTGGTTTATGGACATTTATGATTGGGGTTGCAGTGCCCAAAATGTCTATAACACTAAGGGGTCATAATATAATCAGATTCGACATAACAATAATAACGTAAGGGCACAACAATAACAATAATGGGCTTCTATGGGGCACAATAATAACAATATGGGGACTACATGGACACAACAATATAATAAGGGGGTTGCACTAATAACAATAAGGGATTACACTAGTAATATAGGGACCTAACATGCGCCTCTCCTTCAAAAAGTTTTTTCCTCAACGCTTGACTAGTTTTGGATGTTTCTATATAAAATTCTCGTCATCCCATGTGGAATATTCAGCGAGTAAGTTCTTCAACTTGATGAGATATTCTGAAATTGATCAATTTCGTAGCTTTCGAGTTCTTGTTTCCGTGACTTCTTTAGGTTCCAATATGATTTTTCCTTCCGCGTTAAGTTCCAACAATATGTTTGAACTGGGATCTTTTGAAACTTTTGAATGAGTTCCCACCCTGCTTCGTCCTTCTTCCATTCATCCCTTTCTTCTTTTATCGAATTTGGTTGGATAATTATACCATCCTCTAGCATTTTGGCAACCATACGTTCAATTTCACTCCTTTGGGCTTATGGATATATGTAAGGCCTGATGCTTGGCAAAACACTTCCTGGAATCAAATGAATAGCATGATCATGATCACGAATAGGTGGGAGGCCTTTGGGAGTCTCAAATACCTTGAAATGATTGTCCAAGACTTTTTCGAGATCTAGAGAAATAGATGATTTCGATGTAGGAACCTCTAGCGAACATAATTGTGCAATTACACCTCTTTGTTCTTTCTTTAGAAGCTTTGTCATTCCATTAGAAATGATTATCTTTCCTGGTTTCCCTGTGATACCCTTTAATTCAAATTCCTTTCCTTTTGAAGAAAATTTCATCAAAATTTCTTGAAAATTAAAAATTCTTGTACCCAAGGATTGTAGCCATTGGAGTCCTAGTACAACATCAACACTACCCATTGGAATGGAAAGCATTGGGATATTAAACACATATTCTCCCATGGATATCTTGATATTATGGAACTTTCTAGAGAACATTAGGCTTCCTCCACTTGCAACCATGACTTGACACTCTGGTGCTGGATATAGGAAGCAATTCAATTCCTTGGCTATCTTACAATGAATAAATTTATGGGTACTGCCCGAATAAATCAACACTATGACCTTTTTCTTCTTGATATTTCCTTCTATCTTGATAGTTTGAGGAGTGGTAATTCCGGCCAATGCATTACAAGATATTGTCAAATTCATTGCTTGATGCTCGATGTGATCTTTCATTTCTTGAACCTTTTTCTTCTTGATATGTCCTTCTATCTTGAGAGTTTGAGGAGTGGTAATTCTTGCCAATGCTTTACAAGATATGGTTAGATTCATTTCTTCTTTCTCTAGGATTGGTTCCTGGTGTATATCCTCTTCCTTTGATGTTTCTTGATCATTTTCTTCCTCCTCTTTACAATCTATGTAAAATAATTTCTTCTCATTGCACTTATGACCTTTAGTGTATTTTCTATCACAACTATAACAAATCCCTTTTTCTCTTTTTTTCTTCCAAATTTTGTCATGTAAACCTTGTAAGTTGTGGAAGTCTAGGAGAAAAAACACTTCCATATTTATAGTAGTGAGTGGTAAGATTCCTTGTTTCCATAATTTCGCTTTCAATTTTTCTTACCAACCTGAATGCATTCTCCAATGAATCAAGTTCTCGATGACGAACCTCATGTTGAATGTTATCCTTTAAAGTCCCTATGAAGAGCCTTTTGTTCTCCGGAATATCATTTACCCTTATATTCAATTTTTGGAAGCCCTCAATGTGCTTTGCCATTGAACCCTTTTGTTTGATATTTATCAATTGGATAAACAAAGTGTTACTCTTTGTATCCTCGTAATGTGATGTCATTTCTTCCGCGAAAATTGACCAAGTGACAAGTGCTTTAGGAGAAATGAGCCCTTTATACCATAAAAATTGATTCAGTTCTAAATATAAATATGGAATATGTACCTTTTGTAACAGTTGTACACCATGTAGCTCAAAATATTATTCCATCTGTAGTATCCAATTTACCGGATCCTTGTTGTCAAACTTTCTCATATCGATTTTTCTTGATTTTAGGAGCTCGATCTTGAATCTTCTGTATCTATGTAACTTTCGATCTCTAAGGACTGGAATTGCATCATGTGGTAGCCCTCTAGTTCCTCTTTATAATGTTGGCATTATGATACACGTAATACAAGTGTTGTACTTGATGGCAACTCTCTCAGATGACAAATCACAGTTCAGGCCACATAGAATGAAGAAAGAAAGGAATATGCAATTTCATCTTGACCAACTCACGTATACACGTAGGTTCATTGAAAAAAAGGAGTATATGCATACACATGCAATTTAATAGAAGGAAATGCACGTACATGTTGGAAAACTAAATTTTGGTCCGTGGTATTTGATCCGAAGTGTTGACCCCAGGTATTCCGTCCATGGTATTGGTTCTAAGTGGTTTTGGTCCATGGTATTGAGTAAGGCCTAGGATTATAAAAGGAGGAGAAGATCATTAGGCAAAGGCACCCATGAATTGAATATCTAATGAAGAGCAAGATCTAGAATACTGGTTATTGGGTTATGGTGCATAGATGGATCTGAATCAAGAAGGAACCTGAGCACTTGATGAAGGATACGTTCTATTGAGGCGTCAAAATCTTAAGGCTTGAAGAGAAGTATATTTGTGTGGTTTTGATTTCTTATCTAAAATAAATAGCGCATGTTGTAATCTATAAATATGATGATCTGGGTATAATTGATGTCTGAAGTTATTGTAAAGTTTTAAATCATCATTTACATATCTGTACGCAAGTTCACTTTATCAAAGGCACGTATACACGCTGGCTCTACATATAAAAAGTGTGTATACGCGGGTTTTCCTTGAGTAAACTGCGTATGTACGCAGGTTCGACACATTGCAGTAGCGTATACCTAATAAAATATGCTTTAGCTACTTCTGTTTGTTGTTGCAATGTTCTGGGTTATAGCATGGGTTCTGGTTTCTGTTTCTATATTCTGGTTATAGAATTCTGAGAAGTGATTGATTCAGTTTTGGTTGGTGCAAAGGAGATTGATTGATGCAGATATATTTGATGGTTAACTGATGTTACTGATGGATCCAGTCTGAAAATTAATGAAACGTGGTCCCTATTAGTATTGTTTCCAACAATTGGAAGCAGAGCAGGTCCTTCAAAAGAAGCTTGATCGCTTGAAGGAAGATCTATCATCATGAGTCACTATGAAAAAGAGGGATCCATTAGACCACCAATCTTTGATGGGAGCAACTTCGTCTATTTGAAGGTAAGAACCACAACCTATCTTCAATCTCCAAGAACAGATGTTTGGGAAATCGTGGAAGGAGGATACACATTTCCTTCAGCAATTCCTATAGATACGACAGGTAAAAAGCAGTATGAAACAAATGCCAAGGTTTTCAATACATTATTGGGGAGTCTATCACAATCAAAATTTGTCAAGGTTATGCAGCTCAAAACTGCCAAAGAAAAATGGGACAAGATCGTTCTAAGCTATGAAGGAGACGATCAGGTAAAACATGAAAAACTACAATCTCTCAGAATTCAATATGAAACTCTCAAAATACACAATGATGAAACTATAGCTAATTACTTCTTACATATAGATGAGATTGTTAATCGTATGAAAAACTTGGGTGAAGAAATAAAATAAGTTATTGTAGTTGAAAAGGTTTTAAGATCCTTGTCTTCTAAGTTTGAATCAAAAGTTTATGCCATAGAGGAAAAGCAGAATCTTTAGAGTATTACTATGACACAGTTGCATGGAATCCTAATTGCTTTCGAAATGAGAAAAGGGGGTCCATGAGATATGAGAGAAGCTGCATTCAAAGCTTCAAGAAGAGAAGAACTCAATCAATCATGACATATTTCAGAAGGAGAGGAAGAAGCAAACCTGTCAAGAACCTTCAACGAGGTTCTGGAAGATTCAGAGGTAAGCTACCCTTCAAATGCTTTTCTTGTGGAAGAGTCGGTCATTATGTGGCCAAATGTCCTCATAAAGATAATCTTGATAAAGGTAAGGAATCAGCAAAATGGAATAGAAAATAGAATGTAAGTAAGAAGAGTTATTATACGCATGAAGATAGCGACGATTTATCAAATAGTGATGAAGATGAACATGGTAATTACTATAGACTTCTGATGGCTTTTGAAGGTGATGATTTCTTGGATGCTTTAGATGAAGATGGTCTTTATGAAGAAATTTGTAAACTTAAATTTTTTTTAGAAGAAAGGAATATGATTATAGATACTCTGACATTCCAACTTGCTGAAAGGGAAAAACACAATGAAAAATTAGAATGTGAAATTGTGGGTCTAAGAAACGATATTGAGAAAACAAAAGCTCTCAATCTCACATTTGCTAAAGGATCAGAAACTTTAGATGAATTATCAAAGTGCAACGTTCTCCTCTGATAAAGATAGGTCTTGGATATACTGAAGAAGCATCTCAAGCACAGAAGCCAACAACCTCCAAAAGCTATCTTGATGCAGCAAAGAGAAGTGAATAGTTTGACAATTGTCAGCAAAAGCATAAAGCAGATCACCAGGTAAATCAAGTTCAATCTACTTCAAGGATGAACAGAAGCTACAACCAACCTCAGGTAAATCATACTCAATTTGCTTCAAGAACGAATGGAACTACAATCACTAGGTCAGTAGGTTCGATAATCACTGGAATTTCTTTAATGTCCAATGCTTTTCATGTCATAACTTTGGACACAAAGCTGCTCAATGTGTTTCTTACAAGACCATCATGATTAGAGAAGCACAAAATCAAAGGAATGTGACTGGGATCATGAAAAGGACCTAAAATAAATTTTCTTCCCTTGAAAATGAAATAGAATGCTCTATCTGTAACAACTTCGGTCATGAAGATTCTGAATGCAGGAGTAAATTTCGGCAAACATCTTAGAAGGAGAAAACTTCATTAGGTCCCAAAACATTGAGAAAGAAAGAACCGCAAATAGATAGATGTGGTATGGCCTTGTATGCAAAAGGACAAGAAAATCAATGGTACATCGACAGTGGATGCTCGAAACACATGACAGGTGACAAAGAAAAACTTCAGTCATATAATGCCTTAGAAAAGGAAAAGAAGGTCTCTTTTGGAAATGACACTCCTACTGTCATAAAAGGTAAAGGCTTTGTTCTCTTAAAAGAAAAGGTTAAAAGTAGGAAATGTTATGTATGTTGATGGTCTTAAGCATAACCTATTAAGTGTCAGTCAAATGTATGATCAAGGAAATGAAGTAGTATTTCGATCAAATGTATGTGTTGTTCGTGAGCTTGATACAAGAGAAACAATGATCAAAGGTGTAAGAACTACAAACAACTTGTACATACTCAAGGGAGGACAACAACAGTGATATCTAAGCAAAAATGATGAACATTGGCTATGGCACAGAAGACTGGGGCATCTAAGCTTCCCTCAAATAAGAAAATCATGTAGATACCAGGCGGTTCGTGATCTTCCGAATATCCATATTCCAGAAAATACAATATGCAAATCATGTCAATTTGGTAAGAAAACTAGAGCACATTTTCCTGAAAAGGAAGAATCAGCTAGTAAGCCTCTTGAACTTGTTCATACTAATTTATGTGGACCATCAAGGAAAAAGTCACCTTGTGGAGAATAATATTTTATATTGTTCATTGACGATTTTTCAAGAATGTTTTGGATAGGACTTCTTAAGCATAAAGATGAAGCATTTGAAAATTTCAAAGCCTTCAAAGCTTTAGTTGAAAATGAATCAAATTACAAAATCAAATGTCTCGGATCTGATCGAGGAGAGGAATTTACCTTAGATGGATTCTTCAATTTTTGTGAAGAGCATGGAATAAAAATGGAATTCTCCACCACAAGGACACCTCAACAAAATGGAGTGGTAGAAAGGATGAACAGAACTAGTCAACAAATGGCTCGTGCTATGCTAGATGAGTCTGGAACTCCTGCAACCTTTTGGGGTGACTGTTATAGACATTTTTGTGCCTTACAGCATGAAGCATGAAATGTCCATAATCTAAGGGATCCAAAGTCCCTAAACATATTGTTCCTACCCCTAGAGGAACAAGGTTAGCAAACCACAGCACTGAATAACAGTTCTCCACCTGAAAACACTCAAAAACAAGGCAATTCTGGATCATGTCAACTGCTCCACTGAGCATCTGCGCTGAATGTCAAGTGCTCCACCGTCTACCTACTTTGAATGTCAACTGCAAAGAAGGCTACCTGCGCTGGGCGAGTTTGGACATGTGGCACAGTCATTCCTCAAGGTGTCAATACCCAGGAAGCTTCCAAAATGACACTTGGATCAGGGAATTCGACTGGTGATGAGTAAGAGGGTCTAGATCTCCAAGTGGAAGCAAGAACCTCCAAGTGGACTCAAGAACTGAAGAATAACTGAAGTGAGAGAGGACACTAGTCAGCTTCATGCCAGCCTCAAGCTGACTCATCCTTTCTCCAAAACTCCTATATATAGATCTCTCTCATGAGGTCTAGGGAGGCTGGAATCTTGTGAATGTAATGAAGTGCTGTTGGTTTGAGTTTAGAACTATTCGGTGATTTGCTTTGAAGGAGGTGAAGAGGAGATTTCTTTCTGCTGGGAAGGTGATGTTGGATTGGGCCTCTTATGGTTGTATCACTTCCTGAACTTTACTTCTTCCATTAATAAAGCATTTGAGGTTCTTCTATATGCATTTGTCTCAATGATGTATTGTTATAATTGTGTATTTGATTTATTCTAATCCTTGAATCAATTATGAATGTATGTGTTACACAGTAATTTATCACTGCCTTCCTGTCAGTCACCCTGCTGTGCCCAGAATTCACAATCACTAAAGTGTTTGATCCCTGAACTGGCTTAAAAACCCATTTTTCCAAAGTTTTGTCCATCAGCGCGTCTGTTCCTAAAATAACCGCGATGACAGGCGCTTTCCAGTGTATTCTGTGCGCTACCATCGCGGAAGAACATCACTTTTCCGCGATGGCCCACAGCGCGCATTTCCCGTGTTCTTCCGCGCTGACATGGCTTCTTCAGTTATTGATATGCGCTGACAGCGCGGCAGTTTCCCTATAATCCGCGCTGATCCAGTTTGGGCGAATTTGTTCAAACAACCTGCCTTCCAGATCTCTCCAGGCTTGGTTGTTAGCTTTGTGAATGTTGACTCCCTTCTATGGCATGTCTGTTCGACTCTTTCCAACAACTCCCCTTGAAGATAAGCTCATCCTTCCACCTTTTTAGGAGACTCCTTCTCCTATATAAACTCTCACCATCACCATGAGCAGCTAGTTGGAACTAGTTAGACTTAGCTTGAAATAGCTTGGATTGTACAGAGCTTGTAGTGCTCAGATTGCTGCTATAGGTTTGGTGTGCTAGGTGTGGAAGTGATTGATTGCTTGGGGAAGGTTGTTTGTGACATTTGTGTGAGAGAGAGAGAGTTATTTGTCTTGGGAGAACCATCCTCAAAGGTGAATGCTTGAGATACATGCTGACTGATCCCTCCTGAGAAGGTTACCGACGTCAGAACATTTGGTTGTACTCTTCTCTATTCTGATTAATAATAGATGACTGCTATTATTGTTCCATTCTCGTTTGTCTATGCAATGGGTAAATGTGAATTATGTCTTTTCTGACTGACATATGGTTACTTTTACTAGATTTCACGCTTGCGTTTGCTCTCTCTTCGTGTGTGCAGGTGTCCGTTCGCGGGGGTCGCGGAGGACTGTGACCAGCCGATCAGAAATTCAAATAACACAAACCACAGATCTCTGAAATCCAACATCTCTTCGCCAAACGACAGCGCAGGAATCCAAGTAGGTGCTCTTTACTTCTTGTTTAATTGTAGCTAGGAACATGCGTGGCAGCATTGTGTGATGGTTGCTAGACCCTTGCTGGGCTAGTAGGGATCGCCTCTATCCGTAGAGGGGATTTACCTCTCCAACAATTTGGCGACTCCGCTGGGGATCTGCCTTATGGTCTCTTGAGTCCACTTTTGTGTTTGGTTTTGATTGACCTCTTTCCGAGTTTTTGGGATTGTCTTTGTTGCTTATGAACTTCCTGGGTATTTCTGGGAAGCCCTTTTATTGTTGAAAAGCTCCTGCCTGTGGTTTTGGAAGTTTTTATTTTGGCTTTCCTTGTTTTTTCTCTCAGCGCGTTTTATTTCGGAACAATCGCGCTGACATCGCGACCCTGTTCTTTGGTTTTCTCTTCATCGCACCTGTACGTCTAACAGCCGCGCTGACCTCGTTTTCAAGGGCAGCGTGCTTTATTCGTGTTCTTCCACGCTGACATCGCGCCCCCGCTTCTTTGTGGTTTCCGTCATCGCGTCTGTGCGTTTAGTTTCCGCGCTGACCTCGTTTTTCCGAGACAGCGCGCCTTTTCCTTGTCCTTCCGCGCTGACGTCGCAAAGTTGCTGAAGGCTTCCCCCTGTCAGCGCCAAGTTGCTGAAGGCTACCCGCGCTGAGCCTAAAAAACTCATTTTTGACCAAATTGGCCTCCTGAACCTCTTGCTGTGACTTTCCCTTCTTCTCCCCATCTGTCTAATGACTTGTTTTTCACTGTCTGAACCTTGAATTGTTTGATTACGGAGCTTAGCTTTACAGGGTTTCGTTTTTGCTCAGTTTAAGTTTGCAAATACCTTCCCTTCTCTTGCTTTCGCTGCTTGGTCCGTGCTTCCATCATCACTTGTGCAATCGCTAGATTGTGTTGAGTCTCTAATTGACTGGTCCTGACTCTGGTCCATCGGGTGTTTGCTCTTCTCTCTTGATTTCGCACCCTGAACCCTAGGACATCTAGTGGCCGTGTGTGTGTCAAGCCTACCGTTAGGATCTCTGTTTGCTTGATTGACCAGCTCGTTCTAGGCTTGTTTTCACATTTGTTCAGTGATTGTTAGAGTATTTTGGATTGTGTTTCCAAGTGGTCTTTTTCGCTTCCTCCTTGCTTGCGATCCTTGCTTGCAGAGCTTAGATCACATAGCTCGTGCATTGCTTTGTCTCTTTTGATTTCGAAACTTTGGTTGAGTGTTTTGGGAACTTTGTGTGCTCTCATTAAGTAGTTTACTTGGTGTTCAGGTTCCTCCAAATTCCTTTAGATGCTTTATGTCATTGAAAAGAAATCGAATTGGTAGCTTGCTTTAAAAATTCGAAAAGGAAAAGAACATTTCGTTGGCTTGCATTTTCAAAAGAAAAGTTTCCTTTCCTCGCTTTAGTTGCATTTAGCTACTTGTTTGTTTGTTTCGTTTGGTTTAAAATCCTTTGCTCTCTCATAGCTAGAAATTCATCGAACGAAACGAAATTCTTTTGCATATAGATTGCATCTAAGTAATTGTGAGCGAACATACGATAGAGCTTGAAATCGAAACTTAATCTCAAGATCAACTGTAAAATGAACCAAATGAATCTAAAAACGCATTGGAACTAAACGCAAATATTTAGAGGTCTAGGTTAGAGACGTGTTCCGGCGTCTTAAAACATAGTCACTATTGTTTCACATTAGGTTGGGTGATTCCTCCTTCTGTGACTCGATAGTGGTCTAATACGGACTGCGCTCCCACGTACCGTCGAGTATATAGGGAGACCCCACTAGGCTTTTATCCTTTATCCATAGGAAGCCGAGTCGGCCGCCCTACGATTCGCAATGCAGTGAACACAGTATTCACGAAGATTGACCACCCGTACCCTAAAAAGTATTCTATGGTTTTGCGAAAATTTTGGCACACCCTCTACCTAGAGATCCAGAGCAGTCACTTTTGATCCTTTTCGGACTCCCTAAACGAAAAGGTGCCTGTGAGCGTCTTGTCACTTCGTGCTCATTAAACATTCAAAGGAGACTGGAGTCATATTTTCTTCCTTTTCTCGACTCTTGAAACATGAAAAGGTCAAGTTTGGTTCCTGTGTCTTAAAAGTTTATTCGGCCACGATAACATCACCTGGTTAGATCTTGTGTGCGTTAGCTTGAGTAGGTTTCGTTTTCGTTTTCTATGGCAACTTTTCCAGGATTCACTAACCCAGGTTCCCCCTCTGATGGGAACCCAGGACAATTCCCTCCTCTTGGGAATGTTGGTGCTCCGTATATGGCGACGTTGTCCCTACCAGGGTTAACTGTCGGGTTGCCTGTGTGGTTGTTTTCAACCTCTTTGGTCCCTACCGTATCGGCTGTTAGTCCATCAGTCCCTCCACCTGAACAACATCACATTGATCCAAAGGTGGACCTCTCCCCTTCGACGCCTACTTCTACGTCCTCATCTTCTACTTCACCTGGTGAAAGTCTTTACTCGGCTAACCAGGTGGCTAAGAGGAAGAAGAGGAAGACCAAGAAGAAGAAGTCCCCTAAGGGAGAGCTTACGCACACATTCCCCCTCTCAAGTCCAGCTATCCCCTCCAGTATACCTGAAGTCGGGTCACCTTCTGCTCCTCCGCGGAAGGTCAAGTTTCCTTGTCGATTGTGCAAGGAGGACCATCTCCTTCATGATTGCCCTGGCATTCCCAGGGTATTAGAAGTTTGGTCTCACGATCCAGCCCGCCCTCCATCGTCCACTGATGATCATGGCGATGCTACCTCATCAGTCGGGAATGGTAAGGAGAAAGGGAAGCTTCGAATCCCCTGCCGACTTTGTGAAGGCAAACATCCACTTCACCTTTGTCCACTCATGGACAAAGCCTCTGCTATGTTGGAAAGTCTTGCTGCTCCTCCGAATCCATTTCCCGCTGGTTATCAGCGTCTTTCTACGGCTGTAGATCGCGCCCCTGTTCAAAAAGAGATCGCTTCAGACTCTCCTTTTGTCCAGGCACCTCTTCCCGAACCTGGCTGTTCCCAGCCTGTTCCAGACCCGCCGTTGGTCGGAAAGGGTGTTGATTCGAGTTCATCTCCTCTCAACCACTCTGTCTCGGAAGAGCAAAGTTCTCACGTTCTTCTCGTCTCCTCAGATTTTCCTGAGTTTGATAAAGGTTCGCCTGAAACCTCTCCGGAGAATTTAGATTCGGTTCTTTCCGAGCAAGGGGGCAACCATATGGTTCCCCCACCAAATAGTTCGGTCATCTCCTTTGATTGGAGTCGTTTGACTGCCCCTCCTCTTCCGTCCCATGTGCCTTTCTAGGTCACCGCCTATGCTTGCAATAAGGCGTTGCCCGGCACTGTGTTAGACGAAGGAGCATCGGTTAGTCTCATGCCCGTTACTACTTGGCGAGCTTTGGGTTCCCCATCGCTCGTACCTGTCGCGCCGCATCTCACCGCGTTTGATGGAGGAACGAGTCAGCCATTAGGGATCCTCCCGAAGTTTCCTATTACTTTGGGGGGCAAGACTGTCTATATAGACGTCTCAGTTACCCAAGGTTCTCTAGACTTCAGTCTTCTCCTTGGTCGTGATTATGTGTATGCCATGGGAGCCCTTGTTTCTTCACTTTTCCGTGTGGTCTGCTTTCCACACGACGGAAGAATCGTGACATTCGATCAATTATCGTTCGTTCGTCCACAAGCCCCTCCCGCGCATTCGTCCTTCCCTCCTGGCTTTCATCCACAAGTTGCATCTGCCTCGCCGCAAATCAACTACGTGGCCACCTACCCCGTGCCCGTACCCAGTGATGACACCATCGTGCATAGTGTCCTGGGGGCATTAGGTCCTGATTTCCAAGATGTCGGCCTTCCCTCCGGAGCCACTTTCTTGGGGGCCTCCACTTCCCGTTCATTATGATGAAGTCTGGATGGAGCATAGTTTTCCGTTGTCAAGCTCCTTAAAAAATGAAACTAGGCTTGGTCGGAGCATAGTTCCTTTCCTGTGTCAAGCTCCTTAAAAAATGAAACTGGATCAGTCTCGAGCATAGTTCCTGATCTTGTGTCAAGCTCGTTAAAAAATGAAACAAGGGTTATGAGGATAGTTCTTTTACTGTGTCAACCTCATTAAAAAATGAAACAACCCCTTTTCCCAGTTGAGTCTTTGATTAAGATCTCGTGAAATCCAAGTCGAGTCTTTCTAAGCTCTCAAAGGTGAATCTTCATTCCATCCACTGTGTTGAATGCAATAAAGCTTGGGGGGCATGTACCTCATTTCGCGACACTATGCTGGGGGCATGCGAACTCATAACAAGCATAGTTTTCGTTTCAAGCTTGTGTAAACATGAAACCGAATCCAAGCAAAGTTCTCCACGGTTCAAGCTTGTGTAAAAATGAACCCATACCTGATTTACATCTCGTGATTGCCTTTTATCTGCTAATTTCTATTAGATGAACCTTGGTTGTTTCATTCCATTGCTACCATCTCTTTCGTCGATCATATGCTCTCACTTGGTTGTTTATCTGTTTCTAAGGAACCGCAGCGATGAGTGGTTTTGATAGCCAGCCTCTTGACCATTACATGTTTTGAGCAGTTCCACCATCTCCGGAACCAGTTGCTACCTTTTATACCACTCGTTCCTCTAGGACGAGTCACCTTTAAGCTCTTTTCTGACTCATAAAATGTGAAAAGATTGTCGAGTATTTTTCCCTTTTTGACTCGTTAAAGAGAATAAAAATGGAGGTCTGCTTTCAGCTCTTTTCTGACCGTTTAAAGATGAAAAGATTGCCGAGTCCCCCTCTCGACTCGTTAAAAAAGTGAGAGGCGGTCGCCTTTAAAGCTCTTTTTTCGACCATTTAAATTAAAAAGATTGCCGAGTGTTTTTCGTTTCGCGCTCGTTATTGGCTTTAAAACGACGTGTTTCCGACCGCTTTTTTACTTTTTCGGGTCGAAGGCACTATTTACGAAAAGTACTCCTCGATCGTAATGGTCAGGCGGTTCTTTCGAGCATTGTTTTATACTTTTTCGGGCTCGAGAGACACAACTCTATGAAAAAGGACCCCCCTGGAGTCTTCTTTTCTGCTGTCTTTTCAGGCTCTCTAAACAAGAAAAGACGCCGAGTTTTTCCTTTGTCAGGCTCATTAAACACTTGATGACATCGGACATCGTCGAAATGACACGCATCAAGCATATGTTATCCCTGTCAAGCTTGTCATCCAAAAATAATCGGGACACCTGCCTGGAAAGGCGGGGAAAATGAAACTATGATTACAGTCGTCTCGGCAGTACGTTGCTCTTGAACATGGCACTCCGCTGTTTCGTGTCTGGGTGGGGTCATCTCATCTCGTTTTCACTAGCCTCCATGGGTTTGGGATATCCTATTTGACCTCTCATCTGTTCATTGCCATCACCATCCTATCCGCTGCTCATTTGATGTCAAGTACTGCCAAACCCGTTACAGTGCCGTTATATGTTCAAGGGAAGTTGTCCTCTGCCACAATGAAACCTCGTTCGCTATCTCATCACAAACTATTATACCTCTGTCTCGTGTCGATGATGTGGGAATCATCATGGCCCACCTTCGATCAAGGTCCTTTCTCGTCGACTTCAACTCATTATCCGAGAAAATGACTTAGAGACTCCTTTCAGGTGCCTTGGAGCCTGCATGCCTCAATGGCAGGTTCCTCGTGTTCGACGCAAGGCTTACATCATTGGCCTTCGATCGAATGATTCCGTGAGTGCTCGACACCAACTCATTGATTCACACGCCACGGATTGTACCTATGGTACCTTGAGGACCATTGTCATTATTGGTGGTACCTCTCGCGCTTGTTAACAGTCTTCATCATTGACTGGTAATCAGACGATGTTCACGCATGTTCGACTTCCACTCCTGTATTCACATGCTTGGACTTGTACTTTTTTCGGGTCGAGATGGAGCGCAAGACCCTGGATCCTTGCTTGTTAAGGTCCAGGCTGCGATTTTGTGGATAATCATTACATGACTCATTGATGGATGGCTGCGCCCATACCTGAGTCTTCATGGATGGCTGCGACCATACCTTATCATTATTATGGTCTCTTTAGCTGGGTGGCTGCGTCCATACCACATACCATTTTCGCATGTCTTTTGGATGGCTGCGCCCATGCCTACACTGCATGTATTTGATTGTCAGAGATTTTCGGTGCTTCTTGGTGGTGTTCCAGTTCGGCGTGTGTTGTAAAGCATTTCACCCCTCCCACTCTCTCGGTCTTCATGCTTTAGGGGGCATCTGTTACACAGTAATTTATCACTGCCTTCCTGTCAGTCACCCTGCTGTGCCCAGAATTCACAATCACTAAAGTGTTTGATCCCTGAACTGGCTTAAAAACCCATTTTTCCAAAGTTTTGTCCATCAGTGCGTCTGTTCCTAAAATAACCGCGATGACAGGCGCTTTCCAGTGTATTCTGTGCGCTGCCATCACGGAAGAACATCACTTTTCCGCGATGGCCCACAGCGCGCCTTTCCCGTGTTCTTCCGCGCTGACATGGCTTCTTCAGTTATTGATATGCGCTGACAGCGCGGCAGTTTCCCTATAATCCGCGCTGATCCAGTTTGGGCGAATTTGTTCAAACAACCTGCCTTCCAGATCTCTCCAGGCTTGGTTGTTAGCTTTGTGAATGTCGACTCCCTTCTATGGCATGTCTGTTCGACCCTTTCCAACAACTCCCCTTGAAGATAAGCTCATCCTTCCACCTTTTTAGGAGACTCCTTCTCCTATATAAACTCTCACCATCACCATGAGCAGCTAGTTGGAACTAGTTAGACTTAGCTTGAAATAGCTTGGATTGTACAGAGCTTGTAGTGCTCAGATTGCTGCTATAGGTTTGGTGTGCTAGGTGTGGAAGTGATTGATTGCTTGGGGAAGGTTGTTTGTGACATTTGTGTGAGAGAGAGAGAGTTATTTGTCTTGGGAGAACCATCCTCAAAGGTGAATGCTTGAGATACATGTTGACTGATCCCTCCTGAGAAGGTTACCGACGTCAGAACATTTGGTTGTACTCTTCTCTATTCTGATTAATAATAGATGACTGCTATTATTGTTCCATTCTCGTTTGTCTATGCAATGGGTAAATGTGAATTATGTATTTTCTGACTGACATATGGTTACTTTTACTATATTTCACGCTTGCGTTTGCTCTCTCTTCGTGTGTGCAGGTGTCCGTTCGCGGGGATCGCGGAGGACTGTGACCAGCCGAAGCGAAGGAACGAAGGCAACATCTCTTCGCCAAACGACAGCGCAGGAATCCAAGTAGGTGTTCTTTACTTCTTGTTTAATTGTAGCTAGGAACATGCGTGGCAGCATTGTGTGATTGTTGCTAGACCCTTGCTGGGCTAGTAGGGATCGCCTCTATCCGTAGAGGGGATTTACCTCTCCAACAGTATGCTTCTTGTAGTTCCCCTCTCTTTCCATTTTGCAGGATCTTGGTGTAGCTGGGCCAGTGGAAGAGCAAGGAGCTGGGAGCAAGCAGCAAGGGGAGAAGATTGGATCAACCATTAGTGAAAGACATCGGTTAGTGGATCTCTTTCTCCCCTATTTTACTTTCATAAAGAAGAAATCTTAGATAGCTTTGCTTCGATTGTTGCTGAGGTACTATCACCCTTAGAGTGGGATAGGGTCATTCCGTATTGGATACTTTTCCCAACAACAAATTGGCGACTCTGCTGGGGATCGTATCTTGTTGGTTTTTTGTGTTTCTTGCTATTCATTTCTTAAACACAGGGAGTACCGAATCGAACTGCATTTGGATCTTTCAAATGCAAAGTAGACGGTAGCTACTCTAGCTCAGTTTCTGGGCAAGTTTATGATTTGAAGAGCTGATCCACAAGGACTCTGAACAGCTCTTAGTGATAGCTTTTCATCCTCCTAATCATCCTTTAGTGTGTACTTGATTGATAGCTTTGATTGGGCCAAAAACTGTGGATTTTTGAGCAATCTGTAACCCAGAAACCAAGAGAAACGAGAGTTTCTCTCTTCATTGCAGGCACTGTGAAGGCAGTCTGCATTTCATTGCAGGTCCCGAAGGGGCTGCCTGCGCTGAATGTCAAACTGACAGTGTACTACCTGCGCTGAACCCGTTTTGCCTTGTGCAACTGGGGTTCCCTGCTGTTTATTGCCCTGTTTTCATCCTTGTTTTTGCAGCCTGTTATCAGTCAATGTACTTATCTGAAACCACCTTTCTTTGCCACTATTCTGCCTCGGTTGTATAAAGAAACTGTATTTGTTCTTTGTGTATTTCTTACATCATTTGCAGTTTCCCATAACGAAAGTGAACTAGTCTTGATGTGGCCTCTTAGATCTAGACCGGTGATAGGTGTCGTTTTGATCTTAAGAGTTAGTTTGTTTGTTGTTCATAGCTGATTGAGCTTTTGCTTTCGTCATATGGTTTGAATTTATGTATTTCTAGTGTTGAAACCAGTAAATCTTAAGGTGTCTTTTGGTTTTGGACAAAGCTTGTTTGCTTTCACTTGAAATTGAATTCAAAGTTATACAACAGCTTTCTTTTTGTAGTACATCAACATTAAGAAAGAGAAAAGAAATACCTGCATTGTGCATGTGCATTTTGACAGTTTGCATGTTGATTTAGGGAAAAAGTGCATTAGTGTGTGCTCTATGATCTGTGTGAAAAGATGATGTCTTTCTTTTCCCTCAGTAGTTAAGATTTTCATAAGTTGAAAGATTGAAAAGCTTGCTTATCATCTTAGACTGCATTTAGGAAGTTGTACCATACATCTCGTGGTGATCCATAAAGGCAAACTGCTAAACAAGATCAACTTAAAATAAATTGAATTTACATAACAACGCATTGAAACATAACGCAAACACATAGAGGTCTAAGCTAGAGACGTGTTCCGGCGTCGTTAAACGTGATATCTTAGCGTTGAGTGGTTGGGTGATTCCTCCACGGTGAAGCGATAAGTATCAATACGGACTTGTGCTCCCACGTACCGTCGCGTATATATTGGGAGACCCCTATAGGAACAAAGCCTTTATCCATAGGAAGCCGTGTCGGCCACCCTATTGATCGCAATGCAGTGAACACAGCATTCACGAAGATCGACCACCCGTACCGTAAAACGTATTCTGTGGTTTTGCGAAAAGTTTGGCACACCCTCTGCCTAGATCTCCAGAGTAGTTTCTTTTGGCCTTTTTCAAACTCTATAACTGAAAAAGTCCATCCGAGCATTTGTCACTTCGGGCTCGTTAAAACATCGAAGGAGACTAGAGTCATCTTTAGCTTTTTCTCGACTCTTAAAAAGTGAAAAAGCAAGTTGTGTCTAAAGCGTCGTTATAAAATTTATTTTAAACGGAACATAATCACCTCCTATTCCTGCGTTGATCTGTAGGTCGAGAACATGGAACGCAGCAACCAAGAAATTCCACATGATGGAAATCCTAGTCCTTTCTCCTCTTGGGGAGAAGTTGGTGCGCCCCACATGGCCACATTGTCGCTTCCAGGACTGACAATTGGCCTGCCAATATGGCTATTCTCAACCAATGTAGTTCAGAACACCATGGTTCCTGAACAGTCGAGTCAACAGTTAGATCAGTCTAGAGCTGCCCACAAGCCTTCTACTTCCTATAACTCTTCCTCCAATCCTTCATCTTCGCAAGGTAGAGCCGGCAAAAGCCAAGCTCCCATGGAGAAGAAGGAGAAGAAGAAGAGAGAGAAGAAGAAGAAGAAGGAGCCTAAGGCGACTGGGGGCAAGCAAAAGACATCTGACAAAAATCCACATACAGCACAGACTGGGCCTAAATCGCCATGTGTCATATGTAGAGGAGACCACTTTCATAGAGATTGTCCCTGTATTCCCCTGATACTAAGGGACTGGTCCCCTCTTTTGCACAATTCGGGAGCATCAACCTCTGATAGCCATGTTGAACGCTTACCGTCAACTAGCGAAAGTGAAGGTTCAAGACAAAGAGGGGGAGCAAGATTCCCCTGCAGACTGTGTGAAGGCGATCACGCCATCCACCGTTGTCCCTTCTTAGACGAAGCGAAGAGAGTTTTGGAAGGTCGTCCGGTTTCACCATTAAGACTTCCTCCTGGATACAAAAAACTCGTGCCAAGTCCTTCGTCGGTTGAGAATACAGCTGGCCCGCTCAAGTGGTCAGCTAAAGCGTCAGTCATTGAAAATGATCCTACTGAATCCAGACCGGACGAAAGTCCAAAGGTCGAAACAGCAGTTGACCCGGTTCTTCCTTCAGAAGTTTCATCGTCAAATGACACTGTCACTGAAGATTCATCTTCAAATGACACCCTCACTGAAGAGAATAAGGATGACACCATCCAGATTCTTTTCATCAACACAGACTCTGATGAGCATCAGGGCAATGTGCCCATTCCTTTATCGCAGGAAGGAACATCGTCAGGGTCATATCCGGCCGTGTATTCGGTCCCACCACCAAGCAACCTGGTTGTGTCCTTTGATTGGAACCAATTAGGTAGACCCCGATTGCCAGCCAGTATACCATTTAGAATCATGGTCCAAATATACAAAATGGTAATGGCTGGCACTATCATTGATGAAGGGGCATCTGTGAGTATCCTTTCCTCTATTGCTTGGAAAGCACTGGGTTCCCCGGCGCTTTTGCCTGAGATAAGAAATCTCTCGGGTTTCGATAAAGGAACCAGTTGACCATTAGGGATCCTCCCCAATGTGCCTGTTACATTGAAAGGGAAGACCATTCAAATGAACGTGATGGTCGTTCAAGGACCCTTGGATTATAACCTACTCCTTGGACGAGACTATATATATTGCATGGGAGCAATAGTCTCCTCACTCTTTAGAGTAATGTGTTTTCCACACGAAGGAAGAATGGTCAAGCTCGCAGACCAACTTTCATTTCCGGGATCACGCATCGCAAATAGTCACATACCAACCCTGAATGGTCTATTCAATCAAGAAATGTCTCCACCCCCAGTCCTCCTTCCCGATGAGTGCGAGTGATTCGGAAAGATGGGACTGGAACCCAGGGGGCATGCATCCTGGTCTGCTTCGGGCAGAGAAAACTTTGGGTATAAGGTAGAATTTCCGCGAGAGAATATGACTAGTCCGTACCCCGTCCGTGGATGGAAGAGGGGTTGTTCTAGAATAGGATTCTTTTGTCAAGGTTACGTGTTTGACAAGAGTCATTCACCCTTGTCTATTTCGGTAGACAGTGCCGAGGAAATGTTTTGTTTGAAAGATTAACGAAACAATCTTTGGGTAACCAGAAAGAGGCAAGCCTCCCTCAATAACACCAATGTTTTGTCTTTGAGTAGTGTTCTTCTCTTGTCGCAAGTAGTTGCTCTCTTGTCGCAAGTAACTATTCTCTTTCGATCTTGCGAAAGATCTGTTAAAAGTTGGGTTGACGAGAAGACAAGTATCGCGTAAGACCCATTAAAAATAACGAGAAGACAAGTATCGTTAACATTAGGCTGGCAAGACGACAAGTAGCTGTGAACACCCAAAGAAAAACAAAGGTGGGAAGGAGGAGGAGCAGCCTTGAAATTGTATTTTATACCTGGGGGCATGCAACCCTTTTGGAGTGCAAGCAAAGAGCGGTTATTTATCTGTTTTTTGGATTAGTCGTTTCCAAACTTGTATAAAGAAAGGATATGGAGTAAAGCTTAGTGAAGATGAAACTCCTTAAAAAATAGAGATCTCACAGGGGACATTTATTATCTTATGACTGGTATATCGAGCAGTTTTAGCATAAAGTTCATGCTCGTTAAAAAATAAACGCAAGATCGAGCAGTTTTAGCATAAAGTTCATGCTCGTTAAAAAATAAACGCAAGATCCGAGCAGTTTTAACGCGGTCTTCATGCTCGTTAAAAAATAAATATAAGCAGTGAGCAATGTTTCCTCCAGAGTTTAAGCTCATTTTTAAATAAAAAATGAACCTATCCCAGTAAATAACCACTGTGATCATAAATTTATCAGCCATAAAAAGCCTTGGTCGTGTTTTGCACCTGCCACCTCCACCGTCATTTGGCCGATCATTCACCTCCATATGATTGTTTACCCATTTTGAGGAACAACTGCGAAGAGTGATTTCACCTAGCCATCCTTGTGACACTGCCGTGATTGGAAAATTCCAACCTGTACCTGGAATCTGTTGCTATCCCTGTTTATCACTCGTTCCTCAAAAGACGAGTCTTCTTTAAGCTCTTTTCAACTGACTCATAAAATATGAAAAGTTTGCCGAATTTTGGCCTTCCAGCTCGTTAAAAGGACCGAAAGAGCTATCCCTCCTCTAGATTTTAATCTTTTTGGACCTGAGGGATTATTGCACAAAAAGGTCGAGCGCTTGTTTTATTCGGCTCGTTAAAGTTATCGAAAACTCATCCCTTTTGTATTGTTTTATACTTTTTCGGACTTAAGGGATTAGATGACGAAAAAGGAATTTTGGAGTTAACTTTTTGTACCTTTTCAGACTCTCTAAAAATGAAAAGGACCGAGTTTTCCTTGTCGTTAGACTCGTTAAAATGATTAAATAGCGACAAACTTGTCTTTAGACGAGAACGAGTTTCCCTATCGCTAGGCTCGTTAAAACATAGCGATGGGCTTTCCCGAAGGGTAGGTTATAGAACAAGCATATGTTATCCTCCTCAAGCTTGACAAAAATAAAGAGGTACTGGTCAGAAATGACTGGGGAAAAATTAGGAGAACCTCAAAGCTTTAATGGTAGCAAGTCGCTCTTGAACATGACACTTTTCCTCCGTACCACATCGGGTTGGGTTGTTTCATTCACCGGTCTCATCACCATGGTCTCGCCAAACCATCCACATTTGGGGTAATGCTACCGATCCATCGCATCAGTGTCGTTATATGTTCAAGAGATGTTGTTCAGGAAGAGTCAATCGTGTCCCATCCACTGCCATACATTATCCTTCATCCATTCATGACCGCCACCCTGAATCATATGTCACAGATTGTTTTCACCTCCATTAAAATCATTAGCTCCGTTCCATGTCACTGATGTGGGATTCATTAAGGCCCTCCTTTGACGGATCACTTCTTGTCGACTTCAGCTCATTATCCAAGAAGTTGATCTAGGAACAACCCCCTCAGTACTTTGAAGCTTGCATGCCTCAATGGCAAGTTTCTCACTTCCGGCGACAGGTATACATCAATGACCTTCGACCGAAATATTTTGCGTGGTGTTTGATGCCAAGTCCTTTATTCACACAGCATAAATTGTACTGCAGTACCTTGAGGGTCATTATCATTATCGGTGATTCCTCTCGCGCTTGTTAACTGTTTACATCATTGACCGGTAATCAAGCGATGTCTTTCCATGTTCGACTTCAGCGCAATTCTCACATGGATCGACTTGTACTTAGAGTGAAGATCAAACGAGTTTGAAGACCCCGGATCTAGTTTCATCCATCCAGGCTGCGATATATATTCAGGAAATATAAAGACATTTGACATGTACATCATTGCAGCAGATGATCATCCTACTCAAAGGATGATAATTTCAGCAGAGAATTATCAGTCTACCATCAGACGATCGTCTGTTCTATGTACCGAAATGAATTTATAAAGCTGAGCATGGGAATGCCCGCCTCAGCTAGATCATGAAAGCAGAATGAAAAATAATGTATTGTATTGTATTTTATTACAGGTCACCTCTCAACGATTGAATGAACTTTGGATCCTCCTGATAAAGCATTTCACCCGATAAACGACCTCATACTTTAGGGGGCAATTGTTATAGACATTTTTGTGCCTTACAGCATGAAGCATGAAATGTCCATAATCTAAGGGATCCAAAGTCCCTAAACATATTGTTCCTACCCCTAGAGGAACAACGTTAGCAAATCACAGCACTGAATAACAGTTCTCCACCTGAAAACACTCAAAAACAAGGCAATTCTGGATCATGTCAACTGCTCCACTGAGCATCTGCGCTGAATGTCAAGTGCTCCACTTTCTACCTGCGTTGAATGTCAACTGCAAAGAAGGCTACCTACGCTGGGCGAGTTTGGACATGTGGCACAGTCATTCCTCAAGGTGTCAATGCCCAGGAAGCTTCCAAAATGACACTTGGATCAGGGAATTCGACTGGTGATGAGTAAGAGGGTCTAGATCTCCAAGTGGAAGCAAGAACCTCCAAGTGGACTCAAGAACTGAAGAATAACTGAAGTGAGAGAGGACACTAGTCAGCTTCATGCCAGCCTCAAGCTGACTCATCCTTTCTCCAAAACTCCTATATATAGATCTCTCTCATGAGGTCTAGGGAGGATGGAATCTTGTGAATGTAAGGAAGTGTTGTTGGTTTGAGTTTAGAACTATTGGGAGATTTGATTTGAAGGAGGTGAAGAGGAGATTTCTTTCTGCTAGGAAGGTTTTGCTGGATTGGGCCTCTTATGGTTGTATCACTTCCTGAACTTTACTTCTTCCATTAATAAAGCATTTGAGGTTCTTCTATATGCATGTGTCTCAATGATGTATTGTTATACTTATGTATTTGATTTATTCTAATCCTTGAATCAATTATGAATGTATGCTTCTTGTAGTTTCCCTCTCTTGCCATTTTGCAGGATCTTGGTGTAGCTGGGCCAGTGGAAGAGCAAGGAGCTGGGAGCAAGCAGCAAGGAGAGAAGATTGGATCAACCATTAGCGAAAGACATCGGTTAGTGGATCTCTTTCTCCCCTATTTTACTTTCATAAAGAAGAAATCTTAGATAGCTTTGCTTCGATTGTTGCTGAGGTACTATCACCCTTAGAGTGGGATAGGGTCATTCCGTATTGGATACTTTTCCCAACAACAGTGACGCTACATTTGTTGCCGTCACTATTCTCAACAAAACAAACGTTCGGGTAAACAACACCCAAACTCCTCATGAACTTTGGTATGGTAAGACTCCTACTATGAAATACTTCAAAGTTTTTGGAAGAAAATGTTACATCAAAAGGACTGATGAAAACCTTGGCAAGTTTGAACCTAGAGTTGATGAAGGCATTCTTCTTGGTTACTCTTCCCGAAGAAAAGGATATATGTGTTATAATAAAAGACTTGGGAAAATTGTTGAAAGTATTGATCTTGTGATTGATGAAGCAGGAAAAAATCCAAAGCAGGTAAAAATAGAAGATTATGAAGAAGATGAGGATTATCCTTCCACATCAAGTCAAACTAATTTTGAAGAAGAAACCAATGAAGCACCAAAAGAACAGATAACGGTTGAAGAAAAGACTCCATCTAGGTATGTCCAGAAAAATAATCCAGAGACTCAAATTTTGGGACAAAAAGAGGCAAGTGTGCAGACAAGAAGAACCATTACAGAATCCTCAATCTATCTTGAATTACTTTCCTCCATCGAACCTCAAAATGTAAATGAAGCATGGAAAGATGAATGTTGGGTCAAGGTCATGAATGAAGAGCTTGAGCAGATTGAAAAGAACAATACTTGGGAATTAGTTCCTAGACTTCATGATAAGGATATCATAGGAACCAAATGGATATTCAAAAACAAGCTGAATGAAAATGGAGAAGTTATTAGAAACAAGGCCATACTTGTTTGTAAAGGGTATGCTCAACAAGAAGGTATATATTTTGAAGAAACTTTTACACCTGTTGTAAGACTGGAAGCCATAAGAATGTTCCTTGCTGTTTCTAGTTTTGTAGAAATTCAAAGTATACCAAATGGATGTCAAATCTACTTTTCTTAATGGGGACTTAGATGAAGAAGTATATATTGAGAAACCAGATGGATTCATCCTTGGAAATGATCCAAAACTTGTATGCAGACTCAGAAAGGCCCTCTATGGCCTAAAACAAGATCCAAGGGCATGGTATTACCATCTTGACAAATATCTCCATCAACAAGGTTTTTCAAAAGGATTAGTTGATAGCAATCTATACATAAATATTGATAATGATAAATTACTAATACTTGTTGTATATGTTTATGATATCTTTTTTGGTAGCAATGAAGAAGCCATGAGTCGAAACTTTTCTTTGGTAATGCAGAAAGAATTTGAAATGTCCCTACTTGGTGAGCTGACATATTTTCTTGGTCTATAAGTTCAACAAAAGAAAGATGGTATTTTTCTGTCTTAAACCAAGTATCTCAAGCAGATATTGAAAAAATACAACATGGAATATTCTAAACCAGTATGTACCCCCATGGTAACAGGATGTAGTCTCAGCTCAAATGATGAATCAGCAGCAATATATCAACCAACCTACAGATCCATGATTGGCAGTTTGCTTTATCTAATAGGTACCCGACCAAACATCATGCATGTAGTGGGAATAGTTGGAAGATTCCAAGCAAACCCAAAGGAATCACACCTTCATGCAGTCAAAAGGATCTTCAAGGAAATCAGAATTTTGGTTTATGGTATCCTAGGGATACAGATCTTACACTTCATGCATTAACAGATGTAGATTGGGCAGGAAGTGTGGATGACAGAAAAAGCACTAGTGGTGGTGCATTCTATATGGGTTCCAGATTAGTGTATTGGTTCAGCAAGAAACAAAGTTCCATTACATTATCTACAACTGAAGCAGAATATGTGGTTGCTACATCTTGCTACACACAACTCCTTTGGATGATGCAAACATTGTAAGACATTCAAATCACATGTACTCCACCCATATCCATTCTATGTGATAATACAAGTGCAATCATTATTTCAAAGAATCCATTCATGCATTCCAAGACCAAGCACATACCCATCAAATATCATTTTCTATGAGAACAGGTTCTTGAACAAATGGTCAAATTGGAGTATGTTCCCTCCAAAGAACAGGTTGTTGATATATTCACCAAACCACTGCCCAGAGAGACATTTGAATATCTCAAACAGAAGCTGGGAGTAGTTGATGCATCATCTTGTGGTTAAAACTTATCTTTTTCAGAGAAAAGTGGTTGTACGCAAGTTTCATGAAGCATACCCACGTATATACACAGGTTTCTATGGATACAGTCGTGTATATGATGAAAAGAGTCTGATATGGATCTGACAATGATCTTTTGGCACAGCTTCAGGGGGAGCATATACTTATAGTAATGCATTGTTGGAATTATCTTAGAAGCTCTTGGTACAAATTCACAGTTGTTTTTTATTCAGGTGGAACAGGTTCAGGGGGAGATCATGGTTGTTGTTCTAGATGCTACTAATGATAGTTGTTGATGACTATCATGGTCTTATTTCAGATGGTTGATCTCTATTTTCATATGTCATGTACATATTTCAATGTAAAGGTCATATTTTGCTACCCCGCTATGTATGGGATGGATGATGTAATGTTCTAGTTTGGAATGTATAATCAATTGGTATATCCCCACTTGGTTGGGAGATGGATGTATGTATGAGTCTTTGGTGATAGGAAGGTCTTGGGTGATGTATGTATAGAGTCATGTTATCTTTTTGCAGACCTTGCTTATGCTCAGGGGGAGCATGGATCAATCAGTACTTCAGCATATCAGAGACTTCAGCTGGTACTCAGGGGGAGCATGACCCTTTTCCCTTGATGACAAAGGGGGAGAGTGATTGGTGTTGTTTCCATCAAGTCCAAAGGGGGAGATTGTTGGCATTATGATACAGGTAATACAGGTGTTGTACTTGATGACAACTCCCTCAGATGACAAATCACAGTTCAAGCCACATAGAATGAAGAAACAAAGGAATACGCAGGTTCATATTGACCAACTCACGTATACACACAAGTTCATTGAACAAAAGGAGTGTATGTGTACACATGCACTTTCATGGAAGGAAAGGCGTGTACATGTTGGAAAACTAAATTTTGGTCCATGGTATTTGATCCATGGTATTTCAGTATTGATCCATGGTATTTGATCCGAAGTGTTAACCCCAGGTATTCCGTCCACGGTATTGGTTCTAAGTGGTTTTGGTCCATGGTATTGAGTAAGGCCTAGGACTATAAAAGGAGGAGAATATCATTAGGCAAAGGCACACATGAATTTAATATCTAATGAAGAGCAAGATCTAGAATACTGGTTATTGGGTTATGGTGCATAGCTGGATCTGAATCAAGAAGGAACCTGAGCACTTGATGAAGGATAAGTTCTACTGAGGCGTAAAAAACTTAAGGCTTGAAGAGAAGTATCTTTGTGTGGCTTTGATTTCTTATCTAAAATAACTAGCGCATGTTGTAATCTATAAATATGATGATCTGGGTATAATTTATGTCTGAAGTCATTGTAAAGTTTTAAATCATCATTTATAGATCTGAACGTGGGTTCACTTTATCAAAGGCGTGTATACATGTTGGCTCTACATATCAAAAGTGCGTATACACAGGTTCGCCTTGAGTAAACTGCGTATGTACGTAGGTTTGACACGATGCAGTAGCATATACCTAATAAAATATGCTTTAGCTACTTCTGTTTGCTGCTGTAGTGTTCTGGGTTATAGCATGGGTTCTGGTTTCTACTTCTGTATTCTGGTTACAACATTCTGAGAAGTGATTGATTCAGTTTTGGTTGGTGCAAAGGAGATTGATTGATGTAGATATATTTGATGGTTGATTGATTTTACTGATGGATCTAGTCTGAAAATTAATGAAATATGGTCCCTGGAATAAAATAGAAGGTTGTAGCCTTTTGTAGGCCTACACCTATGTACTAGTAAACACAACGGCTAGTATAAGAGCTAAGGGGGTTGTATCTCCCTTCCAAGAAAAGTTGGAGAATGAGAGAAGGTTGTAGCCTTATGCGGGTAGAAGCCTGCGTACTGGTATAAGTCTGCACTAATACAAAATTGTAAAAAGAAGTTTCTAATTTAAAAGAAGATAGAGACGATTGCAACAGGTGGTTTTCACCCACATTGGGTTTCCACCTTATATCTTGTGTTCATGTGTGTGACTGTCTGTTCTGTTTTTCTGCTCCTATTCACTGTTTATATGGTTAATGAAATTCTGATGCAAGATCAAAATATAATGGATTAACTGAATCATAAGTTTACTGGATATACACTGGTTGCATTAAACACAGTTGTGTATACATGCAAGTTTCCTTAACTGAAGTAGCGTATATGATTCAGATTATGAAATGAAATTTTTTTAATTATTTGCTAATACTAATTCACCCCTCCCCCCTCTCAGTATTATTTCCAACATCTAGCCCCACCAGTCTAATCAAGATTGGATTCTCCAAGTAAGAGTTATGTCAAATCTCTCGTGATGACCTGATTATAGACTTGTTCAATAGAGTGAACTTGTACGAAGTTCCATGTCTCATTAATTTGATATTAGGACCTACAATCGATACAAAAATAACTACACTCTATATATTTTCTGTAACATCTTATGAAATTTCAATCTGATGCTCAGAGAGAAAGTTATGATGATTTTCCCAAGGTCACCTATTTGGGATGTAATTTGGGAGCCTTTAGAAACCCTAAATGTCTTGGATTGTATCTCACAAAATATAGTGAAATGAGATCTGAAATTTTGGCTCGAGCTTCACCACGTTTTACAGCTCAAATGGGTTTTAATTTTAGAGCTTGAAACTTCGTAGAAAAATAATTATAGTGAAAATTCCATGATGACCTGTTTGAGATGGAATTATGGAGCTTGCAAAAACCCTAAATTCCTCACGCCAGATCTCTGAAAATATAGTGAGACAAGATATGAAATTTAGACCCGAGGTTCAAAGAGATTTATTCACAAATGGGTTTTTGTTTTAGCTTCTAAAACGTCTCAGAAAAAAAAGTTATAGTGAAAATTCCACAATGACCTGTTTGGAGCAGTGAAACCCTAGAATCCAAAGCTTTGATTCCAAATGTTATGAAACCAACTCAAAAAAATATAGAAAATAAATATCAACACCTTAAAAATCAGCCTCTTCAAGGGGGAAACCTCCTTTACATTACACAAATGAACAATTCTTGGTTGATACAAATGAAAATACCTCCTTTATATATATAGGAATCTAAGGGGTCATAATATAATTAGAGCTGACATAACAATAATAATATAAGGGCACAACAATAACAATAATAAGATTCTATGGGGCACAATAATAACAATATGGGGATTACATGGGTGCAATAGTATAATAAGGGGGTTTCACTTATAATAATAAGGGGTTACACTAGTATTATAGGGACCTAACATCCACCTAGTTAGAAATGGCTAGGTGATCATTTTATGGTTAACAGATTCTCCCCACATGTATGAGTGTTAGGATAAAATAGTATGACCGAAATACATTGTAGACTACACTTACATGAGACACCAAAAGAGGAGTCAAAGAGAGAGAGAGAACTGAAATAATTCAAGGACAGACAAATAATGGAGGGGGCAAGACCTATAAGGTTGATAGATGTCTCCTTTTATGTGGTAGTACATGATCCCAAATGAGGTGGGAGAGGCATACCCATACCCACTAAGATAACTGTGTACAAAGAATAATGGTGAGCCCATCAATGTGGGACTGCGCTACAAAGTACATGATACATGATGCATGATACACTGGCATCAATTGGCTAGAAAATAATACAATGGATCCCATATACGTAACGTACTTGGAAAAACATAGGCCAAGACTGAATAAAATAACATCTAAGTACATGAGATATAATTCCCCTCACGCTGGCATGGGGAGGGGGGATCACAACCAAGGAAGCCTTGCTAAACATGAAAGGGATCTGAAGATCTGAATGGCTCATCTGGAGGAGACATGCATGTTGTGGGTGTTGAAATTAGCAGGAACCGAACTCGTCAAATCTATGTAACTGCATCGAAATCTAGATCAAAATCTGTGATCATATGGGTATGTGAAGGGCTACCTGAAGAGACTCCCCATCATGAGGTTTGAAACATATCAAACACACATAGGAATCATTGGGACAATCATCTGAATCACTGAACCATCAAGTGTACAAATCTCAATCATGTGATAAGGAGTTGATGTCGAGCACGTGAGAAACAACCAAGTCAAAGGGAAATAATGAGTCCCTTTTCCTGATCTGAGGCACTTAACAAAAATGGAAGCTAGAACCAAGGTACACCACCCTTTAGAACACTCTTTTGTAATAAATGTGTTGAAGTTGATGGAAGAGAGCCTGCCAGAGTTAAGGCAATGAGGAATCCTCAAAAAAGGCATAAGGGAACATTGTAAAGTGATTGATGGACTGACACCAGGGATAATGATGGAAGGCAACAAGATGGGTGGTGAACTGACAACTTCCCATGTCAGAGCATAATAAAAGGTGGTTGACCTGGCAACAATTGACTCGATTCTTGAGGGGCTATGGTTGATGACTCAAATGGGGGTTCGACAAAGATGAAGCAGAAGGAATGGAGACAAATATAATTAAAATGGGAGAAATGTGACACGATGAATAAAACAATGTAACAAGATTCAAATGGGGACTCGAAAAAAAATCCATAAGCACAAGGGTGACACATCCTAGATGCTCTGAACAAGGGCGACTCAATGAGGTTTCCATGTGTTAGAGGTCCGGTGGGGACCATGAAAACATGATGAAATGATGGTTACTCATGACGAAAATCACTACATGAGTTAGCCAATGAAAAAGGTAAAGTGGTACCAGAGTATGGATAGCTCAGATGAAGAGATTCAATTTTAAGAGGCAGCAAAGTGAGACCTCATGGAAAATATAGCTTCAAGGTGAAGTTTCAAACTAATAAAAACAAAGAGAGACCCATTATAGAACTTGGTGAGAGATTTCCAACAATGCTGAGGATTTGTCAAATGGAGCTATAGTTTGGTGGCAATGAGCGATAGAAAAAACTAGGGTTTTGTTAGAAAATAATATATTACGAAGCAATGGAACACATAAAATATTGCAGAAATATAAACTCAGAAAACACATAAAACAAGAGAGACATAGATATACGTGGTTCACCCAGTTTGGGCTACTTCCACCTCGAACATCCAATCCTTCCTTTCTATTATCTGCTGTAATATCCTCTGTTTTCTCTCACAGTCTCACCTCTCTGTTTCTCGCTCAGAGAATACACATCTATTACACAACCTCAAATACAATGCCCTCATACAAAGAGAGGGGTTGCCTTCTAGGGCAAAAGAAAAACCCTAAACTAAACATAAGTTCTACTGTCAGATCATCTGCCTAATGAATGGCCTAGATTGACTAGAAATTACTATACTTTTACAAGGCAATTTTACCTCTGTTTTTAGCTTCGGGGGCGCTGCCCCTGAGCCCCCGCCAAAGGACCATTGGTCCTCGGACCCCCGCATACAAACTTCCTGGGGTATACATCTGACTGAAACAAAGACCTCTGAACAATCATGCTCCACACACAACAAGTTTTTCCTATAATAGGGATTTTTTCCTCCAAATCAATTCATTTGCATAGTGATCTATGGAGAATTTGGAGAGGAATCGAAGGACCTAAATCTTGTGTATATCTTAGTGGACAAACCAACCATCATAAAGTGGATCGAATACTTTCATGTAGGTGACCTTACTTGTCGAAAAATGGCCTTAATGCTTCTTGGAAGGATGGTTCCCGGTGAAGAATTAAGGGAAGACGAAAACGAGAATGAACTACTAGAGAAGGTCTAGGATCATCCCCGCCCAACAAGTCAAACATGGGAACTGGATGGTAAGAGTGGTAGCACATAGAGGAGAATGGTTGAAAAGATGGTATCAAGCATCTACAATATGTGATGTGTATATGGCTCGCCGGAGAGGTCGGTAGGAAAAACTATCCAAGGAATGAAAGGATAATCGACCATACCTAGATCGTTGAGGTCTAGGATGAGACTTATGTTAATCAAGTGAGAAGGTGGCTAAGGGGGGAACTATCATGCCCCCAAGCATGGGATAGTTCCCCCCAACGTATGTGATGGAGGGGACCGATTTGGTATGCAAAGGTGGGAATGATACCCCTTAACAGGATGAGTTTGTGGAGTGCCATTGTGTTCCAAGTGCTCAAATAATGGATTCAAGCATCTCAGCCCAGCTGGCATGACATCCTCCAGAGGATCATGGATAGATGTAGGGGCATATGTGCCCCTTAGTCATTTATGAATGAATGGAGTATGCTATGTGCATATCGGATGTATTTAGAGTAGTGGACTCAAAACACATTTTGATTATGTCATTTGCCATTTGTTTATGGATGTCTTCTTATGGGAAGAATGGATAGATACAGTTAGAGAAAAGAAATGGTGGATTAACAATATCATTTGATACTAAATATATGAATCAAATGGATTGAATTTATGGGTTTACATAGATGGTGTCACTATACCAAAGAGTGGCTTCAGATATAATGACCCGATGCTCACCTAGAAAACAGGGTGGTTGCAAAACAAAAATGTCTAAGGGACTAGGTTGTTGATGTAAGACGAAGGAATGATTAAGTGAATCATCCCAATTGTGATGTAAAGTGATATGGGACTTTAGAGGTTCTTATAAATGGGGAATAATGATGGTACTAAAGTTGACACTACCCTATGCACTAGGAGGCTTGGGGAAAATTGCTTCTCCTGGACTCTAGAAAATGGATGCCCCCTTACCCAAACATTGAGTGGTAATGTAATGGCCACAAGGTGGATGTGGTCCGCATTCATGGGTTTGAAGGGGTGGTTAAACCAATGGACATCACTATACATGAAGTCTTTGGTCTCTCAAGCATGTTGGTCATGGGTCTGTTGTGGAAGGAAGTAGTCATGATGGTGCATATCATCGCAAGGATAATCACGGGTGGTCATAGCTTCCATAATGTCTTCATTAGAGTGAAAGATGGGCAGGCTGGAGGAGGAAATACCACATGATGGTGAAGAGCTACCTCGAGCCTCTCCATAAGAGACAAGGTTCACATACGCATCGTCAAAGGTGGCAGATATATGACTAGTACAAGGAATATCTACTGATGTTGAGATCAATTTCTTCGATGAAGAAGGTTCAACAAAATCACAAAAGGAGACATTAGGGGAGTTTCCCATTATCGATCTCATGAATGATTATAGGTGGAGAAGAGGAGTAGAACTATCCGTCATCTCGACATCAATGGGAGGGATCACAATGGGTGTTGTAGAGACCTCATGTTTCGGGGTAGAAGTGGGACCAGAATCTACAGGTAAGGAGAACTGCACTCATTATGAGTGGCCTCTCATTTGTGAATCACTTGAAGTGTATCATGAAAATATTTGAGACGAGGAGAGTGATGGGAATAATGGTCATAGTGATCACACAAATAACATGGGTGGTTTGTGCGTAGTGATCAAACCTTCTTATCTAACTCAGTTAAGGTTACATGGACCTTAGGAATGTTAGAATCAAGGAAGGTATCAGTGACCACATCCTTAACATGAGGAATTTTAGGAAAGTTATTGGTGGCATGACCGACAACATCACACAAAGTGCAAGGAGGAAGAGGCTTTGGTGGCTTAGGTTGAGTTCCCTTCTTTCGGGCTTTGCCCCCATTGCCATATGCTTTTGTAACAAGAGTAGGCCCCTGCTGAGGTTGTTTTGGAACTGAAGAAAATGCAGCGGTAGGAACAACTGGTTGGACCAGGGTTAAAGTGTTGTAAGGTTTCAATTTATTAGATTGAGTGTTTGTGGAGGGATCGTTGTACCGGACTGGGATCCCTAAGGTAATATTGGGTAGACTCAACGTAGCCATGACAAGTGTAGAATAGAATCTAGGAGGTGGGAATAAGAAGGGTGTCTTACCAAACAGATAATGGCCTAGAGGAACTACTCCACAATGGTTAAGACCTCGGGGAACGATTTTGGTCGAAAAATGGATTAGGAGAGATATTAGGAGAAGGAAGTGATCCTTGAGGAGTTGTATCGACAAGCAGAGTTCAGTCAAGCACAACAGGTTATGGAGGTGCAGAATTTTGTGAAGGAATAATGGACCATTTGTGGGCGGCACGCAATGCTTAGAGCATGAAAACACTAAATGAGCTAGCCTCAAAAGGAGTAGGTGATGGGCCATAGTAAGCACCAAGGAAAGATGAATCTTTATAGACTCATGGAGAAATAGACTAGATAGTCTTATTGTTAGCCATGAAAGAAATTTTGGTCTAAGGTGAAGTCTAGGCTTTTGGATCATAGTACATCAATTAATCAATTTTGACAATATTTACATTGTGGGGAAATAACATCTTACGGTGAACTGTAGATGAAAAAACTGCCATAGCATAAGTATAACTACGACCCAAAAGGATGTTATAGTCTAAGGGAGGATTAATGACTTCAATGTCAATACAGATGGTCTTTTCAGCAACTGTGACTAGGAAGTTATGGTATAAGCCAAGGGGATGTGAATGATGACCATCCCATGCACACAGAGTGATGGTGGACCGAGATAGGTCAGGGGAACCAAGTTGCTTCCAAACACTAGTGGACATCACATAGGTGGATGTGCCTTCGTTAATGATACACCAATGAACAGTGGCATTTCTAATGGAGACTGGAATTTGAAATGCAATGGATGAAGGTGAGGGAGGGTTTCCTGACTTGTCAACATGAAATACAATTATCTGATCATATTGAGGGTCCACGATGTCCAGAGAAGATTGTAGATCTTTTTTTTGTGATGGGAACGTCTAGAGAAATTCCAATGTTGACATGACAGCAAGAGACTGCACCAAATCATCTACTATGCTATATGTATGGGAAGCTTTGGTAGAAGAAACATTTCGATGTATCGGTCCTTTGGGGATCTTGGGAATAACCTCGACCTTAAGCAGATGGATCTGTAAGGTACCGTTGGGTGACAATAGAGGCTCAGTGGACACTTTGGGCTGGGACTCAGTCACATAATTAGTAGGTGGCTTTTCGTACTTGCGTGATCTAGTCTAAAGGTTGACTTGTTCGGTATTTACCTCATCAGAATTCATCATAAGAATTTGATAGTCATGGTGACTAGGTGGTGGAGTTGGTTGAGCTACCTGACCTTATGTAGGTTGGGTAGTTACATAGAAGGAAAGGATTGGTAAGCATGGTGGGTTGAGATGAAGCAAGAGGAGGAGGAGGAGCGGAAGGATGTGATCCTCGAGATGTTGCTTGAGCTTCCCATACTTTCCACATCTGCGATAAAAGAGGAAACTCATGGGTATAATGACCATAAACTCTACAATAAGAACAAGGTTTTTTCATACGAGGAGCCTTGTTCTACTTGGGCTGACTTCCTTGTTGCTAGGTTGTGATATTAGGTTGAGGACCCTAAGGGGCATTGGATGGAGGACCCTCATTGCCTTGATTACCTTGACACTGAGGGTTCCTATTAGCCTTTCTCTTGTTCCTTTTCTTTGGGTTAGGGGGATTGGGTCCACTATGCTGAGCATACACTTGTCCTTGAGGGGAGGTGGTTGTTGCGGCTGAGGAGGAGAAGGCATGGGAGGTTGGGGCGCTGGTGATGAAGGAGCTAAAGCACTAGGTTGTGCATACTTATAATAAGGATATGGGGCAACATTGGTATAAGCAAGCAGAGCAACAGTTGACCTTGGCATCTGTTGATGCATATGGCGTGCTAGGACTTGAATAAGGATTTCCCTGAGGAGGATTGGGAGAGGGATAATTGTAAATATAACTGGTCCCTCTCTGAGGTTGAACATAACTATTATGAGGTGGGGCATATGGTTGAGGGTGTGAAAGGGTCCCAACTATACCACCTATGGCATGAGAGGCCCCTGATGTATTAGCAGCACCACACCAAGGTAGATCGGGGATGACAATGTAAACATAACCTAACTGGGCATAAATCAGATCAAATTTGAGAGCTATTTGGAGTGCTTCTCTCTCAAACTGAGGAAAGTGTGATGCGACATCTTTTGCAATGGGTGAAAACAATGATCATAGAAACCAATCCATATAGACTGAGTCTTCAAAGTCGGGAGCTCTATAGATGCTCCTCTTTATATGCCATTCTTGAACATGGTCAGAAAGGTGAGTGGAAAAAGTTTGACGAAAAGAAGTCAAGAGTTCAGTACTGGTATCATAACAGAGAGGTAACCGGAAATATGAAATAAAGGTTGTGGCAAGAGTCACTAAAGTGGAATGGGTTTCTCTAAGTTGGTCGACATACCACTTAGCAGCAGCTCTAGTGAGAATGTGTTGGAACAAATGAAGATGAATGGAGTCTTCGGTAATTGTATTGGATGAACACCACATGGAAGGATCAAACATGATTAGTTGGATATTCGTGAGGATTACCTTCAAACTTGGGGAAGTCTAAAGGGAGTTTAGTAGCCATTGCTTGCCATGTGGGATCATGGAGAAGAGGATCATTGATAAGTTGGCTAAAATATGGGAGACTTAAACCAACCATAAAAGGAAGTAAGGGAGAAGGAGTGACCACGCTGGTATGGGTTCCGCTAGTGGGGGTACCTTGGTTAGCACCTGTGTTAACACCCTGGGGTCTCGCACCCACATTGGTGCCTGACATGGTGGTGATATGGGGTTGAGAAGATGCAGAATCAAAGGATGAACTGGATGAATCAGCAGAATCAAAATCAGAATGATGACTTGATGGAGGACTGGGAGGATGAACTCTAACCCGACAAGGAGGAGTTATATGGCCTAATAGGAAATGAGGGTGAAGTCATTGAATTCGATGCAACAAATGCCTTGGAGGCTCTATGGTGTCTAGACTAAAGAGTAATGATAGGAATAAAAGAGAAACAAACAACAAGAAAACACCTAGTGTAGTGGTGCCAAGTGTAAACTAAATATTTTAATGATGTTACTCTAATACAAGAAAACATGTCCTATCAAAGAAAAATACCTCTAGCCTATAGGTGATCTAAATCCTCAAACAATCCTTGATATACTATTTCAAATGGGCTTCCAAATAACTTCTTACTTGACAGAAATTGATCCCTGCAAGCAGAGATGTCCAGAGAAAGGTGGGGTAGAGGACCAACAACTTCCCACAATTAGTCTTATAAGGTGCTTTCCTAATATTGGTCACTACGATTACCTTTGTCCCATGGAGGTGGTCGATTCTTTAGCTTCTTGGTAGTCAACCACCGCATAGAATTCCTTGCCACAGGTTGGGTAGCCCCGAGGAGAACTGCTTGCATCATGACCTAGCCTAACCCCTTTGAATCATGTTTCTGATGCACTCCAGCTTTGATAGTGGTATGGTGAAGGATTTTAAGCTCCCTAATATGTAAACTTCTATGTATCAATGAAATTTATCGATGGGTGTTATTGGAAGCCTATCCCACTGACCCTACACCTACACTACAAAGCTTGTTTGGCCTTGATGCCCAAGTGGGATTAATCTATGTGTGTTGATTTATTAAGGTGTAGTGTTTCAAGTCTTGGCTTGGCAGTGTTAGCCAAGCTCACATTCACTTAAGGTGTGAGCATGTGAAAATTATGTGTCAAGTGGATGAGTTAACTAAGGATGTTTCATGATTCCATATGCTACTGAAAATAAAATGTTGAAATACTATAAATAAATCTAAAAATGACAGGAAAGTAAAAAACCAATCATGCACACAAAACCCCCGCCCATAAGGGCTACTAAGAAGCTAAGAAAGAGAAGGCAAACAAGAAACTCAAAGACATAAAAATAGACCATAAAAATATAATGTCAAGGGACTGGGATCTAAAGTCTCTAATCTTCTGTAAATGATGCAGACAAACAAAAAAAATCAGAGGTGAAAAATGCTGCAAAGGATAGGTGTGAAGCTCAAAGACATAGGATGCTCAAGGGGATCCTAAGGGGGAAAACACAAACCCAAACTCTAAAGGGAGGATAGTAAAATAAATTTATCCAAAAGACCTGAAAAGTAATGGATTAGATTTGAAAAACAGAGGCTAGAAATGTTGAAAATCGTAGACTCCTCACTCAGCAAATCTCTTCCTAACAATGTGGAGGTGTACTCTAAACCATAGGGGGGATTTTTCCTTTGTCAGAGAGACAAATCAAGTGGATCCAGACCTAAGGGAGACTGAAAGACAAATATGAAGTACCCAAACTGATCTGCATACAACACTCTCAACAAATCTATAAAAAAATTGAAAAATTTTCGAAAAAGGTTCAAAACATAGGTACAGATCTATTTCTAAGGAAAACACTATTTTCTAGCCAAGAAGGGTGCTCTGCAACTCACTTATGGGGTTGAAAAGTGTGTTCAGTTCCCGGGAGTCTCGTTCAGAAAATCTCGCACAACTTTTGTCGTCTCTTGCTTGGATAGTACCTATGGCCTACAGAAAAGACCAATAACCCAACAGGATCCGAAATTTTGACAAAATAGGGTTTAATACTATAAATGGAAATTGAGAGGCTAAAAATAGCTGAAGAAAACCCTCAAATTTTTTGAAACTTCAGTCACCCAAGAATGTTGTCAGTGGAGTCATCATTTGTTGGATGAAAAATGTGTAACTAAAGGCCCAGTGGAGTTTCCATTTGTTAGTGTGAAATTTCTTGGAAGGTATACCAAAAACACTTCACTTAAGTCACTAGATGACAAGTGACCCTAAAAAAAGGTTGATGGTTGTTGTTATCTTAGATCTGAAACAAAAGTAGAAAACCTGCAGTAAAAGAGGATATAATCCAAAACATAAAGCAACAATACAAAGTATCCAGTATAATAACCCAATTGGAAAGACTATTTTAAATGAATAAATCTTTTATTGATAACCCTTCGTGAGGGATATCTACAAATTGGTCTGTAAGGCCCCCTCCATGGGATGGGTCTTTTGATATCCTTGATGCTTCAAAAATTGATTCTCTCTCTCAATGTGTGAAAAACCCAAACAAAAGAGAAGAACTCAAAATGGGAGCACAAGAAAAAATGATGATAATGTTGATGATGATAATGATCATGGTGAAGAATGAATGAAAAACCCTCCTTTTTATAGCAAAGTATAGAGTTAACCTCAAAATTGGAGAATAATAAAACATTATTAACCAAATCAAGATATAACTACTTGGAATACTTTATTATATTTATTGGAGAGTGAAAATGTATTTAAAATGGTTAAATACCTTTATTTAGAAATAATTAACAAATAAAATGATTTATTAATTATTTCACGAGAAATAAGAAAGGTGTGAAATCAAAATAATTATTAAATAGTGATTTAATAATTATTCTAATAACATAAATAAGGAAATTTAAATAAATAGTGATTTATTTAAATATTCCTAAGGGATTTAGTCAAATGTGACAAGGAATAATTATTAAATAATGATTTAATAATTATTCCTAGAGAAAATTAAATAAATAATGATTTATCTAATTATTCTAATGGATTCTTTTATTATTTAAATCGGAAAATAATTTAATAAAAGTGGTTTGGTAAATTATTTTAGATAGTGAAAGTGATTTTACTATGGTAAAATTAAATCTATAGGGTGTATTTTGATCCACCTAGTTAAAAATGGTGACCATTTTTTGGTGATATCAATATTCACTTAAGGACAAAACAGACTTCCCATATATGTTTTTGTTCTTAAGGGGTTATTCATTCTCAATAAGAAGACTGAAAGCCATTATATGGAAGTTGATCATGTTATTTGTCAAAATTGAATCTAGATGGAAATTTGGCTTAATGAAAATGAGTATCATGATGGTCTCAAATTGCATGTCACAAGCGTCGCTTCAATATTTTTGTTTTGGGGCTAGGTTTTGGAGGTTCTAGGGTAACTATTATATGAGAGATTTACTCCTCCATGAAAGGTCTCATTGCGATTCATAACCCTTCTGCCATTATTACTGTGGTAGATCTAGATCCTGCTGCTCAGGATGGATTAGCCTTAGCAGTGGGAAGGGCTTCCTACAATGCTTTGATTCAGCTACCTTGTGTATCTATTATTCATATTTCTTGGATGGTTGATGTCAAGCCAACAACATTAAAACATAGGTCATTTTGATATTTCTTTATTAATTTTCTAGCACTTTGGTATGTTGAATTGTTAATAGGATTACACTCTTGTTTAGGTTGAGACCTTGAAAAAGATTGGATAACATAACCTTCAGATGTTGAACACTGATTTTGATCAAATATGTTTTCCATTTAAGTACTAAAATGTATTGTGTGGGGGCATTCTGATTATGGTCAGAATCAAATCCAAGTAGTAAAAAAACGTTGATCATAAAAAGAACACCATTTCAAACATAGATCAACATATCACACTATTTTAATGAAATATTTCTTTTCACTGAATTTTTGGATTGAAACTATGTGTCATATCTTTTATATTTCAAAATTGTAGAATTTTCACTGTAGATCAACTGATATATGCAATGTCCTAAAGCATAATACTAGATCTACTTCTACCATAAACTTTGTGGAAGCTTAAACAGATATGAGCATCATCAACCAAGAACAGATATAACTGAGAATGAGAAGTAATCAACCATAACACAGAAGATATAACACTGGGGAAAGCAACTGCCTAAAACCCCAACTCTGTATTATCATACAAGTGGAAATCTTGTTCAAGTTACAAAAAGAATCAGCTCTAAAGCTATCCTACTCTCTCTGCAATCAAACAATACAACTCATAGATTGAATAGACATAGAATATATCTTCCTCAAGCCCTCCAAGCCTCCTATTTCCTTGCGCAGTTTTGATTGGGGTCCAATGATGTCACATGTGTGAATTGACCTCATCACACTCACTGTAACCTCTGATCCAACTGCATAATCCTTAATGACTAATATTCCTTTTGCAAGCAAGGAATATTCACATTGGAATATTCTTGCAACTAATAGTACATTGTCTCTCCATCTGATCTCAACTAGGTCTCTGATTGAACTAACATGCATGATTTATTCATAAGAGAATATTCAGTTATCTGAAATGCAACAGTTACATGCATGCAAGAATTAACTAACTGAACTCTCATTAATTTAACAAACTATTAAATTAATTTAACTGGACTTGACTGAGTTAACTGAGCCAACTAGTTACAACTCACTCTTATCTCTTTAACTAATGGATAAATTCCTCAATCATGGGAGAAACTGTTGCATGTCCTCACATAGGCTTCATGTTCATAATTCCTTAACTAATTAACTCAAGATGAATTAATTAATCAATTTACAAACAATTGTTAATATCAAATTCTAATTTGACTTCCTATGTTTAGTCTAGGGACTGACTAAAATAAGAAGGGATCCCGAAATGCTATTTTTAGAAAATCTATTTTTAGAAAATCTATTTTTAGAAGTTTCACTTTTCACCCATCATTGCTAAGATCCACAATGGCTGAACTGCTATTTATGGCAGTGTTATTTTTAGCATTTTCTATTTTTAGCATTTCTTGTTGCACTTTTCAACAAATATTACACGTAGTTTCAATCCAAAAAATTCATAAACAACAATATTTCGACCTTGGAAATCTTCAAGTGCAAATAATAATAACCAATATAACAAAATAAAATTTATTCTAATGACTATGGATTATAGTAACATTAGTTTTATAAATTAACATTTGGAAAATTACGAAAATTATAAATCAATTAAATTAATTAATTAAATAAATTAAATAGGTTACTTATTTATCAATTAGATACTTAGGGTTTAATTTTAAAAAAATCATCAAAACAAAGATTATTAATTAATTAATTAATCAATTAATCAATTAAATTTAATTAATTAATTAATTAAGTAATTAACTAAACCAATTAAATAGTTTACTTCTCTTATTAGTCTTAATTGGTTGTGTCTATTAAGAATTAATAATTTATTTATTTAAAATAATTAAAATTAGAATAATTAAAATAAAATAAATAATTAAAACAAAAATAATTAAAACAAAAATAATTAAAATAATAATAAAAATTAAATTAAAAAGTTATGTAGGTTAAGTCTGCTTCTATATAAAAAATTATCCCTATTTAGGATTAATTAGGTTTATATACGTTGGTTGGAAGATTCTTCTCTCAAAAATGATCATTCATAATCTACCATTTTTTGGTCCTGATGATGGACCCCTTTGGGGTTCGAAACATCGACATGATGAATATAATACTGTGGATAAGCCGAATCGTACTACACCAATAAACAACCACAGAAGCTTAAAATCTAACATTTCAAACCTTATTAAAAACATGGGAAGTATAAATGGAAAATATTTATTGAAGATGGGAAATAATTTCTTATTCCAATATTTGATACATTTTGCAATATTTGTTACATTTTTTAAATTTTAGATTATTTAATTGTTTCTCTAATTCTAACGTGGTGCAGAATAGAATAGGATGAGAATCTCCGTGAATATAGTCACCCAAAATAGACCTACATCACTGAGAAGGTTGTTGAGTTCATTAACTCAATCCTATTATGTTGGAGACAAAGTTATTTTGACATTCAATATGGATAACATTGTGGATGTAGAGACCTTGAAGATGGTGGATGGTTTCATTTGGCCACATGGAGAGAAAATTATTAGACATAGGAATCTTCATGGGGATCGCATAAGGGCAGTCATTGAAAGTTGGTATCCTATCTTCACATGACAATTTTGGTCTAGTTCTTGAGGATGACATTGAGGTTTCTACTTTCTACTATATGTGGCTCAAATATGCCCTCTTGGCTTACGAGTATGATCCACAAGTTTCCTCGCCTGAGCTCAATTTCATTGCCCTATACACTCCAAGGTTAATTGAAGTAATTAAAGAGAGACCCAAGTGGAATGCAACCCAATTCTTCAAGGAAGTGTATCCAAACACACCATATTTACATCAGCTTCCATGCAGTTGTGGCTCTCAATTATTCCCACGGAAGTGGAGAGCGTTTTACAAGTACATGAACATGATATTTGTAGAAATTTTGAATAATTTAACACATATTCAATGGAGATTATCCTGATCATGTACTAATGCGGAAAACATACACAATACATAAGCTCCTCTACGTTGATCAAGAATATAGCAGCATCAATAACAATAAAACATCAAGAGCATTCACACATTAACACAGTATGTATCACGGGGAAAGCATCTCGCTAAAAACCCCACACTATCTGTATATTAATGATTGAGTCATGTAACATTACACAGCATAATACTTCTCACAAGTATCTCCACCTCTGTTACACACAATACAGCTCAGATCTGATCTCCAAATCTCTTCCACTGCTTGCCTGCCTCCACTGCTCAATACCTGCTCAAGAACTGATGAGAATAGCTTCCCAAACTCGATTTTCACCTGCAAAATAGTCACTCACTCTTTGTGGACGTGAGCAAAGGCTAAAATGCGGGCCAAATACGTGAGCAAACTCATTGGCATACTCAATCCCTTGATTGTGCAAGATCTGGTGCACAACTATAGTCACAACTGATAGCAATCTGATTCTCTACCACCTGTCCCTGTTGAACTGAACATGCACTGACATGCAACTGAGTTAACTGATGTATTCTTTAGTTGTATTATGAGTTAATAATTAGTTTAACAACTCATCATTAGTCTATCTGCAGTTAGACTAACTACAACCAGTTTAACTAAGTTAAACTGAACACAACTCCATCAACTGTACCTCCAGTCCACTAAACTCAACTCACTTGAGTTCTAACTGAAGTCATGCATGCAACAACTCAACTGACTCATAAGAAAAACAAATTTCCTTCTGACAGCTGCATGTGCCACTTCCGTAGCTCAAACTGAAGTGCTCCAAGAGAATAATATTAAGTTTATAGTCCAAATATTATTGTGAGATAATAATATTTGACTCTTCTATTTTTGACAGCCAGTCTAAAAATAGACTTGATCACTCACACTGTGATCACTCACACTTTCATCAAAAATAGAAGTCCATCTATTTTTCCCAACTTGATCAATCATCCATAAACATAGACATGATCCATATGTCTAAAACTAGACATAGTCTAAAAATAGACTTGCGCCAAAAATAGCATGCGGGCCCACTTAGTGAAGGCGACTCTTTTCACTAAGCTCCATCATCTTGTTGCAATCTCAACACTCCCTCTCGACAAGATATGGATTATCAGCAACCCCTATCCTGCCTCGGTGGTACTCGAATTTGCTCCTGGTGAGAGCCTTCGTCAGAATATCAGCATCCTGATCCTCCGTTGGAATGTACGAAAGTAACATGATCCTCCGCTGCACACAATCTCTGATATGATGGTACCTGATGTGCTTGGACCCGAAAAACCCGACCAAGATCATCCTCATCCACACAGATCTCTACTTCCTGCTGTACCAAGAAACTACTGTCGATCTGATACTGAAGACCCCTCCTGATGTGCTCTTTCTGTCCGTTGGGCTCCCTGCCCAATCTGCATCCGTGAAGCCACATAGCTTCACCTCATCCTCCTGTCTGTACCAAGATCCATATCCCGATGTGCCTCTCAAGTGGCTCAATACATGCTTGCCCGCCTTCCAGAAGAGCTTGGTAGGGTTAACCATAGCTTGTGAAAGTTGGTTAACTGCATAGCATATATCAGGTCGTGTATTGACCAAATACATCAGCGACCCCACCAACTGTCGATAAACAGTGGCATCCACTTCTTCTCCCGAAGTGGCATCCTCCTTCCTCCAACCTCCAGGAAGAGGAGTATCAACAGGCTTGCAGCCATGCATGTTGAACTTCTCCAGTATCTCCCGAGGATACTTGCCCTGAGAAACAAACAGTCCACCACTGCGCTGCCATATTTCCAATCCTAGGAAATAGTGAAGGAGGCCCAAGTCCTTCATCTCAAACTCTGTAGCAAGATCCTTCTTGCATGACAGTATCAACAGCTCATCACCCGTTAGAATCAAATCATCAACATACAGTACAATGATAAGCAACTTACCCTCCACCACAATCTGGTATAGGTTCGGATCCGCCTTGCTCTTGGAGAATCCAAGTCCTGTGAAATAGCTGTCTATCCGTGTGTACCAAGCACGTGGTGCTTGCTTCAACCCATACAGCGCTCTCTTGAGCCTGCACACATGCGACTCGCTGCTGAAGACTTCAAAGCCTTCGGGTTGCTCAATGTACACCTCCTCCTCAATGACTCCGTTGAGGAACGCAGTCTTCACATCCATCTGATGAATGTGCCATCCCATCTGCGCTGAGAGAGCAAGAATCGTCCGTATGGAAGAATACCTTGCGACAGGTGCAAAGGTCTCCTCATAATCGATCCCCTCAATCTGTGAAAAGCCTCGGGCAACAAATCTTGCCTTGTACTTCTCCACACTCCCGTCAGCTGCCTGCTTAACTTTGTAGATCCATCTCGAACCTACCACTGATTTCCCTTCCGGTCTAGGAACAATCTCCCATGCACTGTTTCTGACAATAGAATCATACTCTTCCACCATGGCGTCTACCCATGCGGGATCCTCCACAGCTTCCTCGAAAGAGGATGGCTCAGTCACAACACACTTGCTCATAAGAGCCATGTATCCAGTGTACCGATCAGGTGACTGTCTCTGCCTGCGTTGGGCTGTAGGTGGTCCTACAACTTTCTCTGCATCTTGAGCCAGTCGCTCAGCTTCTGTCAAGCGCTTTCGCCCTCTGATGGTTGGCGCTGCATGAGTGGTCTCTTCCACTCCATGAACCTCGTCCTGTGGCTGATCCACGTCCTGAAGCTCATCCTTAGGAACTAATAGCTCCTCATCTGCATGCAAGTGTAGCTCCCTCTCAAGCGAACACTTCATGGCTTTCTCCTCCTGAAATTTTATATCCCGTCGCACAACAGTTTTACCACTGTTTGGCAAATACACACGATAGTTGTGGGGCGTATCAGTGTACCCCACAAATATCCCAACCTCTGCAGTCGGTTCCAACTTCTTTCTGGCATCCTTCGTCACATGCATGTAAACGTTAGCACCAAAAATCCTCAAATGAGAAAGATCAGACTTCTTACCAGAATAAGCCTCCTCGGGTGTACTCATGCCAAGTATCCTATGAGGACAACGGTTCTGCACATAAACTGTTGTATTGCATGCTTCCGCCCACAAGTGAAGGGGTAGGCCCTGATCATGCAACATTGCCCGTGCAGCACCCACAATCGTTCTGTTCTTCCGCTCAGCTACCCCGTTCTGTTGTGGGTTATGGGGAGCTATGAGCTCTCTACGAATCCCTTCTGCCTTGCAGAAATCCTTAAACTCGTCCGAGATGTATTCACCACCATTATCGCTCCTAAGAGCCTTCACCTTCTTCCCCGACTCCTTCTCGACCAGTGCTTTGAATTCACAGAACTTTGAATATGTCTCGCTCTTCTTCTGCATGAAGAAGATCCAGCACTTACGAGAGAAATCATCAACAAAAATCACATAATACCTGTGTTTTGCTGTCGAAGCAACTGAGAAAGGTCCACACACGTCTGTGTGAATTCTCTCAAGGATCGTCGTGGTGCGACTATCCTTCTCGTGAAAGGTGGCTTTCACAAACTTCCCCAAAGTACACCCCTTGCATTGATCTGACTGCGCAAGTGTGCCTTTAGGAAGCCCTGTAGTGATCTGCTGCAGTATCTTCAAGGCTCCATGGTGAAGGTGACCCAATCTCCTGTGCCACAACTCGCCATCATCCCGGCTCACCAATCCTTCTGCCTTGCCTGCCATTGCTGCGCATCCATCTACATGCAACTGATAAAGGTTCCTCACTCGAACCCCTATCTTCCGGGTCTCACCAGTTGTCTTGCTGCGCAGGAAGGCCTTTCCCTCGCTGAAAACAACATCATACCCCTTGTCTTCTAACATCGCCACTGAGATGAGATTCTTCTTCAATCGTGGAACATGCATGACTTCCTTCAATACAAAGGGTTTACCAGACTCCCTCTCAAAGGAAATGGTACCGATACCGGTCGCACTGTATCTACCATCATCGCCCATCTCGATGTGCACTCCAAGATCTTTGTCCTCCAGATCAGAGAACAAATCTCTATCTCCCGTCATGTGAAAAGACGCACCACTGTCCAAGAACCACACTGATCCCATCACACTTGAAACCAAGCATGCGATCAATGAAAAATCAAGCTCAAACTGAGAAGCTAAAGCCTCTCCCCCTGCAGATCCAGCAGCTTGCTTGTTCTTCTTCTTCTGCGGACAATTTGTGGCATAGTGTCCATGCTAATGACAGTGAAAACACTTCACCTTGGACATGTCCTGCTTCTTGCCTTTCGCACCGGAATGAGAAGCTTTCTTCTTCTTCCCCTTCTTTGCTTTGGCAGCCAAAGCGCAATTCTCTTCATCAGATACCTTTGATGAAGATCCATTCTCACCTTTATTGTTACAGAGTTTATCCTTGAGCGCCAGGTCGCTCTTGCTTTGGAATAACATTTGCAATCCGTTGAAAGACATTTTCAACAACACTGCTGCAAATTCGAATTTCCACCAACTCCAACTCAACCGCTTCCGATCTAGAATTCGTGAGAACATAATATTTCTCGTACAGAGATTGACTGTATGGGCTTTTACCGGATATCTCACCTTCCAAAAGAAGGATGAATCCAGAGGCTACCTGGCCCGATTACAGACTCTGCCTGAAGAAATAGAATGTAAACACTTCCTGAATAGTAGATCTGATGATCAACAGCTCCGATACCATGTAGAAACTTTTTCTACAATTATCTAGCTCGCTCAGATACCATGTAGAAACTTTTGAATAATTTAACACATATTCAATGGAGATTATCCTGATCATGTACTAATGTGGAAAACATACACAATACATAAGCTCCTCTACGTTGATCAAGAATATAGCAGCATCAATAACAATAAAACATCAAGAGCATTCACACATTAACACAGTATGTATCACGGGGAAAGCATCTCGCTAAAAACCCCACACTATCTGTATATTAATGATTGAGTCATGTAACATTACACAGCATAATACTTCTCACAAGTATCTCCACCTCTGTTACACACAATACAGCTCAGATCTGATCTCCAAATCTCTTCCACTGCTTGCCTGCCTCCACTGCTCAATACCTGCTCAAGAACTGATGAGAATAGCTTCCCAAACTCGATTTTCACCTGCAAAATAGTCACTCACTCTTTGTGGACGTGAGCAAAGGCTAAAATGCGGGCCAAATACGTGAGCAAACTCATTGGCATACTCAATCCCTTGATTGTGCAAGATCTGGTGCACAACTATAGTCACAACTGATAGCAATCTGATTCTCTACCACCTGTCCCTGTTGAAATGAACATGCACTGACATGAAACTGAGTTAACTGATGTATTCTTTAGTTGTATTATGAGTTAATAATTAGTTTAACAACTCATCATTAGTCTATCTGCAGTTAGACTAACTACAACCAGTTTAACTAAGTTAAACTGAACACAACTCCATCAACTGTACCTCCAGTCCACTAAACTCAACTCACTTGAGTTCTAACTGAAGTCATGCATGCAACAACTCAACTGACTCATAAGAAAAACGAATTTCCTTCTGACAGCTGCATGTGCCACTTCCGTAGCTCAAACTGAAGTGCTCCAAGAGAATAATATTAAGTTTATAGTCCAAATATTATTGTGAGATAATAATATTTGACTCTTCTATTTTTGACAGCCAGTCTGAAAATAGACTTGATCGCTCACACTGTGATCACTCACACTTTCATCAAAAATAGAAGTCCATCTATTTTTCCCAACTTGATCAATCATCCATAAACATAGACATGATGCATATGTCTAAAAATAGACTTGCGCCAAAAATAGCCTGCGGGCCCACTTAGTGAAGGCGACTCTTTTCACTAAGCTCCATCATCTTGTTGCAATCTCAACAATATTTACAGAAGATGTGTAGATGAATCCAATGCAAATACTTGGTTCCAAAACCAATGGATGGCAAGCATCTTGGAAGAAATTCTTAAATGATGTCATGTATTTACAAGGTTATGTAACAATTTATCCCAACTTTCTTGACCAGATAAGCTTCTCAACAAACCACATGGAACCAGGAGCTCACATTGCTATAGCATATATCTTTGTGGCCCAAAAGAAGGAAGATTTTGAAGTGCCCCTCCTACAAGAGGACTTCTATAAGCTACTTCCTCTGCAGAATATGCCTCCTTTGTCCATCGTGCTAGTAATTAATTGCTTCAATGAAATCACCACCTTGGAGGAGTTAAAGGCAGCATGATCCAAACTGTAGAAGGATATTATAGAATGTAAGTTGAAAAAAGTTATAAGGGTAGATGATATCACAGGAGAATCATTGAACTATGTCACTTACTGAGGTGCTACCCCCTATTACTGCCATTTCAAAGTTGGGGAAGTATGTCTATCTTATCCCTTAAAAGACATAAGGGTACTTAGATACTGGCTATATTTTTTATTTGGCATTGGGTGAAGCTTTGCTCATGTAGAATAACTGTAGAGAAAACAAAAGGTACCAATTTTATCTTTTATGCCCACTGATTTCATCGGCAGTCGTTAAGACTCTAACAAGAAAAGACAATCGCATCGTATTTTTTCACAAGGGAAAAAAATGATGCATGTTCCTCTTTGGGTTGTGTACAATTTGTTCAGGCATGAGAAGTAGGTAAGATCTTAGTTCGTTGTTGTGGGGTTTGGGGGAAGAGGTAGGTCAAAATCTCCAAGAGAACAATGATGGGTAGTACTGGATTTTCAATATTTTTAATCACATATATTTTTGTTTAATCACGTCTAAATTACATCCATATTACATTTCACACATTAAGACTTAGAACTTGCTAAATTATATATTTAGTTTCCTAATAAATTTTAGATCGAGTATTAATTAAAGGTTAATTTTTATCACTCACAATTTCTAATAATCTTACAAAAACTAAAAGAAATCTTTTAAATCTTGTATTCTCAAAATTTAATCAAAGCAACATTTAAATGTATTGTTTTTTATAAGTGCGAAAACTCTCTACTTGAATCTTTTTATATATAAGTTTTATTCATTTCGAATCTCGATGGAATAATATGACACTTTCAAATTTAAATAATATGCAGCATATGGACACAAGTTTTCCTAAAGTGATGTATGAGGAAATCATTCCTACACGCTCCACTGAGGCCGAGAAGGAAAAGTACCACTCTTGGACATAAGGTTTCCTCCTTAACATGATAAAGGGAAGGAGAAAATAACTCTTTCACAACTTAAGGAGCATATGTCAAACATTGAAGCAAAACCTTATAATAAGAGGGGAAGAAACGGGTTGAAGATTATGCATCAAGTATGCGAGATGGCCAAAGTGAAACTCAATATGAATTTAAAGAAGTTGGTGTTTCTGATGAACATGAGAGAATATGGGAAGGATCTATGAATTTTTCAGCATTGAAGTATTCCTTGTCGAGCATTCATATGCTTAGCGATCTGGATGAAAAGAAAAACATGAAACAAAACCCATCATATATGGAAGAGGTGTGGTGGAGACCTACAACAAATTAAGTTAAATCTAATTTTTCTAGTCAAAGGCAAATAGGGGAAAATTGATTAGTTGGACACAGTTAAAGAATACAATGTCAATTGTTTATATCAAAGCCAAACATACAGAATAAAGGAGATATGGTGAAGAGAAGCTTCCAACCTTACAACAGACACTGAAAAAGCATAATGTAGAATGTGCAGAATCTAGTTTCCCTGATAAACATTAGGAATTCAATGAAAAGTCATGGAATTTGGAAAATTTCAAGAAGCATATTTCAAGTGTTATCCGTTTATATCTGAAACATATGGAAGAAGAAAAGTAGATTGAAGGGGACTTATTAAGAATATTTGATTCTTTAGAAGAAGACGATGCATCAATGGCTAAAGAGGACCAAGTAGCAGAATTAAAAACAGAAGGAGAAATGCCACATGAGATAATCAGAAGAGATTCGTCAATGTGATTTCCATTTGAAATTCAGTCACCCTACTCTATTTGTCTAGTACTCTCTTTACCTATGCCCTAAGTTCAATAATTCAGAAAGCATTAGACACCTACATATTTCATCAGTTGAATATAAAATTGTCTTTTTGAAGGTCTGTTGAAGAAGATCCTAGAACGTTGACAATGAGCGACCAACAAAGATATTAGAAAATGAGCTTACCCATTCTTTCCTCCTGATCATGCCAAACACCTCCCATCTGCCTTCTCTTCATTTAGATTTGAATGCGATGAGGCCTTTCCTAAAGAAACATTTGTTGTAACTTCCGTCACTGGTGCTGCAAGATTGATTAGATCGGGCTCCCATTACCCATCAACATTCTGTGGGGATTGAATTAAAACGAAGGAGGGCATCATTTTTGAGCTTTCGTAGCTATGGAGATAGGTGAACATGTTCCATGATCATTTAACAAGGGAATGGAAGAAGTTACCAATTGCAACATTTTCTAATTAGTATGCTTATTAAAGTTATAAGTAAAAATTCCCAATTTCGATATAAAAGAAAATAAAAATTCACCAATTAATTTAAGATCTAAATCAAGATTGGATATTATTTATTCATTTGGCTTGTAGATTATAGCAAGCAAATTAAAGGTTTCTAAACCAAGTTAAACTTTCTCTCTAATTTTGGAAGGATGTGCCTTATTTAAGCTCCCTTCTTTGCAAAGATTTTGTATAATATTAATATGCCTATTTTCCTCAAGGCACCTTGTAATTTTGTTTGAAGTTAACACCTGTTAGGTCCCTATACTACTAGTGTAACCCCTTATTGTTATTAGTACAACCTTCTTATTATATTGTTGTGCCCATGTAGTCCCCATATTGTTATTATTGTGCCCCATAGAAGCCCACTATTTTTATTAGTGTGCCCTTACATTATTATTGTTATGTCGGCTCTAAGTATATTATGACCCCTTAGACTCCTATATATAGAAAGAGGTCTTGTCATTTGTATCATCTAAGAATTGTTCATTTGTGTAATGTAAAGGAGGTTGTCCCCTCGAAGAGGCTGAATTCTAAGGCGTTGATCTATATTTTCTATCTTTTTGTGAGCTGGTTTCCTAACAACAGCACTTTGAACCATCTCATCCAAAATATTGGTAGCTTCTTGTGGCTTGTTCTCACAGCAGAAATTGTTTATAATCTTCTTGTACACTTCAACATTTTGAGACCAATCGTTGAGCTTCAGTTGGTCTAGAATCTCCACAGCATCTCGAAATTTTTGTTCTTTGCAAAGCTCGCTAATCAAAATCAAAGTACTATATAAATGATAATGTCAGGGGATTGGTACTTACCATTTCGCTCAAAAGATCTATGGCTTCTAAATATCTCCTGCCTTTGTAGAGACGATGATGATAACAATGTTAGTGAACTTATTTTGGTAAATTTATATTGGCCAGCATTTGATGGAGAAGGTTCACTGCATCATCGAGCTAGCTTGTCATGCAAAGGCCATGAATGATGTACCTACTTTAATTGACAATATCGGGAACAGAGCCACCCTTAATATCCATATCGCTTGCAAGCTCCTTCACTTCAATTTGTCTTGTTTGTAGAGCCCTTTATTAAGTAGTATATGTTAAGGTATTAGGGATGTAACCCCTCTGAGGGATATCTATAAAAACACTGAATGCTCCCTCAGATGTGTTGGGGTTAGCTTTTATCAGAATGTTGCAGGCAAATACATTGGGCTTCATTCCAACTATATTCATGTGGGCATATAATTAATGAGCCATCTTCTTGCGATTTTCTTTGACCAAGATAGCAAAGATGGTTGTATAACTTTTGTGGGTGGGTTTGCATTGGAAGTCGTTATTTGTATGAAAGGTTCTCGATTTTCCAGGCAAATCATGCTCCTAAAATCGTTTATTTACTTGTAAAACATATCATGAATCGAACATGTAACCTCATGAAATCATTTACTTGAAATCGTGAAATCGTTTACTTGCAAAACCTTTGATGAATGGGGTAAAATCATGAATCAAGCACGCAACCTTGTTGGTCCGAAGGGTGGTTCTCGACTCTTTTTTGTAAGGAAAAATGGGTATCTTGATCTATAAAGGTGCCCTGAAATCGAAATTTCCTGACATCTTTAAAACCCTCTAGAGCTTAATTTGGCGTTGATGAATCTGGTCTGAATGGTGGTTCTCCGCTCTTAGTTGTAAGGAAAGAGTATCTTGATATGCAGAGCTACTCTGAAATCAAAACAACTAGATTCTTAAAGATGTTGCCTTAATATAGGTCAGTGTTGCAAGATGCACACAAGGAATGGCATGCATCTGCAAGAGTCATTTGTGCAGTTGGTAACTGGATGGGAAAAAAGTTTGGAATCAGGAGTAAGACAGGAAATTTGGAATCGTGGGAGTGAGTTGATTGTGCAGTTGGTAACTGGATAGATAGGAAATTTGGAATTGTGGGAGCGAGTCACAACTGCCACTTGTCAGCGCAATTCAAATCAATGGGTGAACATGATCCAATTGTGTAACGAAGGATTGAATGACACATATTACAATAGGAAGGTAGAAGGGGAGTTCTTCTCATAGGGAAATGTCTTACGATGTAAATATAGTAATATATTTGATATTGGGTGGGGTTGATAGTAAAGAATAATGTATGAGTAATATTTATGATGATTTAGTCAAAAATATAGGACACTAGACCTGGTTGATAGCAATGAATGAATAATATTTATCAATAAAATTATAATAATAGTGATGATATTATGAATAGGTAAGATTTATTAATGAGAATATAGTAATGTAGATGATATTATATAAAGTTGTTAATATAGATGACATTAGTTAATTTGTTATAATTTTATGAAATTTTGCATTTAAATTTTATAAATCATAAATGAATAAAAATTGAAAGCCAAAATTAATTAGGAAAATATCTTTTTTTCAAAAGAGATTCAAGCTCGAGCCACATTTTACACCATCCAAAAACAATCATAAATCATTTTCCCATTTAATGTGATTATTGGTAAATCATTTTTTCCTATTTAATGTGATTATTGGTAAATCATTTTTCCATTGATATATGGGCTAACTTCAGTTTTTCTTTTACTCTTCTCATGCTTCTTCTTCTTCATGGTTGACTATTTTTGGGGCAGTTATTTAATTGAGCTAAGAGTCTCAGTCTACAACTAGTATGATGTGTAACTCTTTCTGTGTCATCAAAGTTGAAATAATTATAAATGTGTAACTCTTTCTGTGTCATCTAAAAAATCTAAGAAAAAAAAATAATTATAAAAGACATGCAAATAATGTGGACTCATAAAAAAATATATATATGAAAAAATTAAATCCTTCTCAACTCATGTTAGATATGTATTTAAGATGAATCTATAGTGGTAACAATGATATTTTTTTTTTATTTTTATTGAAATTTTATTATATAATTTCTTTTCTTTTTTTGGGCTCAATATGTGTAAATTTTAATAATTTAAAATTTACATACAATTTATTTTAAGCTATCAAAAATAATTAAATCACTTGATTTTACACATATTATCCGAATAAAATTTATGATAAAAAAATCTTTGAATAAGTAATTGACAAAAAAAAAAAAAAAAAATTAAAACGAGTAAAAGCGTCTCACGATTAAACCACTGTTTGAATCTCTGTGCTTCACTGTCCAAGATGTCGTCCCATGTGACCATCAGAAAATCTCCAAAATCTCGGTAATGTTACTTATTTGTCATATGCGTGACTCTATGGACTGCATGTGGCTGCCTCATTCTCTTCGCTGCAATGTTTTTCTCTTTGTTAGTTAGTGACACATGTTTGGTTTTAGGTTGTTGTTACACATTTATTTTCTCTGCAAAAGATAGTAACTGTATCTCTGTTTATTTTCTATGAAAGCAAATACAAATGAGCTCTCCACTTATTACATCAATTTGAAATAGATAATATTAATGCTTAAAAGAAAAACTTACCTAATTAATTAGGTCATCACATATTGCAATTTTTATTAGGTCATCACATATTGCAATTTTCCCTTTTGTATTAATGATTACATCAATTTGAAATAGATAATACTAAATGCTTAAAAAAAACTTAACTAATTAATTAGGTCATCACCTATTGCAATTTTCCCTTTTTATTAATGAAAGTAAGAGAACAACTTTTTTATAATTTTGAATTTAAAAATGTGTATCATTAAAATACCAAAACAAAAAATTTGTTTTTTAATGCACATGGTGAAATAGCAAAATTAAATAATAAACTTATAATTTTTATTGTTTTCTATTGTGTTTACATTTCATCGTAGGACATGTTTTTATTGGGTTTACATTTCTGTTAATATAGGTTGTCATTGATGTCAATATGGGAGTGTTTGTGATGGAAAATTCTTGTGACATGTGTGGTTTCCCATTGATGTCCATTGATCATAATACCGCTCATGGAGGATCCAAGGATTGAATACAGTCGTAATAGAAACAGTGGAACCGAGTAGGAAAGATATCGGAAGCCTTTAGAACAGAAAGAGAAAGAGTAAAGAAGAGAAGCCATGAAGCCAAAGAATAAGAAGAAGAGTTCATCAGAAGCCATCAAGGAAGTAGGTTATCGCATATGTCCAAGGGTAAGTGTTATTGGAAGAACAAAGAGAAACATTGATATCAAAGGAGTAAAGAAGAAAACATCAGAGGAGCCATATCGGAAGTATCACATGTAATATATGCCCAAGAAGAACTAATAGGAAGAAAACAACGGAGGAGCATAAACAGAGTTATCGGAGGTCACAGGAAGATAAACCACAGGAGAAAAAACTATCGGAAGAGCGAAAGAGCGAAGAGAAGTCACAAGAGCAAGAACCCAAGTGCTTGCAGAAGAAGAATGGCAGAGGAATGGATCTAGATCATCAGATCGAGAGATCTGTTAGATCAACGGTGATTAGCAACTGCGGGGGTAGGAAAGCACGAATTTCCTTGATCGTGGCTGAAGTCCCGCACTCAATCCTAGCCGTCGATCTCATATTCAACTCTTAGATCACAATCAACTACGGGGGTTAAGGCCGTTTTAATCCGTGTGCCAGTTAAAGTCCGCAAACCATAGATTGCGATATAATACGCAGACCCGATAGCTCCATTAGAACATACCTTTATGTAGTATCGCATCCGCTATATTGGAACCTTCGCGTCAGAAGTTATGAAGGCTTGTCACATTAAAACTCTAATTGCAATATCATATGCAGACCCGATTAGTGTATGGTAACAGCCCTAATGTAATATCACATTCGCCTATCGAAACTTTCATATCACAAGTTATAAAGGGATGTCACATTAAAAATTGCGATTTCGATATTACTGCAAACCCGACTGCACCACTATAGCATGACTTAATGTAATATCGCATCCATTGAATCGCAAGTTTCAAAGGGATGACGTGTAAAACATCCAATTGCGATAATATTGTGGACCCGATGGATTCATTAAAAACAGTTCATTGAATATCGCATCCACTCCATCGAAAGACAAAGCATGTGCACACTTGTAAAACCTCTTATTTTTATGAAGTTGCGATTGTGGGATTAAAGGAATGACTCCAATTCTCATCAAATTGTGATTGCAGGATTAAAGGTGATGGCATGGCATGTGCGACCTCCATGTGGGTATAACAGCTCTTATGTGATTTCCGTAAATAATAAGTCTATTGGATGAATATTAAAAAATGGCCTCTCAGATATAATTTTAATATGCGACATCATAAGTCGGCCTCTCCTCCAATAAACGTGTCTTTTGGGTATTGATGAGATTCATATATATACAAGTTGAAATGCTTCACTTCAGGTAATGGATCTCGGGCTTCCATCACATAGAAGAAGGACAATTCACAACTCGTGAACGTGAATTAGCATAAGAAAGGAAGCCAAAGGTCAAGCGAACGAAAGTGGAAGCCGAAGGTCGAGCGAGTGAAGAAGGAAGCCAAAAGGTCCTACGGAAGAAAAAGGTCGAGCAAACTAAAGTGGAAGCCGAAAGACGAGCGAGCGAAGAAGGAAGCCGAAAGGTCCTGTTATCACCCTAAGAAACTCACCTAGGTTGCATATCAGTGATGCTCGGGAACATTACAAATTCAACCAAATATAGTTGGATAAATGGTGAATGAATGGAACAAATGCTCCATATTCAAGCCAGATAACCACTTCTACTATGATTGACCCTGGACATGGGTGAACACCCCCAGACTACAAGGATTTTAACCACCTATTACTCACAGTTTGAGGATAAGGTGATAATGGAGAAGACTGACCACACCAGCAGATGCACAGGACCGTGTGATGGCCGACTGCAACCAGTTAAGAGGTCTGTAAATCTAGTTTCTAATGCACAGACAGGATGACAGCTCTCTATGCATTAAACAACAGAAACCTGCACACATGTTCTATGATACATGCTAAATCCTAACACAGAGGTGGGATGACAGCCCCTTTGATGCTAAACGAACACAGCAATAGAACAAATGCAAATAGGTACAGCCTGGAACAAGAAGAGAAGTGGAAAGTGAGCAATAAACAACAAAAGAAGCTTGTATTAGTTGGAAATGAAGACCAGACGCTGCAGGTTACAAAGTAGTTAAAGTCTCCAGAAGTTGAACCTTACAACAGGGTTCTCTTCATCTAACCCTCATCAATCCATTACATCTGTTTTTCGAGTATATATAGTGTCTCATTACACAATATCTCTACTAAACATACGTGGAGGAGCCAATAAATGGTCACCAACCGCATTTTCATTTAGAAATGGGCCTCTGATACAAATCTGACTGTGCTTATAAATGGATTTGACCCTCTCTGGTGCCCTGCAGTCCTCCTTGGGCAGGTGGAGTGAAATATGGACGAAGTCCATGACTGATAAATGCTGATCTGTTTGAGGCAAGTCCTCTTTCCACTCGGCCATACTGCGTATTGAATGCGGTTGCCTGTACTGTTCCATGTCTGCTTTAAACAGCTCCGCGCCACTGAAAATACCGCCCATCTTGCCATTTTTAAACATGAATGGTCAATACATGCATAACTTCTCTATCGGGTCACCTTTCGGGTCGCCATTGCATATCAGAGCCGGCTTCTTTGCTTTTCTTTATATATTGACTTACGCTTAAAAAACATTGAAATCATGAGAAAATGGCTGTTGGCGGACTTGAAAATATATGTATTTCACTTCCCGGACCCTTTCGGGTCCGGGCTTCATCGCTATCGGCGCTCGCCTAAGGCCTCCTTTATATTTTATTTATACACAAAAATGCGCCAAATACACTGAAAATGGCTTGTGCACGGACCTGAAAATATATCAAAAATCATTTATAATTGCCATCGGGTCGCAAACATGCCTTAAATAAAAGCCTCGCCCCTTTGGTTTTGCCGATAGCGAAAAGCCGATGTGATGTGAGTCGATCTGTGCACGCGATTAACGGCCCTGATCGAATCGCTATATCACAATGGCAATGCCACTGTTGATACCGCCGATGCTCCGATGCAATATGACCCACCGATGCGATATCGACGATCGCTGATTGGCGGTGTCTTGTGCCCTGACCCTTGGTGAAGCGTCGATGCAATATTCGCCGATCTGCCTCTGCCGATTGCGACCCGATAGTGTATTTGTGTTCTCCCAAGGGCTTTCCTTTCTGATCATAAACACACAGTCGTTCTGAACTTTGGCCCTCCAACTGCTGAAGTTTGTAGCAGAGCTAACACTGGCTCCTTCTGGGGATGAGATCCTCCCTGTGAGGTCTCAAGAACCTGCAGACCAATGCCTTCATACAAAACCAGCTATAAAAACACTTGCCTAGTGTCCATTGGGCATGGATTCAACTAAGCATACAACATAAAACTGTAAAAGAACTTAATTACAAACATAAAAGCCTGAAAACTTAAACTTCAAAATTTGCCCATTTGCAGGGCAACCAAAACTGTTTCTCCTGCTCTCAGCCCGGTTCATCATAGATCAGCAGGACTGGATTGATTTGATCCTCTACCTCAAAGAGTTTAGGACATTTGAGCTTGACAGGTAGGTAGGGATCAAATTTCACTCCCTTTCTGTATGTTCTCATCCTTGGATGCTCTTCACAGGAGCCTTTGTACACCTGCTGGATAATCATGGCTGTTGTGTACTTGTCTGTGCCTTTTGTAGTCTGCACAACTAATATGAAAGATGCACCATTGTATTCTTGTGCAGGGGACACAGAGCCATTTTCTGCTCTTGAATCTTTCTTTAAACAACCCTCATCCAAGGAGGAGTCCCATGACTGTGCATTTTCTTCCTCTGTCATCTGATAAGTTGTCGTTTCAATCTTTGTGGAGGCCTTCTGGGCAGGCATCGGAATATCAAGGCCGAGATTACTAGTTTCAGCCTTGAGCATAAAATTATATTCTACCTCAGTGTTCAAGGGGCAGTAATGAGGGCTTTCCTGATGAGCAGACATAGGGACAAAAGATGATGGGGAGTTTTCCTCTCCCTCTTTAATCACTGGGTCGGGGACAAAAGTAGGCTAGAAAATTTGCAGATCTGCATAGCCATGTGAAGATGAACTAGCTTCGAGCTCAGATTCATGGAGGAAGGGACCTGCTACCATCTGCTGCTGTTGATCAGCTTGTTGTTCTGCAGCTACAACAAACTCACGAGCTGTTCGTCTAGCTATTTCTTCTTCATATGCAGCTCTGGTTAGGAAAGGAGCACCTCCCGAACCATGGACCTCCTCCTCTTCTTCAAACAGATCTTCTTTCATGACTATATCCTGACAAAGGGTCTTCACCCTTTGATCCTCGTTTGCATCTCTTTTTCTCTGCAAAATCTGCAATTGCTCCTGTGCTCCTTTATATAGATTTGGAGCTGGAAGAGAAATGGAACAAGGAGCTCCTGCTTCCTTAGAATACTGCTCAACCTTTAATTTGGAAACTTCAGAGGTCAAAAGCTTGATCATCCTAGCTAATTTATCAATCTCAGGCTCTGAGGATGATGAGGATTCACCTCCTTGACTTCTGCACTCGGCATCATCTTCGAGTCTCTCTGCAACTAGAATGTTCGATTCAACTTCAAAAGCTGCATCTTGCATATCATCTAGAGAAGCACATCTCCTTTCTCTTAACAACAGGAAGAACTGAGAATCGAAGGCATTGGCATATGTGAGCATGGCAGAAGAAGGGGTAGGTTTTATTTCAACTGGTATTTTGCTATACATTTGATTGAATCTGATATTGAAATCAGACAGCAGTTCACCATCTTCTCTCTGCAAGTTCCCAAATTCAGATCTTTATTACTTCCCCAGTGCTTTAAAAATACATCATCTAGGGCTCCAATATCTGCAATAGACCTAGGGGATAATTCTCTAAACCATTTTCTAGCCTCCCCATCTAGGCTTTGGACAAAAACCCTCATCCATACATCCTCTTCATTGATATTTAGGTTATCAGCGTAACAATAGAAAGATTTGAGGTGCTCTTCAGCTGATACTCCTTCTGCACCAGTAAACGTAGGCATATATTCCATATAATCTCCTATAGGCATGGCATTCAAAGGGGTAGGCAAAACTAAGGGCCCATACCTAGCAGCAACTATTCTTTCTATCTTTGTAAGAGCTTGTTGGCTTGCCATGACTGAGGTAAGATAAAAAGATACTGGTGGACCGAGTAGAATGAATCAATGAATGGAATGGAAGAAACAGAGGAATATAACAGACAGCATGGAGCTTCTTTCTGTGAAGTGAATTCCAAAAGGGGAATGAATAACAAGGAGCTGCATGAATCTCTGAAGGTGACAATCACTAACAGGGATACATGGAATTTTTAAGGCTTACCTGATCCTGATGCTCCCTTCCGAAAAGTTTCTTCTGCTTATCGATCCTCTCAGGATCAGGCACTGACCAGCTAGTGATTTATGAAGATTTCTCCGAGCATGCTTCACGAACTAGACTAGAACTTCAATGTGGAGTCGCAAAAGGATGGCCTTCCTCCAGTGGAGTCGCCAGACAGATGATTACAACCAAAATCTATGCTCAAACCTTGTCTGTCATCAAAGCTTGAAGCTGTGTCGTCTCCCAGGGAAGCTAAGCTTCGACTCTCTTCTCCCCGGCAACAGCGCCATTTAATGTTATCACCCCAATAAACTCACCTAGGTTGAATATCGGTGATGCTCGGGAACATTACAAATTCAACCAAATATAGTTGGATAAATGGTGGATGAATGGAACAAATGTTGCATATTCAAGCCAGATAACCACTTCTACTATGATTGACCCCAGACATGGGTGAACACCCCCAGACTACAAGGCTTTTAACCACCTATTACTCACAGTTTGAGGATAAGGTGATAATGTAGAAGATTGACCACACCAGCAGATGCACAGGACCGTGTGATGGCCGGCTGCAACCAGTTAAGAGGTCTGTAAATCTAGTTCTAATGCATAGACAGGATGATAACTCTCTATGCATTAAACAACAGAAACCTGCACACATGTTCTATGATACATGCTAAATCCTAACACATAGGTGGGATGACAGTCCCTCTGATGCTAAACATTCACAGCAATAGAACAAATGCAAACAGGCACAACCTGGAACAAGAAAGAGAAGTGGAAAGTGAGAAATAAATAACAAAAGAAGCTTGTATTAGCTGGAAATGAAGACCAGACGCTACAGGTTACAAAGTAGTTACAGTCTCCAGAATTTGAACCTTACAACAAGGTTCTCTTCATCTAACCCTCATCAATCCATTACATCTGTTTTTGGAGTATATATAGTGTCTCATTACACAATATCTCTGCTAAACATGCGTGGAGGAGCCAATAAATGGTCACCAACCGCATTTTCATTTAGAAATGGGCCTCTGATACAAATCTGATTGTGCTTATAAATGGATTTGACCCTCTTTGGTGCCCTGAAGTCCTCCTTGGGCAAGTGGAGTGAAATATGGATGAAGTCCATGACTGATAAATGCTGATCTGTTTGAGGCAAGTCCTCTTTCCACTCGGCTATACTGCGTATTGAATGTGGTTGCCTGTATTGTTCCCTGTCTGCTTTAAACAGCTATGCACCACTGAAAAATACCGCCCATCTTGCCATTTTTAAACATGAATGGTCAATACATGCATAACTTCTCTATCGGGTCGCCTTTCGAGTCGCCATTGCATATCAGAGTCGGCTTCTTTGCTTTTCTTTATATATTGACTTACGCTTAAAAAACATTGAAATCATGAGAAAATGGTTGTTGGCGGACTTGAAAATATATGTATTTCACTTCCCGGACCCTTTCGGGTCCGGGCTTCATCGCTATCGGCGCTCGCCTAAGGCCTCCTTTATATTTTATTTATACACAAAAATGCGCCAAATACACTGAAAATGGCTTGCGCGCGGACCTGAAAATATATCAAAAATCATTTATAATCGCCATCGGGTCCGACCCATCGGGTCGCAAGCATGCCTTAAATAAAAGCCCCGCCCCTTTGGTTTTGCCGATAGCGAAAAGCCGATGTGATGTGAGTCGTTGATCTGTGCACGCGATTAACGGCCCTGATCGAATCGCTATATCGCAATCGCAATGCCACTGCCGATACCGCCGATGCTCCGATGCGATATAGGTTGTCATTGATGTCAATATGGAAGTGTTTGTGATGGAAAATTCTTGTGACATGTGTGGTTTCCCATTGATGCCCATTGATCATAATACCACTCATGGAGGATCCAAGGATTGAATACAGGCGTAATAGAAACAGTGGAACCAAGTAGGAAAGATATCGGAAGCCTTTAGAGCAGAAAGAGAAAGAGTAAAGAGGAGAAGCCATGAAGCCAAAGAATAAGAGGAAGAGTTCATCAGGAGCCATCAAGGAAGCAGGTTATTGCATATGTCCAAGGGTAAGTGTTATTGGAAGAACAAAGAGAAACATCGATATCAAAGGAGTAAAGAAGAAAACATCGGAGGAGCCATATCGAAAGTATCACATGTAATATATGCCCAAGAAGAACTGATAGGAAGAAAACAACGGAGGAGCAAAAACAAAGTTATCGGAGGTCACAGGAAGATAAACCACAAGAGCAACAACTATTGGAAGAGCGGAAGAGCGAAGAGAAGTCACAAGAGTAAGAAACCAAGTGCTTGTAGAAGAAGAATGGTAGAGGAATGGATTTGGATCATCAACTCGACAGATCTGTTAGATCAACGGTGATTAGCAACTGCGGGGGTAGGAAAGTACGAATTTCCTTGCTCGTGGTTGAAGTCCCGCACTCAATCCTAGCCGTCGATCTCATATTCAACTCTTAGATCACAATCAACTACGTGGGTTAAGGTCGTTTTAATCAGTGTGCTAGTTAAAATCCCGCAAACCATAGATTGCGATATAATACGCAGACCTGATAGCTCCATTAGAACATACCTTTATGTAGTATCGCATCCGCTATATCGGAACCTTCACGTCACAAGTTATGAAGGCTTGTCATATTAAAACTCTGATTGCAATATCATATGCGGACCCGATTAGTGTATGGTAACAACCCTAATGTAATATCACATTCGCCTATCAGAACTTTCATATCACAAGTTATAAAGGGATGTCACATTAAAAACTACGATTGCGATATTATTGCAAACCCGACTACACCACTATAATATGACTTAATGTAATATCGCATCCATTGAATTGCAAGTTTCAAAGGGATGACATGTAAAACCTCCAATTGCGATAACATTGTGGACCCGATGGATTCATTAAAAACAGTTCATTGAATATCGCATCCACTCCATCAAAAGACAAAGCATGTGCACAATTGTAAAACCTCTGATTTTTATGAAGTTGCGATTGCGGTATTAAAGGAATGACTCTGATTCTCATGAAATTGTGATTGCGGGATTAAAGGTGATGACGTGGCATGTGCGACCTCCATGTGGGTATAACAACTCTTATGTGATTTCTGTAAATAATAAGTCTATTGGATGAATATTAAAAAAGGGCCTCTCTGATATAATTTTAATATGCGACATCATAAGTCGGCCTCTCCTCCAATAAACGTGTCTTTTGGGTATTGATGAGGCTAATATATATACAAGTTGAAACGCTTCACTTCAGGTAACGGACCTCGGGCTTCTATCACATAGAAGAAGGAAAATTCACAACTCGTGAACATGAATTATCATAAGAAAGGAAGCCAAAGGTCAAGTGAACAAAAGTGGAAGCCGAAGGTCGAGCGAGTGAAGAAGGAAGCCAAAAGGTCCAACAGAAGAAAAAGGAAGCCAAAGGTCAAGCAAATGAAAGTGGAAGCCGATGGAAGAGCGAGTAAAGAAGGAAGCCGAAAGGTCCAGCAAAAGAAGAAGGAAGCCGAAGATCGAACATTCTATTGAGTGGGTTATTTATTTAAAAGCTCAGACCTGTGTTTTACAATGATTGAGATAACAGTTCAAAAGGACGCTCGGTGGATCTAAGAAGATTATCTGAGTAAGAACAAGGTTCTTTTTAATTGAACACACAATATGAAATTGCGACAGTCACTCGTCTAAAGAAGTCACTTCTGAAGCAGTCACTCTTGAAGCATTTACCGTGACAGTGAGAACATAGGCTTGAAACAGAGAGTTGTTATTGTGCAAAGCTTAGTGCAGTTCACTGTAGACACATTGAAGTTGTGTGAAGACTATTGTAGATCATGATGGCTATTTGAAATCATCATGAGGTAACTTCGCAGACTCTCTTTAGGCAATATGAAGAATTGTGAAGACTCCTTCATATGAAGACAAGTTGTCATTGATGTAGAAGTGAAGCTGTAGATTGACAGAACAGAGCGAAGAAGATTTTGGGAGTAGTGTAATACAATCAAAACATTTATTGATAAAGAAAAACTATAGGGTCAAAGCCCTTGGGGTTGGTGCCTCAGAATTGGAAGGATTGGTGTCGTTGGAGTTGGTGCTCCTAAATCCGAAGTTGGTGCCTTGACAAGATAGGGTCAAAGCCCTTGGGGTTGGTGCCTCAGAATTGGAAGGATTGGTGTCCTTGGAGTTAGTGCTCCTAAACACAAGGTTGGTGCCTTGAGAAGATAGGGTTGGTGCACTAAGAGGTTGGAGCCTCACAAAAGACCAAGTTGGTGCTTGGCGACAGTTTGGAGCCTTACATATTGTACCTGATTTATTGTAAAGATTATATTAATAAAATCATTTATTCCTATTGTTCATTTTGTGTTCTAAATATAAATGATTTAGCTGGTAAAAATAACATTTGAAAGGGAATACTGATTCACCCCCTCTCAGTATTTCCAACAATTTCATCGTAGGACATTTAATAAAAATCAGATAAATTATATATTTTATATTAATAATAGTTATTTTTTAAAGATCCTTAAACTTTCATCTTTAATATTAATTTGAAATATTAAATTATAACATCTTTTATTTTACTAAGAAAAAATTCTATATAAATGTATTTTAGTTAGAGAATGCTACAATTTTTAGGAAACAAGTTTCAAAGCATATAACAACTTGAAATACATTATTACCATAAATCAATACAAATTTAATTTAATTCCTTTATTTTAAACTTTTAAAATTAAATAAAATTTATTTATTTATAATTTATTTATTTATAATTTAAAATAATTTTATTTCTTCAAAAATAATTCATAAAAATATTAAAAATATATTTTAAATAAAGAAATTTAACTTTACTTACCATATAAAAAATTGTACTTTTATATAAACCAAAATGGGATTTTTAACCAACAAGGTGTATGACTCTTGAATGTAACTTATAATGTCATAAGCACTTTAAGATAGATGATAAATTGTGAGGTTTTATATGAAAATATATTAATATAATATATATTATGATTTAGAGAAAAGATATTTTAATATATAATTTATATGAAGTTTATTTGTATTAAATTTTAAATTTAATGGGGTAAAAGTTTAGAGTGGAGTTAATTATGGAGATAATAATTGTTTTGGAAACTCATTTAAAATAAACTTATATTTTACAAAATTTTAATAACAATTTATTTTTTGTTAATTAAAATAATCTTTTCATATAATTTAGTACTTTTATATAAACCAAATTGGGATTTTTAACCAACAAGGTGTATGACTCTTCACTGTAACTTACAATATTATAAGCACCTTAAGATAGATGATATTATGCGAGGTTTTATATGAAACTATATTAATACGCTATTTATTATTATTTAGATAAAAGATATTATAATATATAATTTATATTTTATATGAAGTTTATTTGTATTAAATTTTAAGTTTAATGTGGTAAAAGTTTAGAGTGGAGTTAATTGTGGAGATAACAATTGTTTTGGAAATTTATTTAAAATAAATCATATAGTTTATAATCATATACAAAATTTTAATAACAATTTACTTTTTTGTTAATTGAAATAATCTTTTCATATGATTATTAGATAAATCATATAGTTTACAGTGGTTTTAAAAAAATCTAATTTATAATATAAGAATTTTATTTTTCTTTTCTTTGTGTGCTTTTTCTCTATTCTCTTTTCGTCTAGATGAGTTAGTGATCTTTCATCTAGAAATTATTCCAAATATAAGAATTTTATTTTTCTTTTTTTTGTGTGCTTTTTCTCTATTCTCTTTTCGTCTAGATGAGTCAGTGATCTTTCATCTAGAAATTATTCCAAAGAGCGAGCATGCCAAGCTCAGTAAAACTAGAATTAGATGGGGAAGTGGGGAATATATTAGCGACTCCTCCCTACCACCTAACCTACACCCACTTGACAATAATATGTGTTTTTTAATAAAGTAATCTATGTTTTTAAATAAACAATGATGTATACCTCTTCACTGTAATTTACCATATCTTAAACCCCCATCTTTCAATGAAAAATGTACCAACAATACTTATTATGATTTAGATGAGAATATAGTAATATAGATGATATTGAGTGGGGTTGATAGCAAATGAGTAATATTTATTGATGAGAATATAGTAATATAGATGATATTATGTAAATTTACTTAAATAGATGAGTTTAGTCAATTTGTGTGACATATAGTTTTATTAAATTTTATATTTAGATTTCACGAATCATAATTCAATAGAAGTTGAAAGTGGGAGTTAATTAAGGAAATAAAACTTGTTTTAAAATAAATTCAAGATTAACCCACATTTTACACAATTCAAAAGACAACTATAAATCACTTTTTCATTTATTGTGAATATTGATGGACTTTTCACATTTTCATCACACAATTTTCTCCACAAATGACTTTTACACCAAATCATTTAAAAAAAAATTGACTTCCTAAAATAACAAAAAATAAACATTCAAACATAACTTTTCTCTTGCTGATGACTTCTTTCTAGTCATGGTCGGCTATTTTTTTGGGTGATCATTTAATTGTGCCTAGAGGTGCTCTCTAGCTCAAGTAGAAATGTAATGTTTAACCTTAAACTAAGATAATTAAAATAAAATGTTTCTTCCTCTCATATATTTAACTCCTTACTTTTTCTATGTTATTCTTCTCTAATGTAACTTATTTAAAAGGTAATAATTAAACCAGTCTAGATCTACCAAGTATTATGAGAGAAGAGATTTGATCCTTTTAACACTTGGTATATTTAAAATTCAAATAAATAGACACTTGGTATATCTAAAATTGAAATAAATAAATATTAATTTAAAACAATTAAGTTTTTGTTATTTTTATTAAAATTTGAAATACAATTTTCCTTTAAATTGTGAATTTTGATGGTTTAATATAAAAATATATTTTATATGCTACACAGATTATCTAACTAAAATTTAAGATTAAAAAAGAATCTTTGCATGAATAATTGACACCAAAATAGAGATATAAAAACGCCTAACCACTAAACTACTGCTTTAATCTGTACTTGATTGTCCAAGATGTCGTCCCATATGACCATCACAAAATCTCCAAAATCTCTTACTGACAACAATTTATTTTTTTCGGTAATGTCGCTTATTTGTTTATCCCATCACTCTGTGAGAGTAATGTAGTACAACTTTCATCCGCTGGAGTCGCCATGTTTACAGTTTTGTAATACAACTTTCATCATGAGTTGCACTTCCATTGTTTACTTTCCTGGCCATGTTGGTATGTCGTTGTATAAAGACTATTGTGCCTCCTTTCTTCACTGCAGTGACATGATCTGTTTGGTTTCAGGTCGTTGTCACATATTTATTTTCTCTCTGCAACACATAGTAACCTGTAAGTATCTTCGTGATCGTATAAAGGATATTGTGGCTCATTCTCTTCACTGCAATGTTTTTCCTTTTGCTGGTTGGTGACACAAGTTTGGTTTCCGGTTGTTGTCACACGTTTATTTTTTCTGCAACAGATAGTAAACCGCCCTTAGATTTTTCCGGCTTATCTCGTTTGGCGATTGTCACATCTGACCTCTTGCACGACTCTGCGGTTACGATTTAACTTTTCAAAAGTCCACCATAATCTCTTTCCAGAAAACCTTATGACAAAAACGATGTGACATAATTTATTTCTCCAAAAGCTCTGATGACAGCAGCTAAGTATATTTTAATCACTTTGTCTGACCCAATTTTTTTTCCAAATTGTGATATAAATTTTAAATAAATGAAAGCCAAAAAAAGATGTCTCACACAACTACTTTACCACATGTCAGTCATTTTTCCGTTTCATTAATATGAAAATAAGAGAATTTTATTTTTATGGTTTTTAGTGTAAAAGTGTGTAGCGAAAAAAAAAATCATTTCTTATTTTATTTTTGTTCATACAAGCAAAATTAAATAATAAGGTTAAAGTTCTTTACCATGGTTGACCGTGTTTTTTTTTTATCGTGTAAACATTTTATTGTAATGAAATTAATGAAAATTGGATATTTTACATCAATTGTAAAGATTTTTAAATTCATTCATTCTTAATTTTCATTTTCTTTTCAATCTAAATACCATATAAATATACTAAAATACTATAATTTTTACAACACACTTTTCAAAGAATTAACTTCGAAATACATTATTACATTAAATTAATACAATTTTTTTTAATTCATGAAAATTTTAGGAGAAAATCACATAGAGAATATTTTCACTTTCAAAATTAAGAAAATATATTTATTTATAATTTAAAATAATTTTATTTAATTTCTAATATTTAATGTTAATTTATAAAAATAATTATTTTATATAAAGTTTTATATAAAATTATGTTATCACATTTAAAAAAATTAATTTATAAAAAACATTAAAAACTAATTTTAAATAAAAAAATTATAATTTAATTTACACTTGTGTTTTTATATAAACCAAATTCAAATTGTGATTTTAATAAATAATGGTGTATGTCTCTTCATATATGTGGAACTCGTTCAAGTCTTATTCCGTAATGATTATTATTGCAGTATTTGCATAACACAATGTCATGTAGATAATAGTTATCAATTCATAAAACAAATAACTAAGTAAAGAAAACAATTCCATTTTAATATCTATATATTTTTTAAGGAATATATTTAATCTGCTTTTCACATGCAAAAACAACTACTTTTTAAAATATATCTAATAAAACTTTCTAAACAACTTTCTCAACAAAAACATTATAGTTACAATAAAACATTATTATTATCAATGAGATTCTTGTCCCACAATGCAGAAATACAATTAATAAAATATTTCAATTTACCAATTAATAAAACCTAAATAAACTTGATTCTAAATTTTAACACTAACTTAAATTAAATATTTTTACTTTAATTTAATTATATCTAAACTAAGCCTCAACTATTATGTATAGCTTGTTAAAAATTTAAAGATAAAATTAATGGAGAAAATAAAAACTATTTCTAAAAATTTAAAATTAATTGAGAAAATAAAATTATTTCAGAAAATTTATTGTTAAGTAACCAGAGAAATACTATTTCAAAATATTTAAAATACTAATCATTTATATAATAAATATGTGGTCTACCCCATCCAAAACCAATTTAAGTAAGAAAAAAAAAACATAGAGAGGCAAACAAACAGATCATTCTGGTAGTGTGTCAAGCATAGCTTTTCCTCTTTCCTCTCGCTGTGCTTGACTAATTTTTCTGGATCGCCATTTGATTTGTGTCATTGTCGTAAATCTCCACAATCTCTGACAAACAACAATTTACTTTACTGGTAATTTTGTTTATTTCTCATCATCATGCCTGTATTGACTGCGTGAGGCTGCCGCCCTATGTGAATTACGATGTTTATCCCATACAATATTTGGCAGTAAAGTAGTACACCGTCCCATACACTATTTGACAGTAAAGTAGTACACCTTTGATCAGTTGCAATCGCCATGTTTACTCTGCACTATAACTTTCATCAGTTGCACTTTCATTGTTGTTGACTTTCTTGACTGTTGTGGCTCGTTTTGTGCACTGCAATGTTTTTCCTTTTGCTGGTTGGTGACCGATGTTTGGTTTCAGGTTGTTGTCAAATGCAAAATTTCTCTGCAACAAATAGTAACCTGTAAGTATCTTCGTGATCGTGTAAAGGGTATCGTGGCTCATTCTGTTCGCTGCAATGTTTTTCCTTTTGCTGGTTGGTGACCGATGTTTGGTTTCAGGTTGTTGTCAAATGCAAAATTGCTCTGCAACAAATAGTAACCTGTAAGTATCTTCGTGATCGTGTAAAGGGTATCGTGGCTCATTCTGTTCGCTGCAATGTTTTTCCTTTTGCTGGTTGGTGACCGATGTTTGGTTTCAGGCTATTGTCACATGCAAAATTTCTTTGCAACACATAGTAACCTGCAATAAACTTTTTCCGCCTTATCTTGTTCAGCGATTGTCACATCTGACCTCTTGCACGACTCTGCGATTACGATTTAACTTTTCAAAACTTCACCGTCAGTCCTTCCCACAAAATCTTATGACAAAAGCGATGTAACATTATTTATTTCTCCAAAGAAATAATCTTATGACAACAACGATCTAGCGCGCTTTTACTTTCTGGCATCTTCTCTGACGCTATCCTGGTTGAACCATGTAGGTACCACTCTTTCACCTTAACAAAATAAAATATTTTGTAGTTGTGATATCCATTTTTGCACGGTACATGAATATCACTACTTCATAGAAATGCGGAGGAATTGCTCAAACGTTCAAAAATAGTCGGAATTTGGGCAAGTTAGACCAGACGGTCCTTAATATCACAACAATACAAGCTTCACACTCGCCATTTGAGTTTTCTTGCCTCTGTTTTGATGGAAGTCATGCTGTGAATATTTGCAATTTTTTTACTAGTAATTATTATATGAATAAGCAGGTTTTTAATATTTTCTTTACAATGTTGTACATGCCACATGGTAATAGGATGTTGTCTCGAACAGAGTGAAGTCCTCTGGGATCGCTTTGCGATGTGGAGACCTTTGAGTCTGTCCATGAGATTGCGTTTGAGATTGGTTTCAAAATCATCATGCTTTTTGTTTTGTTTTTTTCCCAAATTAATTTTCTATATTTTAAGCTTTTTAAAATGTTGAAAAAAATTAAAGGTATAAAATATGTTTGTTGTAATAATTTATTAGGGAAAAAATATATAAATTATGAATAGAAGAGTAGTCAACAAATAAGATATATAATAAATTATTAACAAATTTTTGAAGAGGTTCCCTGCAAAATTTTCGAGAGAAAATTTGTATATTTTAAAGAAAATATAATATATTATTTTCGAATTAAATAGTTACAACATATTGAGAAGGTTTAATTTAATATATTATTTTGTAATTAAATAGTTACAATATATTGAGAGGAGTTAGTATTAGCATAAAGATAATGGAGAAATTTTGATTTTGTAATAGTAAGTTAAGATTTATTCTCTTTTTTTTCTAACTCTAGAAATGAATAAACATATATAACAAAAACATAAATTATTTATGATTTTCTAATTTTACATGTTAGAAATTCACAACAAGAAATTGACTAATTATTGTTGTTTAGTATTCATTGTCTACTAATGCTTTGCATTTAATCCTTGTTACTAACAGTTTTTATTTTATACTATTATTGTGCATTTGTTTTCTATTATTAATTTGCATTTATTTGTTTGTTGTTACTAGTTTATTTTTTTAGACAAAAGAACTAACAACCTCACAAAATATATACTACAGCCCCAAATCACTAAAAAATTCATAATTCAACCTAAAACCTAACCATATGCAACTAATCTATTTTTAAAAATAAAATATTCCATAATTATAATATCCATTTTCAACCCTACAAATTTCATAATCATAATGTATGAATATCACAACCCTACAAACTTCACACTCTTCATTTGAGTTTTGTTGCCGCTGTATTGATTGAAGTTACGGTGTGAAAATGTGCATTTTTTTTATTAATTATTTCATTTTAAATGGCTATATGAATAAGCACGCTTTTAAAATTCTTCCTTTGATCTAAACCAAAATTTCCACGATGAAATGTTATTAGTTTCTTGTTGTTTATTATTGTTGTCTATTTATTTTTTACTATTACTTCGCATTTTTTGTTACTTTGCTAATTTTATGTATGACAATAATAATTTGGAGGAAGTGTATTCTTACAACTACCTAGGAATTGATATTCATCACAAGCTCAAATGGAACCATAGCATTGAGAAAATGATTAATGGGGGGTGGAAAGCTTACTTTGGTCTTGAAAATAATTGTAAAATAGCAAATCTTGTAATGTGGGATAAAAAGGAGTTCCTCTTTGAAACTTTAGTCACTCCTGTTATCTTATATGGCTGTGAGGTTTGGGGTTGCAGCATCTCCAGAGAATCATGGAGAAAGATTGAGCAAATCCAGAAGCGTTTTATAACTTGTAACCTAAAAATTAAAAGTAATACACCCTATCCTATTCTCCTTATAGAAGCAGGTCTTTCCCCTATTGAGAGCCTAGCTATGTTTAGGTTTCTGTTGTACAAGCACAAAATCAGTAACATAGATGATCATAGACTTCCTAAGCTAGCTTTAAATTCTAGCCAAAACCACCTAAGGCTCAATCAAGGGTGGCATAAAGACACAAGGGCCTGGTTAAACTATTGGGAGATCAACGAAAATGATGCATTGCAAAACATAAATAACATTAAAGATATTGTTACTTCTAAATTCAAAGAAAAAATGTGGTGTGAGAAAGAATTAGCGGCTAAAGAAAATTAAGTTATTATAAGGAGGTCATCAACCCCACCCTAGAAGATCAAAAGTATCTCTCTATTTTAACTAGCTCAAAGAAGAAAATTAATATTGCAAAGATTAGAACGAATTCTCATGAGCTCCATAGTGAAACAGGTCGTTGGGCAGTTCCTAAAATGCCATGGACGGAAAGGATCTGCTATATATGTGAGAATAGGAACATTGAGGATGAAAACCACTTCCTCTTAGAGTGCCCCGCGTATAACCACATTAGATCTCAGTTTCACAATCTTTGCTACAATACTGACCTTCATAGCCTTTTACAATGTCAAAATTATAGTGAGCTCGTGAGGCTTCTCTCCAACCTTTTTTAGCATAGGAATAAAATCTTAAATCAAAATAGATAATTTGTTTCTTTAGGTCCGATAAACCATTATTTGGTCTCACCGGATAAACCATCATCATCATCATTATTTGTTTCTTTAGGTCCGATAAACCACCATCATCATCATCATCATCATCATCATCATCAAAAATTAGCAACTTCGGAAATATATACCACAACTTCCAAATCACTTACATCAAAAATTCATAGTTCAACCTAAAACCTAACTCTATACCACTAATCTATTTTTAAAAAAATAAAATATTCCATAATCAACCATACAAATTTCATAATCACGATGTACGAATATCACAACCACACAAACTTCACACTCTTCATTTGAGTTTTGTTGCCGCTGTTTTGATTGAAGTTACGGTGTGAAAATGTGCATTTTTTTATTAATTATTTCGTTTTAAATGGCTATATGAATAAGCACGCTTTTCAAATTCTTGCTTTGATCGAGACCAAAATTTCCACGATGAAATGTTTTTATTGGTTTTCTGTATAATGTTGTGCACGTTAATAGGATGTTGTCTCGAACAGAGTTTAGTCCTCTGGGATCACTTTGCCACTAGAAGACCTTTGAATATTTCCATTGAGATTGGCTTAATTTTTCCTCTTTTATTTTCCCCGTTAATTTTTCTAAACTTTAAGCTTTAGTGTAATATAAATTTATATTAATAATTCATGACAAATTATTTTATTTTACCCGTTAATTTTTCTAAGTTTTAAATTTTAAAAAATTAGTGTAAAATATATTTGTTATAATAATTTATGAAAAATATATATATAATTATAAATAAATAATTAAAATATTTTTTTTTTTCCAAATTATAAGGTTTAAAAAAAATAGTTAAAAATATATTTGTTAAAATAATTTATGACGAAAGTATGTTTGTGTAAAATATATTTGTTTTAAATTTTAAGTTTAAAAAAATTAATGTAAAATATATTTGTTATAATAATTTATGACAAAAGAATGTTTGTGTAAATATATTTGTTATTAAGTTTTAAAAAAAAATTAGTGTAAAATATATTTGTTATAATAATTTATGAAAAAATATGTACAAGTTATAAATAAACAATTAAGTTTCTAATTCTCTTTTTTTTCTCTAAGGTTTTTTTTTTTTTTTTAATTATAAGGTTTTAAAAAATAGTGTAAAATATACTTATTATAATTATTTATGAAAAAAATATGTATAAGTTATAAATAAACAATTAAAATAAATAATCCTTTTTTCCATTATTTTTTCTAAATTATAATGTTTAAAAAAATAGTGTAAAATATATTTGTTATGATGATGATGATTAACGTCCGTTGAGACCAAACAATGGTCTATCGGACCTAAAGAAACAAATTATTTATTTTAATTTAAGATTTTATTCCTATGCTCAAAAAGCTTGGAGAGAAGCCTCCTGAGCTCACTATAATTTTGACATTGTAAAAGGCTAGGAAGGTTAGTATTGTAACAAAGATTGTGAAACTAAGATCTAATGTGGTTATAGCACTCTAAGAGGAAGTGGTTTTCATCCTCGATGTTCCTATTCTCACATATATGGAAAATCCTTTCCATCCATGGCGAAAGGATCTCAATTAAATATTTTATTTTTAATATAAATTTAATAATATTTTAAAAAATACATAATACATTATTAAATTGATGATTAAATTAATTTTTTATATAAAATTTAGCTAAAAATATTTAATATATTAAATTATAAAATACTATAAATATTTTCAAACTTACATCAAATATCTCCGCATAAAAATGCATAATAATAAAATATATAAAAACATATAAATCCGCGTAACCAATGCATAATAATAAAATATATGATGATGATGATGATGATGGTTAACGTCTGCTGAGACCAAATAATGGTCTATCAGACCTAAAGAAACAAATTATCTATTTTGATTTAAGATTTTATTCCTATGCTCAAAAAGCTTGGAGAGAAGCCTCCCGAGCTCACTATAATTTTGACATTGTAAAAGGCTAGGAAGGTCAGTATTGTAACAAAGATTGTGAAACTGAGATCTAATGTGGTTACACGCAGGGCACTCTAAGAGGAAGTGGTTTTCATCTTCGATGTTCCTATTTTTACATATATGGCAGATCCTTTCTGTCCATGGCGTTTTAGGAACTGCCCAACGACCTGTTTCACTATGGAGCTCATGAGAATTCGTTCTAATCTTTGCTATATTAATTTTCTTCTTTGAGCTAGTTAAAATAGAGAGATACCTTTGATCTTCTAGGGTGGGTTTGATGACCTTCTTATAATAACTTAATTTTCTTTTAGCCACTAAGTCTTTCTCACACCACATTTTTTCTTTGAACTTAGAAGTAACAATATCTTTAATGTTATTTATGTTTTGCAATGCATCATTTTCGTTGATCTCCCAATAGTTTAACCAGGCCCTTGTGTCTTTATGCCACCCTCGATTGAGCCTTAGGTGGTTTTGGCTAGAATTTAAAGCTAGCTTAGGAAGTCTATGATCGTTTATGTTACTGATTTTGTGCTTGTACAACAGAAACCTAAGCATAGCTAGGCTCTCAATAGGGGAAAGACCTGCTTCTATAAGGAGAATAGGATAGGGTGTATTACTTTCAATTTTCAGGTTATAAGTTATAAAACGCTTCTGGATTTGCTCAATCTTTCTCCATGATTCTCTAGAGATACTGCAACCCCAAACCTCACAGCCATATAAGATAATACGAGTGACTAAAGTTTCAAAGAGGAACTTCTTTTTATCCCACATTACAAGGTTTGCAATTTTACAATTATTTTCAAGACCATAGTAAGCTTTCCACCCCCCATTAATCCTTTTCTCAATGCTATGGTTCCAGTTGAGCTTGTGATGAATATCAATTCCTAGGTACTTGTAAGAATACACTTCCTCCAAGTTATTATTGTCATACATAAAATTAGCGTAAGTGTCCTTCTTGGATTTGATAATCATAACTTTTGTTTTGTCAGTGTTAACAGTCATACCCTAGGTAGAGCAGAAATCCTTAAGAAGCCTGAGTTGCTTATTAAGATCAGATGGGCACCTTGCCAAAAGAACAATATCGTCAGCATAAAGAAGAAGGATGACGACTATCCCAGCTAAGATCGTGCCATCACATCTTGCTTCCTCTAAATAGCCTTCGAGCTTATCGATGTAAATGCCAAATAGGGTAGGGGAGAGGGGGCAACCTTGTTTAACTCCGATGTTACACTTAATATCTTTCGACCACCCTTCATTGCTCTTTAGCTTGGCAATTACATTCTCGTATAAACTTATAGCGGCAGCTCTCAAATCGAGAGGAACTTTTATCTCTTCTAATCTATTCCAAAGGTTGGATCTAGGAACCGTATCGAAAGCCTTTCTAAAGTCCAAAAATCAACAAAATAAATTGGATTTATCATTACGACATTCCTCCGCAATGATCCTAACTTCTAAGCGTAACAAGGTGGTCTATTGTTGAGTGATGCCTTCTGAAACCTGCTTGGCCTTTAGCCCGCTTACCTTCACTTTCAAGCCATATGCTTAACTTTTTTTCCAAAATACTACCATATAACTTGGCTAAGAGAGGGTTGATCATAATTGTTCGATAATTAGAGGGGTTATTTGTATCCCCACTTTTAAAAATAGGGATAATGAGGCTCTCAGTCCAAGGTTTAGGGAACCCTTGCTTGACTTCTTGATTGAAAAGCTTGTGGATGTGGGGGATGAGGACAGGACCTCCAATTTTTAATATTTTCGCTTGCTAACCTTCAATGTCCTTAGCTTTCCCATTAGCGAGGCGATTAACCCCAAACTTAATGTCTTCTAAAGAGAAAACTTCTTTCGTTGTGAGAAGGGTTTCCAAATTATCCATGACATTTGGAGATTCATAAAGCTTTTTAAGATAGGAATTCCAATCGCAAAGAGCAATTTTATTATTATCCTTAGTCTTCCTAGTTAGATCTGCCTCCAAAATTTCTTAGGAGCTACCTTAGAGAGGTGTAAGAGATTCTCCTATCTTTGATGAATGTACTGCCTCTTTTTCCTTTTAGTTAGGGCTTTGTATATTTTTATCTTGTCCATTTTAAGAGATTCATCAACAGCTTCCTTAATTTCTCTCCTTGCACTTTTACAATCTTTGTCATACCATGGATTGGTTTTGCTATTTCTTTTATTATTTGAAACTTCAATTGAGAACTTGTTAATAGAATATGAGAGGGTTGTAGTAAAATTATGATAGAGGTCTTCTATGTTGTCTATATTAGATAAAGGAAACAAATTAGTTTTTAATTCATTTAGAAAGAGATCATTTTTATTTCTATCAAATATTAAGTTCTTTTGGCTATAAGTATTATTTTCTATGGGAACTCTATGCATGACAAAATTGAGAGTTATAAGTAAAGGCCTATGATCAGAGTCAGGTTCATGGTCGTTCAAGATGTCTAAATTTATTATTTCGTTGTATAATGGGAGATCGGAAATAACATAGTCTACCACGCTGCTACCAAGCCCATGGATGCAGGTCATCTTGCTAGAATTGGGCTACTTCTTTAGACCGTTGCAAATTATGAGATCCTGAGCACTACAGAGCTTGACTAGCTCCGACCCAAACAAATTTTCCCCGAGATCTTCAGAGTTCCTTTTGTACCTGCTAGCCAGAGTAGGGTCTTCATCTAACCAAAGAGGATTAGGGTTCGAATGATTGCTTAGAATAATAGCTTGGTTGTTTGAAGTTCGAGCATTAAAGTAACCTATTAAAAGGATATTACCGTCATTCCTTAGGCTAGAATTATCATTCTCTAAACCATTGTAAGGGTTAGTTTTATCTAGATTCTTCTTCCTATAGAAGTTAGAATTAATGGGGGGAAAATAACATATTGCTATGTAGGACTTTTTATTAGTAATGTCTTTGATCTCTATCCAACTATATTGGTTGTGAGGGTCGTTTTTATAAATCCTAACATGGGGGGAGATGTTCTTCTTAATGTAACAAGCTATTTCCCCAATGCCTCTACGGGAGGATCGCTTGTTCCAGGTAGACCATAGCGTAAAGCCATCTATGTTAGGGACCTTAGATTCTTCGTGCTCCCAAGTTTCAACAAGCCAAATAATATCAACATCATTTGAAATCCAACTTAGCTTGGGGCCTTTGTTCCATGGGAAGCCCCGACAATTCCAAGAAAGGATCCGGAGCATGTTTAATTGCTATTGATTACTATCTTTTTGGTTTCTATCTCGAATAAAGGCTTTTCTATTTCTGATTATTGCCCATTTTCCTTCCTTTCTAGCTTCTTTTACCTTTTGAACCTCCTTTCTTAATTCTGCTTGGTCTTCTGGAATGAGATCTTCATTTATGAATATTCTCGTTCCTTTTAGACTTGAGGTTTTACTAAGTATGTCGTGCTTATGATCAGTGGAGCTCATCTTTATGCGGATTAGTCTTCCTTTATTCTCAGTTAATTTCCCCAACCTTGTTGCTTTTGTGAGACACAATGTTTCAATTTGTAATCTATTATGTAGTCCTGTCTGGGCTAAGGCTAAAGTATCCTCATCTACTTCCTCTTTTAAACCGAATGTTATAAGGTTTAAGGCCCTTTTGTTATGTTCATGGTTTAATTCTATTAATTTTTTCATTTCATCTTTAATTGGTTTGATATCTAACTTATCTACCACATTATTTAGGGTGAGGCGGCTATTAACTTTTTCTTCTAGTTCTTTAATCATGTCTTTCATTTTAAGACTCTCTAAAGTATCAGCATCTCCTTGCTGGGATGGTTGGTTAGTATCTTGGTTATGTTTTTCTATAACTTGCAGTCTAGTCTCCATTGCCTCCATTTTATTCTCTAGTAGTTCTATTTTATTTTCTATTTGTTTTTGGATCGTGTCTTCAAGAGATGCAAATTTATTTTCCAGCATGGCTTCTAACTCTTTTTGTAGCTTGGCTTCTCTTTCTTCTCTACGTTTCTCTAAAGACTCTATATACTCATAAAGGCCTTGTAGAGTAACTGTGCTAGGTCTCCCCTTGGTAATCTTTGGTAACTGTGGTGAAATATTCATACTTGAAATTATATGAGCAAATATGTATTAGAAAAAGAAAAAGATAAGGAATGTGTGCACCTGATATCAGAAAACTTGACTGCATAATAATTTATGACAAAAGAATGTTTGTGTAAAATATATTTGTTTTAAATTTTAAGTTTAAAAAAAAAATAGTGTAAAATATATTTGTTATAATAATTTATGAAAAAATATGTATAAGTTATAAATAAACAATTAAAATAAATAATCCTCTCTTTTTCCAGTTATTTTTTCTAAATTATAAGGTTTAAAAAATAGTGTAAAATATATTTGTTATAATAATTTATGACAAAAGAATGTTTCTGTAAAATATATTTGTTATAATAATTGATGAGAAAAGAATGTGTTTAAATTATAAATAGAATAGTAGTAAATAAATTTAAAGAAATAGATTATTAAAAAATTCTTAAAAAGATAGTTTTGATATAGAATCTCTATGCTTTCAATAAGAGTGTTCAGCATTAGAAATTTTGATGTTATAATAATAAGTTAAAATTATTTTATCTCTCTTCTAACTCTAGCACTCAATAAATATGCATAACAAAAACATAAATTAATTATGATTTTTTAATTATACATGCTAGAAACTACCAACAAAGAATTGGCTAATTGTTGTTGCCTAATGTTCATTGCTTGTTAGTGCTCTACATTTAATCCTTGCCACTAGTAATCTTTTATTCCATGCTATTGTTGTGCATTTATTTCCTACCATTACTTTGCATTTATTCTTTGATACTACTCAACTCGTGGATATATGCAATATTTTGCAACCCACATATATCATAAACTCATAGTTCGGCCTAGGACGCCTAGGACCAAGAGGTTAGAAGACCATCAAAAACTGGAGTTGGGATCCTAAACTCCAATGGAGCGGCTATCTCTCCATCCTTACTATGACGGGCCATGTCTCTAGAGACTTGAACCCAGATAGACGCAATGGCAAACAACCATCCCAACCGCTTAAGCCAAGACCCATTAATAATAATTACCTAGTGCACTATAGGGCTACAAGGTATATGACACACCTCTCCCAACATTCTCTCATTTGTTATATACCTTACAAGAGTATAAATCAAAATGTATCGAACTAAGCACTTAGGATAAGTCCCATAAACTCATAGAGTGACTTGAATTTACTTTTTCCCATCATCTATACATCTACAACATTATACAAAACTATTTCTAGAATTTTCTTTCTGTCCCGTATTTAATAAAATGACACTCTATATATATGCTTTGCTCGATCATGAAAAATTGAGTGCATGATATCAGATATAATTCTCTAACTTAACCTTACTTTTAAACATAATTTCATAACCAAATGACCTCCTTAGCGGCATCAGTAACTACCATATACTCTACCTTTACCTTTGTTGAGCCACAAATTGAATAGTTTTTAGAATCGAGAGGAAGAAAGTTTATCAAATCTGGTGCAGACTAGTTTTCTCAGTTATATGTGTCCTCTGGTTTTATGCTCTAACCTCAACACTAGCTCCTCAATCTTACTCCTTCACGTCAAGCCTAAAATCCCCAAAGGTACAAACATTAACTCTATCCCGCTCGGCTTCAAGTTAGCTCTAGCCCTGGCAGGAACTATGCATATGATCAACGCTTATGTCCACGAGATCTAATCTTGATCTCGCCCTTTTACTAAAGCACCACCTTTGCACCTTTTTCCAAAGCTCCCGAGATGAAGATTCAATCCACAACACTTGTCGGAAAAGGTTATGTCTCTTCCTCGTCATCATTGACATATCGGTCTTGGCCTTTTCCCCCGAGCATTTCCTTTATGCTCCACGAAATATTCATTGATGGATATTGGTTGATGAATCTCCTCTAAGATTCTAATCCGACAACGAATGGGAATTCTCTCATGTAGGATCATCTTAACATTCAAAGCTATTGAAGACAAAGTTCAAAGAAGGGAGCTTGACAATGTGGAGTAATTCTAATTCCTATTCTCTAAATTAATGAATGCAATTCTTTAAAAAGGATAAGTCAGAGATGTAGATCATCTTAACATCCAAAGCTATTGAAGACAAATATCAAAGAAGAGGGTTTGACTTTGTGGTTCTTAAATTAATGAATGTAAATTTTAAAAAGGGATAAGTCACATAGATAAGATAGAATAGATAAGATTTTAGTTTAAGAATTTACTTTTTAAGGCATGAGATATTGTAGGAAAAAAATCTTGGCAACAATAAGTAAGTTGTTAGGATAATAAAACTTTTATAAATCTTAGAAATTATTAGAGTGCTTTTAGGATCTAGAAAAGCTATTGTATTTCTTAATTCTACTTATTGTAATTTTATGGGCAATGAGAACTAATGTTCAAATGAATGTAGAATCAAGTCATAATGAGAATGAATATCTGTGAGCACATGTATGTACAAAATTAATTTAATGAAGCAAAATTTATGCATTTAAAATATTTTTCTGTTTCCTCTATGTGAATTTCAATTATGTATGTATAACCAAAGTGAATGATAGACAATAAAAAAAAATCATATGTGAGAGGATTTGAGGCAAATCAGAGTTAAGTTTAGAGGAAGAGCTTTCGAACATGTGACTTTGTATGCGAAACAAACATGAGGGATTTCTATCACAACCAAAGATATTACTTGAATTTAGGTTGAGAATTCAAAAGAGGGTTTTTATGAGTGGATTAAACCCTAACGCAATGAGTTTTGAAATCATAAAGAAGGTATTGTGTATGAGTGACCTAAGACTAGAACGAAATTACAACTATATGCATTTGGAATTAATCCTTTGTTTTAGCTTGAAATTGATGAATGCATTGACTATATAATGTGTTGATGCCCGATTGAATTAATGGTTGAATACAATACTAAATGCACTAGCATGAGGAATCGATTTATGGAAAGTCATGAGGAACGTTATGTCTTTGGGATGGTAATGGCATAAGACATACACCTTGTGAACCATGGGAAGGTGACGGGGTGAGATCTTGGGGTTAACCAAAATCCCAATTCCCAAATAAATCGAACCTGGGCCTGTGGGTTATGGGCCCACTAAGCCTAAACGAAAGCATTCTGAAACTTTTAAACATAGATCTTCTTTAACTATCGAACCAACCCTTTATACATAAAACATCGGTTGAATGCGTCTAAAAACAACGATTCTATACATATGAACACACCCCCGATCTGGTTGACCTGATTGTTCACACACGCCATTCAAAAACAACATTTGACTACATGAAGCTACACGCCTTTCGATCCTTGCAAGTCTCCAATTCCATTCAACGTAATAACAAATATGGCTACGGGCTTAATGCATGTTTGGTAAACAAAATATGACTTACCTCCACGTATGGTTCGCTGGTAATTACACGCTTCCATTTAATTTGCAAACTCATAATGCGTCTTCACGTTATTCAATTTGACTGATGCTTTCATACATCTGCTGTCACTGTGGCAATTACAAAACTCCACATTTAACGCTACAGCTTATCCTCGCTGCAATTTAACGCAATTACTCTGTGTTAACTCTGCAAATTGATTTATTACTTCTCTATGTAATCACAAGTCAAACCTTCCACGTTTCTGAAGTGATATCAATCAGAAATCACAAGGATAGGACGACATCACGCCCGTAAGGAATCCGATATACATCGGACACGATCCTCCATCAACTGTATTATAAACATTTCACGTATGCTCCCATTTTAATGTGTTACGATGTGGAATGGTTCTCTGCGCCACACTCTGTAACAAATTTATCACACAGTTCATATAAATTCCGCCATCAACAGACAATCACATATAATATTTAAACAAATATTTTGATGGTCGATCAAGTTCACAACAAAAGATTTACTCAATTATAAGACACCCACATGCATATACAATTCACACTCGAACAAGCTTTTATAAATTATATAAAACAGTTACAAAATTAAGGCCTTTCAGCCTTAGAAACGAGCTCACGCTCGTTTACATCTTGCCCACTCACAATTTTCCTCACAAACATATATCTCCCACACCCTATCACATTACACATATATATACAAGAAGTGTTAGATTGGAAGGATCGATCGGATCCTCTCCTTGTTTTTCTCCAGCAAAACCTCTCTAAAAAGAGTGCATGGTTGTTAACAATAGGAAGTCTATCGAGACATATCCGCTTTAAATCCACTCTAAATCTGTTTTTCTACTTTAAAACAGACTTTCCTCTGTTCTGCTCCCCTGGTCCACGTTCGCTTGCTTTGGATTCCTCCCTTCCTCTAAGGGTGCTGGATGCTCCTGCATCAGACTCCCGAGGCACAAAAATTTATGAGCTCCTGGTCATATGCTTCTCCTTGTCCTTAGCAATTCTACCCACTGGTTCAATCCTTCAGTGGAATTGCCTTCATGGTCTTCTGTGAGCTGCAACCAAACCTCTGCAGTAACAGTCTCCTCCTGCTACATGATACCTCACCAAGCTCTCCTCACTTAGTCTTTCGGCATCCTTCAGGTTCTCTCTTCTGGAACCATATGAGCACTCCATGCTCTAGGTTTTCTGCGATCTTCTCACCTTCGGCTGTCGTTCTCTATGCGATAGTAAGACCACAAACTCTCCAGTTTAACCAACTGTGCCTCCTGCTTCTTCTTCTTTCTCTCTGGAATCCTTTTCCTCGCAGGAAAATTTCCCTACTCTGATACCAAAATGATGGGGTGAGATCTTGGGGCTAACCAAAATCCCAATTCCCAAATAAATCGAACCTGGGCCTGTGGGTTATGGGCCCACTAAGCCTAAACGGAAGTGTTCTGAAACTTTTAAACATAGATCTTCTTTAACTATCGAACCAAACCTTTATACATAAAACAGTGGTTGAATGCGTTTTAAAAACAATGATTCTATACATATGAACACACCCCCTATCTGGTTGACCTGATCGTTCACACATGCCATTCAAAAACAACATTTGACTACATGAAGCTACACGCCTTTCGATCCTTGCAAGTCTCCAGTTCCATTTAGCGTAATAACAAATATGACTACGGGCTTAATGCATGTTTGGTAAACAAAATATGACTTACCTCCACATATGGTTCGCTGGTAATTACACGCTTCCATTTAATTTACAAACTCATAACGCGTCTTCACGTTATTCAATTTGAATGATGCTTTCAAACATCTGTTGTCACTGTGGCAATTACAGAAGTCCACATTTAACGCTATAGCTTATCTTCGCTGCAATTTAACGCAATTACTATGCGTTAACTCTGCAAATTGATTTATTACTTCTCTATGTAATCACAAGTCAAACCTTCCACGTTTCTGAAGTGATATCAGTCAGAAATTACAAGGATAGGATGACATCACGCCCGTAAGGAATCGATATACATCGGACCCGATCCTCCATCAACTGTATTATAAACATTTCACGCCTGCTCCCATTTTAATGTGTTACGATGTGAAATGGTTCTCTGTGCCACACTTTGTAACAAATTTATCATGCAGTTCATACAAATTCCGCCATCAACAGACAATCACATATTTTATTTAAACGAATATTTTGATCGCCATCAATATTTTAAGTGATCGATGGTCGATCAAGCTCACAACAAAAGATTTACTCAATTATAAGACACACACATGCATATACAATTCACACTCGAACAGGCTTTTATAAATTATATAAAACAGTTACAAAATTAAGGCCTTTCAGCCTTAGAAACGAGCTCATGCTCGTTTACATCTTGCCCACTCACAATTTTCCTCACAAACAGATATCTCCCACACCTTATCACATTACACATATATATACAAGATGTGTTAGATTGGAAGGATCGATCGGACCCTCTCCTTGTTTTTGTAAGGCTCCTAAATTCGAGATTGGTGCCTTGACAAGATAGGGTCGAAGCCCTTGGGGTTGGTGCCTCAGAATTGGAAGGATTGGTATCCTTGGAGTTAGTGCTCCTAAACACAAGGTTGGTGCCTTGAGAAGATAGGGTTGGTGCCCTAAGTGGTTGGAGCCTCACAAAAGACCAAGTTGGTGCTTGGCGACAGGTTGGAGCCTTATATGTATTCTACCTGATTTATTGTAAAGATTATATTAATAAAAGCATTTATTCCTATTGTTCATTTTGTGTTCTAAATATAAATAATTTAGCTAGTAAAAATAACAGTTGAAAAGGAATAATGATTCACCCCTCTCAGTATTTCCAACAATTTCATCGTAGGACATTTAATGAAAATCAGATAAATTAGATATTTTATATTAATAATAGTTATTTTTTTAAGATCCTTAAACTTTCATCTTTAATATTTACTTTCATCTTTAATATTAATTTGAAATATTAAGTTATAACATCTTTTATTTTACTAAGAAAAAATTATATACAAATGTATTTTAGTAAAAGAATGCTACAATTGTTAGAAAACAAATTTCAAAGTATATAACAACTTGAAATACATTATTACCATAAATCAATACAAATTTAATTTCATTCCTTTATTTTAAACTCTTAAAATTAAATAAAATTTATTTATTTAAAAAAAAATATTTTATATAATTTTTTTTAAATAAAATTATATTTTCAATAATTTAATTATTATAAAAAAAAATCATTCATAAAAATATTAAAAATATATTTTAAATAAAGAAATTTAACTTTACTTACACTATAACAAATTGTACTTTTATATAAACCAAATTGGGATTTTTAACCAACAAGGTGTATGACTCTTCAATGTAACTTATAATACCATAAGCACTTTAATATAGATGATATTATGTGAGGTTTTATATGAAAATATATTAGTATAATATTTACTATGATTTAGATAAAAAGATATTATAATATATAATTTATATGAAGTTTATTTGTATTAAATTTTAAATTTAATGGAGTAAAAGTTTAGAGTGGAGTAAATTGTGGAGATAATAATTGTTTTGGAAATTCATTTAAAATACATTTATATTTTACAAAATTTTAATAACAATTTATTTTTTTTAATTAAAATAATCTTTCCATATGATTTAGTATTTTTATATAAACCAAATTGGGATTTTTAACGAACAAGGTGTATGACTCTTCAATGTAACTTACAATATCATAAGCACTTTAAGATGGATGATATTATGTGAGGTTTTATATGAAAATATATTAATACCATATTTATTATGATTTAGATAAAAGATATTATAATATATAATTTATATGAAGTTTATTGGTATTAAATTTTAAGTTTAATGTGGTAAAAGTTTAGAGTGGAGTTAATTGTGGAGATAAAAATTGTTTTGGAAACTCATTTAAAATAAATTATATAGTTTATAATCATATACAAAATTTTAATAACAATTTACTTTTTTGTTAATTGAAATAATCTTTTTATATGATTATTAGATAAATCATATAGTTTATAGTGGTTTAAAAAAAATCTAATTTATAATGTAAGAAGTTCTATTTTTCTTTTTTTTGTGTGCTTTTTCTCTATTCTCTTTTTGTTTAGATGAGTCGGTGATCTTTCATCTAGAAATTATTCTAAAGAGCTAGCATGTCAAGCTTAGTAAGACTAGAACTGGGTGGGGAAGTGGGGAAGATATTAGGGACTCCTCCTTACCACCTAACCTACACCCACTTGACAATAAAATGTGTTTTTTAATAAAGTAATCTATGTTTTTAAATAAATAATGGTGTATACCTCTTCACTGTAACTTACCATATCTTAAACCCCCATCTTTCCATGAAAAATGTACCAACAATACTTATTATGATTTAGATGAGAATATAGTAATATAGATGATATTGAGTGGGGTTGATAGCAAATGAGTAATATTTATTAATGAGAATATAATAATATAGATGATATTATGTAAAGTTACTTAAATAGATGAGTTTAGTTAATTTGTGTGGTATATAGTTTTATTAAATTTTATATTTAGATTTCACGAATCAGAATTCAATAGAAGTTGAAAGTGGGAGTTTGGAAATAAAAATTGTTTTAAAAGAAATTCAAGATTAACCCACTTTTTACACAATTCTAAAGACAACTATAAATCACTTCTACACCAAATCATTTTTCAAAAGAAAATTGACAACCTGAAATAACAAAAAATAAACATTCAAACATAACTTTTCTCTTGCTCATGACTTCTTTCTAGTCATGGTCGGCTATTTTTTTGGGTAATCATTTAATCGTGCCTAGAAGTGCTCTTTAGCTCAAGTAGAGATATAATGTTTAACATTTTTATTGGTTCAAAATAAAATAAATTAAACTAAAATAATTAAAATTAAATTAAAATAAAATGTTTCTTTCCATCATATATTTAACCCATTACTCTTTCCATGTTATTATTCTCTAATATAACTTATTTAAAAGGTAATAATTAAACAATTCTAGATTTATCAAATGCTAAGAGGGAAGAGATTTGATTCTCTAGACACTTGGTATATCTAAAATTAAAATAAATAAACACTTCATATATCTAAAGTTGAAATAAATAAATGCTAATTTAAAATAATTAAATTTTTTTTTGTTACTTTTATTAAAATTTGAAATGCAATTTTCATTTAAATTGTAAATTTTAATGGTTTAATATGTGTTTTAATATAAAAAATATATTTTATGCTCCACAGATTATCTAACTAAAATTTAAGATTAAAAAAAAAATCTTTGCATGAATAATTGACAACAAAATAGAGATATAAAAATGCCTAACCATTAAACTACTGCTTTAATCTGTACTTGATTGTCCAAGATGTCCTCCCATATGACCATCACAAAATCTCTTACTGACAACAATTTATTTTCTCGGTAATGTTGCTTATTTGTCATCTTCGTGACTCTATGGACTGCGTGTGGCTGCCTTCGTATGTGAATTACTATGTTTATCCCATCACTCTGTGACAGTAATGTAGTACAACTTTCATCCGCTGCACATGCATTGTTTACTTTGTAATACAACTTTCATCAGTTGCACATGCATTGCTTATTTTCGTGGATGTTGGTATGTCGTAGTATGAAGACTATTGTGCCTCATTTCTTCACTGCAGTGTTTTTCTTTTTCCTGGTTGGTGACATGATCTGTTTGGTTTCATGTCGTTGTCACATATTTATTTTCTCTCTGCAACATATAGTAATCTGTAAGTATTTTAGTGGAAGTTAACCATTATCATTATCATCTTCGTATAAAAAGTATTAAAAAGTATTAAAAATATTGTGGCTTATTCTCTTCATTGCAATGTTTTTCTGTTTGCTAGTTAGTAACACATGTTTGGTTTAAAAGTAATTGTCAAGCGTTTACTTTCTCTTCAACACAGTGTAAACTGCGGTTAGCTTTTTCCGGTTTATCTCGTTTGGTGATTGTCACATCTGCCCTCTTTCAAGACTCTACGGTTACGATTTAACTTATGAAAACTCCACCATAATTTCTTTCCAGAAAACCTTATGACAAAAACGATGTGACATAATTTATTTCTCCAAAAGCTCTGATCACAGCAGCTAAGTTTATTTTAATCACTTTGTCTGACCCAAAAAAATTCTCAAATTGTAACATAAGTGAGAATTTTATTTGTATGGTTTCTAGTCTGAAAGTGTGTAGCAACTAAAAAAATCATTTATTTTTATTTTTATTCATATAAGCAAAATTAAATAATGAGCTTAAAAAATCATTTTTTATTTTTGTTGATATAAGCAAAATTAAATAATAAGCTTAAAGTTCTTTACCATCATTGAGAATGTTTTTTTTAAATAGTGTAAACATTTCATTGTAATGAAATTAATGAAAATTAGAGATTTTACAGTAATGGTAAAGATTTTTAAATTCATTCATTCTTAACTTTCATTTTAAAGTTGATTTGAAATATTATATTATAAAGTATTTCACTTTTCTTCAATCTAAATACCATACAAATATACTAAAATACTACAATTTTTAGAACACATTTTTCAAAAAATTAACTTTGAAATACATTATTACACTAAATTAATACAACTTTTTTAACTTTCAAAATTAAGAAAAATGATTTATCTATTTTTAAAATAATTTTATTTAATTTTTAATATTTAATTTTAATTTTAAAAAAATAATTATTTTATATAAAATTATGTTAACAAATTAAAAAAAAAAAAAATTATTATGAAAAAAATTTTATAAAAAAAATTAAAAAATAATTTTAAATAAAAAAATTATAATTTAATTTACACTTGTATTTTTATATAAACCAAATTTAAATTGCCCTTTTAATAAATAATGGTGTATGTCTCTTCATATAATATGATTCTTTCAAGTTTTATTTGGTAATGATTGTTCTTGCAGTATTTGCATAACACAATGCCATATAGACAATGGTTATCAGTTCATAAAACAAATAACTAAGTAAATAAAACAACTCCATTTTAATATTTATATATATTTTTAAGGAATATATTCAACCTACTTTTCACATGCAAAAACAACTATATTTTAAAATATATCTAATAAAACTTTATAAACAACTTTCTCAATAAAAACATTATAGTTACAATAAGACACTATTATTATCAATGAAATTCTTGTCCCCACAATACATAATTACAATTAACAAAATATTTCAATTTACCAATTAATAAAACCTAAAGAAACTTTATTCTAAATTTTAACACTAATTTAAATTAAATGTTTTTACTGTAATTTAATTATATCTAAACTAATTACATTTAAACTAAGCCTTAGTACTAGATATTATATATCACTCGTTAAATATTTAAAAATAAAATTAATTGAGAAAATAAAAATTATTTCAAAAAATTTAAAATTAATTGAGAAGATAAAACTATTTCCAAAAATTTAAAGTTAAATAACTAGATAAATACTATTTCAAAATATTTAAAATAATATATATATTTTTTTAGTCTGTTATTATTAAGTATTTCATTTCTCTTGTTATCAGGTAAATCATTTTATTTTTCCATTTAATATGATAATTTAAGAAATCATTTATATAATCATTTAATATGATAATCTTTGCTACCTTCAGTTTTTATTCTATACTATTATTGTGCATTTATTTCCTACTATTACTTTGCATTTATTTTTTTGCTGTTACTAGTTTATTTTTTTAAACAAAAGAACTAACAACCTCCCAAAATATATACTACAAGAACTCAAATCACTTACATAAAAAATTCATAGTTCAACCTAAAACCTACCATATACAACTAATCTATCTTTAAAAAATAAAATATTCCATAATTATAATATCCATTTTCACACTTTAAAAATAACCGAACCATACAAATTTCATAATCACAATGTATGAATATCACAACCATACAAACTTCACACTCTTCATTTGAGTTTTGTTGCCTCTGTTTTGATTGAAGTTTTTTTTTGTAAACTAAGGTAAGATTCTATTACTGAAATAAAATGTACATACATAAGCAGGACGCCACCCGCCTGAAGGGAAACCGGGTGGCCTCTTCGATAGTATATAACAGTCATCCAAAAAAAGTAGATGTTCAGTCTATCTAACCAGTAATCCTTCTATTAGTCCTAAAAACATACTATTCATAACTTGAAACCAAACCATTTACTATATCAAAATACAAAAAGGTTCAAGAAAAACCTCCTATCTACCTCTGCATTTGCTACTGCTTCATGGCTTCAGGCTTGCCCTCAGTTTCTGCTTTAACCTCTATACCACTTGCTTTAAACAGCTGGACCAGCTTGTCCAGCTTGTCCATCTTCCTATCCTGCATGAGAAGAGTCATTTGTATATTTTTTAGTTCTCTTTTAAGGGTGGGCATTCCTTGAGCCAGCTCCACCATTTCAACTGCCACTTGTTTCATAGCCTTAGCGAGTAGTCTCTTCATACCCCAGTATACATGTAAAGATTGCTTATAAAGAGACATTCTCCCTCTAGTGTGTCCCGGATCAGGGATAAGACTCTCCCAATCTTCCATTTCAGGTTCTGTTTTAATTGAAGTTACGGTGTGAAAATGTGCATTTTTTTATTAATTATTTCATTTTAAATGGCTATATGAATAATCACGCTTTTAAAATTCTTCCTTTGATCGAAACCAAAATTTCCACGATGAAATGTTTTTATTGGTTTTCTGTACAATGTTGTGCATGTTTAATAGGATGTTGTCTCGAACAGGTCCTCGGGATCACTTTGCCACGAGAAGGCCTTTGAATATTTCCATTGAGATTGGCTTAATTTTTCCTCTTTTATTTTCCCCGTTAATTTTTCTAAACTTAAGCTTTAGTGTAATATAAATTTATTATAATAATTCATGAAAAATTATTTTATTTTACCCGTTATTTTTTTTAAATTTTAAGTTTTAAAAAAATTAGTGTAAAATATATTTGTTATAATAATTTATGAAAAAAATTATATTATTATAAATAAATAATTAAAATAAATAATTTTTTTTTTAAATTATAAGGTCTTAAAAAAAATAGTTTAAAATATATTTATTAAAATAATTTATGACGAAAGTATGTTTGTGTAAAATATATTTGTTGAATTGAGACTTTTGTGATCCATAACAGTGATAAAAAGAGATTTGGCGTAAATCACATATAGAAAGATCTTTGTTGACGCGTTTCGAACCAGCAAGTGCGGCTCATCGTCAGGACAAGTTGAACAAACATATCTAGCTTTGCATGTTAAATAGTCTGAGCAGGGCCTCCAAGAGCTATCTAGATCAACGGCTAGCTTTGACTTAGGGATAGTCAAAAAGTCAAATTGATTATTTAAAGGAAGATAGTTAATGACCATACCTATATATAAATATATAATTATATAAATGAAATAATTTTAGAAGGGGTTTACATTATTAATTAGTTAAAAATGTATAATTTAATAATTAAAAAATTTAATTAAATGGGAATTAGTTAAATTGAAGACTTTGTTACGCTTAGGATCATTGCGGAGGAATGTCGTAATGATAAATCCAATTTATTTTGCTGCTTTGTAGACTTTAGAAAGGCTTTCGATACGGTTCCTAGATACAACCTTTGGAATAGGTTAGAAGAGCTAAAGGTTCCTCTTGAGTTGAGAGGTGCTGCTATAAGGCTATACGAGAATGTAATTGCCAAGCTAAAAAACAATGAGGGGTGGTCAAAAGATATTAAGTGTAACATTGGAGTTAAACAAGGTTGCCCCCTCTCCCCTACCCTATTTGGCATTTACATCGATAAGCTCGAAGGTTATTTAGAAGAAGCAGGATGTGGTGGCACAATCTTAGCTGGGATAGTCGTTATCCTTCTTCTCTATGCTGACGATATTGTTCTTTTGGCAAGGTGTCCTTCTGATCTTGATAAGCAACTCAAGCTTCTTAAGGATTTTTGCTCTACCATGGGTATGACTGTTAACACTGACAAAACAAAAGTTATGATTATCAAATCCAAGAAGGACACTTGCGCTAATTTTATGTATGACAATAATAACTTGGAGGAAGTGTACTCTTACAAATACCTAGGAATTGATATCCATCACAAGCTCAACTGGAACCATAGTATTGAGAAAAGGATCAATGGGGGATGGAAAGCTTATTTTGGTCTTGAAAATAATTGTAAAACAGCAAACCTCGTAATGTGGGATAAAAAGAAGTTCCTCTTTGAAACTTTAGTCACTCCTGTTATCTTATATGGATGTGAAGTTTGGGGTTGCAGCATCTCCAGAGAATCATGGAGAAAGATTGAGCAAATCCAGAAGCGTTTTATAACTTAAACCTGAAAATTAAAAGTAATACACCCTATCCTATTCTCCTTATAGAAGTAGGTCTTTCTCCTATTGAGAGCCTGGCTATGCTCAGGTTTCTGTTGTACAAGCACAAGCTCAATAACATAGACAATCATAAACTTCCTAAGCTAGCTTTAAATTCCAGCCAAAACCACCTAAGGCTTAACCGAGGATGGCATAAGGACACAAAGGCCTGGTTAAACTATTGGGAGATCAATGAGAATGATGCTTTGCAAAACATAAATAACATTAAAGATATTGTTACTTCTAAGTTCAAAGAAAATTTGTGGTGTGAGAAAGATTTAGCGTCTAAAAGAAAATTAAGTTATTATAAGAAGGTCATCAACCCCACCCTTGAAGATCAAAGGTATCTCTCTATTTTAACTAGCTCAAAGAAGAAAATTAATATAGAAAAGATTAGAACGAATTCTCATGAGCTCCATAGTGAAACTAGCCGTTGGGCAGTTCCTAAAACGCCATGGATGGAAAGGATCTGCCATATTTGTGAGAATAGGAGCATCGAGGATGAAAACCACTTCCTCTTAGAGTGCCCTGCATACAACCACATTAGATCTCAATTTCACAACCTTTGTTACAATACTGACCTTCCAAGCCTTTTACAATGCCAAAATTATAGTGAACTCGGGAGGCTTCTCTCCAAGCTTTTTGAGCATAGGAATAAAATCTTAAATCAAAGTAAATAATTTGTCTTTTTAGGTCCGATAGATCATTATTTGGTCTAAGCGGACGTTAACCTTCATCATCATCATCAGCATCATCATCATCATCATCATCAAGATGATAGTTAAATAAAATAAATAATAAAAATAAGCAAATAAATAAATAAAAATGATAATAATACTAATATATATTCGTTAATAAATAAATAAATTATAAAATAAAAATAATAACAATATATAAAAATTAGTTACGAAAAAATAATAAAATAGATAATAATAATAATAATAATAATAATATATATTCGTTAATAGATAAATAAATAAATAAATTAAAATATATAATAATAATATATATAAATTAGTTATGAAAAAATAATAAAATAAATAAATAATAATAATAATAATATATTCGTTAATAGATAAATAAATAAATTAATTAAAATATATATAAAAATAATATAAATTAAATAAATAATAATAATAATAAGTAAATAAATATTTGTTATGATTATAAATACCAATATCAATCAGGGAAAAAGGAGCGACACAAAATAAAAAGGAAAAGGACTCGAAAGAGTCCAGAGTAAGAAGGATAAACCCTAGGAGACAAGAAGGCTCCAGGGGAACGACGAAAGCGAAAAAAGATGAAAGAGGGGGGGGGGGAGACTAAGATGGAAGGGCAGGGATCCAACATCTACTCATCTTCCAGCCGTCATCTCTATTGAGATTGTTAGGCCTTCTTTCGATCTCAATAGCTTCCCCGAGTTTACGATGATGGAACTAGGAAACTTTGGCAACAACCTTAGCCTCCTCAATACAAACGTGATGCTTGGTCTTATCCACATGCTCTGCTAGCACTGAAGACTTGGTTCTCCCATGTCTTAGGTCAGCTGCATGTTCGCTGATCTTCTGATGGATGGAGCGCCTTGTTTCCCCGATGTAGGGGGTCCCACAAGAACAAGGGATCAAGTAGACACCCTTCATGTCCTTGGGGTTAACAGGATCTTTTACTGATCGGAGGGAATTATGAATTGTGTTGAGGGGTCTAAATGAAGAGGGAATATCCAACCTCTTAAGGATCCGAGCAATCTTGTTTGTGGTTCCTTGGACATAGGGAAGGTGAACACTTAGTCGGCACTCCTTAGGTTCTTTCTTAATAACTGCATTTCTAGATGCTTTAAGGAAAGCCTTCTGAGCTAGGCGCCTACTATATCCATTTTCCACAAAGACATCAAGGAGATGGGATCTCTCCTTATCAAAGCTCTCATTATCAGAAATCATGAGGGCACGAGTAGCGAGGGTGTTAAGGACACCCATCTTCTGAGCAGGGAAATGATGGGAATCGGCATGAAGATACTGCTCAGTATGCGTTTTCTTCCTGAACATAGAGTAGGAGAGATAGCCGTCCTTATTCTTAGAAATAAGAATATCTAGGAAAGGGAGGCAACCATTGACCTCTTTCTCCATGGTGAACTTAATGGCAGAGGACTGACCGTTGAGGTGATTGAAGAAGTGATCCAGCTCCTCTTGGCCATGCTACCAGATGACATTAGTGTCATCCACATACCTTTTCCAAAGCTTGGGAAGGAGACGAGCCGAGGCTAAAGCTTTGGCTTCGAAATCTTCCATAAAAAGATTCACAACAATCGGGGAAAGGGGGGAGCCCATGGCAACACCACAAGGTTGTTCAAAGAATTCACCCTCGAAACAAAAGAAAGTGGAAGTGAGACAGATCTCAACCAGATGCGTGATATCGGGATCTGTTAGACGATAGATCACTTCCAAGGCCTCCTTTATAAGGATGCCAATACCCTAAATTTTAAGTTTTAAAAAAAATTAGTGTAATTTATTTATTATAATAATTTATGAAAAAAATATGTTTAAGTTATAAATAAACCATTAAAATAAATAACTTTTTTTTCTTTCCTGCTATTTTTTAAAAATTATAAGGTTTAAAAAAATAATGTAAAATATATTGGTTATAATAATTTATAAAAAAATATGTATAAGTTATAAATAAACAATAAAAATAAATAATCTTTTTTTTCTTGTTATTTTTTCTAAATTATAAGGTTTTAAAAAATAATGTAAAATATATAAATTATGACAAAAGAATGTTTGTGTAAAACATATTTGTCCTAAATTTTAAGTTTTAAAAAAAATTAGTGTAAAATATATTTGTTATAATAATTTATGAAAAAAATATGTTTAAGTTATAAATAAATGATTAAAATAAATAATCTTCTTTTTTTGCTGGGTTATTTTTTCTAAATTATAAGGTTTAAAAAAATATTGTAAAATATATTTGTTATAATAATTTATGACAAAAGAATGTTTGTGTAAATATATATTTGTTCTAAATTTTAAGTTTTGAAAAAAATTAGTGTAAAATATATTTGTTATAATAATTTATGGAAAAATATGTATAGGTTATAAATAAACAATTAAGTTTCTAATTCTCTTTTTTTTTCTCTCACGTTATTTTTTTTTTTAATTATAAGGTTTAAAACAATAGTGTAAAATATATTTGTTATAATCATTTATGAAAAAATATGTATAATCTATAAATAAACCATTAAAATAAATAATCTTTTTTTTCCATTATTTTTTCTAAATTATAATGTTTAAAAAAATAGTGTAAAATATATTTGTTATAATAATTTATGACAAAAGAATGTTTGTATAAAATATATTTGTTTTAAATTTTAAGTTTTAAAAAAAATTAGGGTAAAATATATTTATTATAATAATTTATGAAAAAATATGTATAAGTTATAAATAAAAAATAAAATAAATAATCCTTTTTTTTCGAGTTATTTTTTATAAATTATAAGGTTTAAAAAATAGTGTAAAAAGTGTAAAATATATTTGTTATAATAATTGATGACAAAAGAATGTGTTTAAATTATAAATAGAATAGTAGTAAATAAATTTAAAAAAAAAAAGATTATTAAAAAATTCTTAAAAAAATAGTTTTGATATAGAATCTCTATGTTTTCAATAAGAGTGTTCAGCATTAGAATAAGGATTATGGAGAAATTTTGATAGTGTAATAATAAGTTAAAATTATTTTATTTCTCTTCCAACTCTAGCACTCAATAAATATGCATAACAAAAACATAAATTAATTATGATTTTCTAATTATACATGCTAGAAACTACCAACAAAGAATTGGTTAATTGTTGTGCCTAATGTTCATTGCTTGTTAGTGCTCTACATTTAATCCTTGCCCCTAGTAATTTTTTATTCCATGCTATTGTTGTGCATTTATTTCCTACCATTACTTTGCATTTATTCTTTGATACTACTCAACTCTTGGATATATGCAATATTTTGCAAGCCACATATATCATAAACTCATAGTTCAGCCTAGGACGCCTAGGACCAAGACGTTAAAAGACCATCAAAAACTGGAGTTGGGATCCCAAACTCCAATGGAGCGCCTATCCCTCCATCCTTACTATGACGGGCCGTGTCTCTAGAAACTTGAACCCAGGTAGACGCAATGGCAAACAACCATCCCAACCGCTTAAGCCAAGACCCATTAATAATAATTACCTAGTGCACTATAGGGCTACAAAGTGTATGACACACCTCTCCCAACATTCTCCCCTTTGTTATATACCTTACAAGAGTATAAATCAAAATGTATCAAACTAAGCGGTGAGGATAAGTCCCATAAACTCATAGAGTGACTTGAATTTACTTTTGCTCATCATCTATACATCTACAACATTATACAAAATTATTTCTGGAATTTTCTTTCCTGTCCCGTATTTAATAAAATGACACTCTATATATATGCTTTGCTGGATCATGAAAAATTGAGTGCATGTTGAGTTCACACCAACTGACATCAGATATAATTATCTAACTTAACCTTACTTTTAAACATAATTTCATAACCAAATGACCTCCTTAGCGGCATCAGTAACTACCATATACTCTACCTTTGTTAAACCACAAATTGAATAGTTTTTAGAATCGAGAGGAAGAAAATTTTTCAAATCTGGTGCAGACTAGTTTTCTCAGTTATATGTGTCCTCTGGTTTTATGCTCTAACCTCAACACTAGCTCCTGAGTCTTACTCCTTCACGTCAAGCCTAAAAATCCCAAAGTTACAAACATTAACTCTATCCCTCTCGGCTTCAAGTTAGCTCTAGCCCTGGCAGGAACTATGCATATGATCAAGGCTTATGTCCACGAGATCTAATCTTGGTCTTGCACTTTTACTAAAGCACCACCTTTGCACCTTTTTCCAAAGCTCCCGAGATGAAGATTCAATCCACAACACTTGTTGTCGCAATAGTTATGTCTCTTCCTCGTCATCATTGACCAAGCATTTCCTCTATGCTCCATGAAATATTCATGGATGAATATTGGCTGATGAATCTCCTCTAAGATTCTAATCCGATAACGAATGGCAATGCTCTGATGCAGGATCATCTTAACATCCAAAGCTATTGAAGACAAAGTTCAAAGAAAGGGGCTTGAGTCATTCTAGTTTCTATATTTTCTAAATTAATGAATGTAATTATTTAAAAAGGATAATTCATAGGATCATCTTAACATCCAAAGCTATTGAAGACAAAGATCAAAGAAGGGGGTTGCAATTATTTAAAAAGGATAATTCATAGATGCAGGATCATCTTAACATCCAAAGCTATTGAAGACAAAGTTCAAAGAAAGGGGCTTGAGTCATTCTAGTTCCTATTTTCTAAATTAATGAATGTAATTATTTAAAAAGGATAATTCATAGATGCAGGATCATCTTAACATCCAAAGCTATTGAAGACAAAGATCAAAGAAGGGGGTTGTAATTATTTAAAAAGGATAATTCATAGATGCAGGATCATCTTAACATCCAAAGCTATTGAAGACAAAGATCAAAGAAGGGGGATTGAAAATGTGGAGTAATTCAAATTCTTATTTTCTAAATTAATGAATGTAATTTTTTAAAAAGGATAAGTCACCTAGATAGGATAGAATAGATAAGATTTTAGTTTAAGAATCTATTTTTTTAAGGCATGAGATATTGTAGGGAAAACAATTCTTGGCAACAATAAGTTGTTAGGATAATAAAACTTTTATAAATCTTACAAATTATTAGAGTGTTTTTAGGATCTAGAAAAGCTATTGCATTTCTTAATTCTATTTAATGTAATTCTACCGGCAACGAGAACTAATGTTCAAATGAATGTAGAATCAAGTCGTAATCAGAATAAATGTATGTGAGCACATGTATGTACAAAATTAATTTAATGAAGCAAAATTCATGCATTTACAATATTTTTTTGTTTCCTCTATGTGAATTTCAATTATGTATGTATAACCAAAGTGAATGATAGACAATAAAAAAAAAAATCATATGTGAGAGGATTTGAGGCAAATCAGAGTTAAGTTTAGAGGAAGAGTTTTTGAACATGTGACTTTGTATGCGAAACAAACATGAGGGATTTCTATCACAACCAAAGATATGACTTGAATTTAGGTTGAGAATTCAAAAGACAGTTTTTGTGAGTGGATTAAACCCTAACGCAATGAGTTTTGAAATCATAAAGAAGGTATTATGTATGAGTGACCTAAGACTAGAATGAAATTACAACTATATGCATTTGGAATTAATCCTCTCTTTTAGCTTGAAATTGATGAATGCATTGACTATATAATGTGTTGATGCCCGATTGAATTAATGGTTGAATACAATACTAAATGCACTAGCATGAGAAATTGATTTATGGAAAGTCATGAGGAAAGTTATGTCTTTGGGATGGTAATGGCATAAGACATACACCTTGTGAACCATGGGAAGGCAACATATGAGTGTATTCATAGGAAGTGATTAGTGGGAGGTGAGACAATAAGTGCTCATGAATTATGTTATATTTTATTAGGTAAGTATGATAATCTATTTTCATATGGTGAGACATTTATTTAATCAAGAAGTCTTGTGAAATTGGTGCCAGGAAATTACAGAGAATTGGAATTAACTCTAGAATTGGTAGCTAGGAGGCGCAAAAAGGGTTTTGCATAGCGATTCACAAAGATATGCTAAGTATTAAAATTGGTATTGAAGATATGTAGGATGGTTTTCTGGTCAAGCGCCAATTCATGAAGGATTCATTGGGCTAATCGATCGAACGGGATATACCCATTCTGGAATTGTTGTAGCATGTAGCTATTGAAAATGGAAGCACCAACTCTTGCAAATGTCAAGGAAACCATTGTTGAGGATGTATTGAAGAAATTTTTAGTGTAGGTCGCTTGGAATTGTGTTTGTAAATCAACAAATCCTCATCGTCTATGCATTGATTGGGTTAGAAATTGAAAATTGACAACATGGTTTATTTTCTTGCATAAAGTAGATAAACTTGATGTAACACCCTCCTTCCACATCTACCCAAGAAACCGGCCAGCCGGGGTAAACATGCAACGAGAGGTCACTATGATAAGATTCAACCTCCTTTGTGACTTAAAGGAAATGGAATCAACGGAACATCACATACAGTCATCCAACATCATTCAAATAACCTTCAGGAGACAAGTGAGCCACTCAGACTGCCTATCCCTGGGTCCTACTGGTGTTTGAGAGACTTACGGCAGGGCAACGCTCCCTAGACACTACCGAGGCGAGTTAGTCTCAAACTAATCCTATCATTCTAGGATTTGAGCCATCTTTTTTAGCCCAAAGCTCGGGACACTGACCAGAGTGGAATGATCACTTAGGATTAGTAAGGATGCAAGAAAACAATGACGCAAAAGAAATAATATGAACAATATCATGACCAGACCCCTACTAGCCATGACATGCATTTCGTCAAACATATCATCAACATGTAACCTACGGGTGTAAATAACATAATTAAGTGTAGGGATCTCATACTTATTTGAGAATTGCTATGAACCATCATTCCCTCATGCCATTTGCTACATTATCCTCCATTAACTCATAAACACATTATCCATTCATATAAAAGTAAAAACATGTTGAGAGCCATACATAGTTGCTGTCATGAAATGTGCATATAACCAACATAATAGGAACAAAAATACAATAAACATATTAGCCATCAAATCCATAAATACATCAGTACCTTTACACATGAAAATAAAGGGAATGGATTTATCATTAATGAATGCAATGAACCAACCAGAGATGGGACTACCATGTTCCACCCAACCGTAGAATGGTTGAGCCAAATATCTCTTCAGTCATTCACCCCCATGCCATATTCTAAGCATGAATGTGGGATCTCATAGAACAAATCAATCAAAACTCATCCAGGGCTTCCAGAGGCCATCCACCTCAACCCATCAAATAGTGATTCCACCTCACAGTCAGACATCACCAAAACCATCATCAAATTGGTCTCCATCCAAGCCTTTTAGGGCTTCCAGAGCATTTGTCCAACCAAGGCTTCGAGGATTAATAACTCAACCCACCAAGGGCTTCCAGAGTCTTTGTCCAACCAGGGCTTCTAGTACTAGTAACTTAACCCAAGTTGTTACAGGGCTTCTAGAGCATGTGTTCAACCAAGGCTTCCAGGACTAGTAACTCAACCCAAGCTATAGAAACATGAGAACCAACCAAAACAAAGCAATGAAAGTAAACCCATAATCACCATGGCTATCCAGGAAATGGAAAGGCTAGGAAATCCATTGTCAATCCCAACCATCCTCCATGCCAATGACAGATCATAACCAAGAAACCACATGCATGTGCCATGCATGCCAAAACTAGTGGAGAAAGCATACATGCAACTCGATACCTGAAAGAAAATATGATGTATTTGCTGATGCCGATGCATTCTTGCACTTTCCTGCTCTTCCTTTGCCTTCTTTCTCCAATAATCCAAGTATGCCATACCCTCTAAGAGTGCTCCAAGAAAACTCTAAGTATCCAAGAGTATGAGAGAGAGAGAGAGAGAGAGAGAGAGAGAGAGAGAGAGAGAGAGAGAGAGAGAGAATAATGAGAGAGCTCCAAAACTAAACTAATCAAGCCTTCACCACTGATCCTCGGAAGCCTTTTTATTAATGAGGCCTCTACTTTCTTTATTTTCTATTATTTTCCTTCAATTTCCTCCTCACATGCAACCTATGACCTTTCACCTTCATTTTCTCCTAATTTCCATTATTTTCATAAATAAAATGCCAATTAATACCTCATGTCTTTTCAGAGCCTTAGCTATTTCCTTTGCCAATTTCCTTAGACATAAACAACCAAATGAACACCCACTAGGATGTCCTTCCCACCATTCAGCTTGGAATATGTGTCCCGTCATCCGTGGTATTTATATATTTTTACATGGAATTTTCACCAGGGCTATTATACTTGAGGATTAATTTAGATTCAAATTCAATTATTAACTTGAGCCATTCTCCATAGGGAGATGTGTAGGAAATTTGGAAAATAGTAGGAAAGATCAATTTTTTCCTACATTAGGTGGTATCAGAACTTGAATGCTCTTTGGAGATTGGAGATGATTACAAAATATTGGAAGAGCTAGTATGCTCTTGAGAGGGATTATTTTGAAAATTACAAAGTAGTTGTGCTCTTGGAAAACAATTGGTTCAATGGAGTGAATAAAAGGAATATTGCTAAAGACAAGATCTTGTCATAGATCTTATAAAGATGGATATGATGTTTTTATACTAATTGTGGTCATAAAGAAATTGTGTTTGCAAGTAGAAGAGAAGGAAAGTTGTAGATAGAAGCCATTACAACCAGGGAAGTTGTGACAGAGGAAAATGGAGCATGCAAAGCTCTCAAGTGAAGGAATTTGTGACATAACCCAACAACAAATTAAATTGCTAAAAGAGAAGAAGACAATATAGTTCTCAAAGGGGGAGGAGAGAGGTGAGAAGTTGATGATGCAAAAGGCCTACAAGTTTGGAAGTTGAGCATGAGTGCTCAAGAAGACGTTCTACTACAGAGAACTAGAAGAATAGAGGATACCAAGAGGATGAATTCGTATAGGTGACTAGTGTCAAACTTGTTGTGGAGATGGAAAAGGGTTATTTCATCTCATCTGGGGACAAGAGAGTCCACAAAATGAAGAGATAAAGATGGCCATTGATGGTCAAATTAAGGGTTCGGAGAGAAGTCATAATCAGATGAAAAGGAGTTCCAAGGCATCTGGCATGAAGAAAATAAGTGATGAGGAATTTGAGAGGGAAATGGTTGAATTAAAAGTACATCTTAGTGTACTAGTGGAGTTGCTACGGGAATATGAAGAAGACCAAAGATATGGATGAACAATGAAGAAGAAGAATATGAGATGGAATTCATTGCAAATGAAGCTAAGACAAAGGCTATATGTTATATTAAAGGAATAATTTAGAAAAACTGAGTATGAAATGGATGTTTTTATATGTGAACTTGAACAAGGATTATTCCTTGATGAAGAGGAAGCTAGAGATGTTGAGGAAGAATTTATTAACAGTTTGATGAATTATCTGGCTAGTTTAGCTCAACATGGAGATGTGGTGGCTAAGGTATCAAATGATAAGCCTTATATTTTTGAATCTGACACTTTGTGTATGATTACAGATATGGCAGGTGATGACCAACAATTATATGATGTGCTAGTGCATGTTCATGAAGAAATGAATTTCCTCGAAGTGATGGTTGAAATGGAGATATTTTTAATTGATAATGTGTTCATTAAACTTGAAGATTGTGGAATTAATGAGGAAGCTACCATAACACTTATTTCAACCTAAATATCCATCCTAAGGCCATTTATATATTTGGTTGTCTTCTATTCAATTTCTTCTACATATCATACCTTGATACTTACTCCTTTGTGTATTCTCTTACAGACATCAATATTTGCCTAAGATTTTGTGTCCACCTAAACAAAGAAAATTGGTACTCTTTGGGAAAAACACACCTCTAAGTATTTCAAACATCCTTTCCAAGATTTTAATCTTTTGTTTATTTGTCGTTCTCCTCTCAGCCCACACACCATCCCACCATAAAGTTGTATGCCATTTTAGCTTGGTGCAACAAACTTGAATTTATTTTCATCATCTATCTCTTCAAACTCAAAGATATTGTCCATATCATTTATCCAATCCATGATCTCTTCAGGATTTAAGTTGCCACTTCAGGCATACACCTTGAATTAGATCCCAAAATATCCTTCAATATTTTAATCTCAGTTGTATCCTTAGATCTTGTTCCTTCTTTTTGAGACTCCTCCTCTTCATCACTCACATCTTCAACTTTAGGATCCATCTATTTATTAGCTTCCATGCCATCCAGTCTTGCTTCCAAATGTTGCATTGTTGTTATCACCTTAGTGTTAAAGCTGCAAGGCTCATCCCTCTTCCAACTCTGTGAGCCATAATGATTCAACTTGTTCCGAAGCATATGTGGAATCTACTCTGATACCACAAATGGTGTAGGATGATTTTCTTAGTTATATTGCATAAATGATACATTCATATGTTAATACACAATAAATTCAATCATAGCTCACTCAATTACAAAAATGAAACAGAGCACACCCCTAATAGATTCACACATAGACATTCCATGATTGTTAACAAATATGAATAAAAAGTTCAAAGAGGATTATGAGGATTGTACCTATAGGATTAAACAGCTTTGTAGACCAAATGGAACACACAAAATCCAACCTTTTCCCATTGCTCAAGACTTGATTAATACATTTTTGGCTTCATCTAGATCCTTGGGAATAGGATTCGATGAGCCAAATTAAGCTCTAGATCATGCTTGAAGCCCTTTTCTACCAAAACACTAAAAATATTGATTACATGGAAATCCAACATTACACTAGCCTAACAAAATGAAAACATTGAGGAACCAACTCTAGTAAAAATTCTTTTGAACTTCTAGAGGTCAAGATGATTTTTATTCTTTTATCGATGCCCTTACATCAAGTTTAGTTTATTTCTTAAACATAATCATAATCATTTTATTAAATAATTGCAATTCACAATAAAAGCACACATTTGATAAGACGCATTAAACCAAATAAATACTAACAAATGCCTAATGTTTAAATATAATAAAGCTCTAAAACTAGATTTACTATGATACATGTCAATAGAATATTAATCATTTTCAAGAAGACCGTATTTTGATTCCATGTTAGCAATGTTGGCATTATGATTCAAGTGTTGTCCTTGATGGCAACTCACTCAGAGGTTGGTACAGGTGCTCAGAGGTTGGTACAGGTGATGGCAACTTAATCAGAAGACAGATCCTAGTACAGCATGCCAAGGAAGTTCATATACGCAGGTTCGTTAAGCCCAAGTCGCGTGTACACGCTGGTTGGCTTCATCAAAAGCGCGTGTATGTGGAAAAGTACCTTTGGTCCATGGCGGTTAGTCCTTGGAAGTTGTGCCTATGTTTTCGGACCATTGTGTCTCGACGGGCGTGTCGATCCCTAGTTTTGAAGTTGATGGTATTGTGTTACTATGGTTTTGGCTCTTGGTATTGAGCAAGGCCTAAGGCTATATAAGGAGAAGAAGATCATTAGGCAATATCATCTTTCGAAAAGGCTTGAATATCTGAAAAGAAAGAGATCTGATATGCAGGTTCTGGGTTGCTTGATCTAAGCCAAGGAGAGATCACATCGGTTGATGGAAGACTAGATCTAAGGATAGATCAGGATCTAATGGTTTGAAATGCACTATCATGATATGGTTGATTATGCGTATTTCTAGATCTGCATACTGTCGCAATGTTATGTTCTGGGTCTAACTGATGTCTGGTGCAGCTGCAAATTGAGAAAGTTTATTTTTAGATCTGTACGCAGGTTGGCTTCGGTAAAAGCGCGTGTATACGCGGGTTTTGCTCATTGAAGTAGCGTATATCTTTTGAAGCTTGATTTTGGGTTTACAGTTGGGTCTGACTGTTATTGCAGAGTTCTGTAGTCTGCTCTGTGTTCTGGTAACTGGTGATTGACAGGGTTCAGTGGTTCAGTGATTCAAAGTTTGGTTGTTTTATGCTTCAATGATCTGTTGTGAAAGGTGAATGAATTGTGGCCTTCAGATTGTAATGTTGTGCTTCAGGAATATCCAGTCTAAAAATGTATGAAAGGTGGTACCTGAAAGAAAGAAGATTGTAGGTCAGCACCTACGTACTAGTATCTTGGCTAGTACAAGAGCAAAGGGGGTTGGAGCTCCCTTCCAAGGAAGTTTGGAGAACGAGAGAAGGTTGTAGCCTTCTGCAGGTTGTAGCCTGCGTACTGGTATAAGGCTGCACCAGTACAAAAGATTGTAAACTGAAGTTTCATATTAAAGAAAGATAGAGACAACTTGCAGCAGGTGGTTTTCACCCACATTGGGTTTCCACCTTATATCTTGGTGTTCATGTGTGTGGTTTTTGATCTGTTCTGTTATACTGCACCTGTTTACTGTTAATGTGGTGAATAATGTCCTGATGAACTTAACTGAAGAATAAGCTAACTAAATTATGAGTTTTCTTCTTATACGCTGTTTTATTTAGTCACAGTAGCGTGTACACGCTGGTTCACTTAACTGAAGTAGCGTATATATTTCTGAGCATTGAAAAAGTTTGATTGATCTGATAATACTGATTCACCCCCCCTCTCAGTATTATTTCCAACAATTGGTATCAGAGCAGGTCCTTCAGAGAAGCTTGATCGCTTGAAGGTAGATCATTCATCATGAGCAACTACGAGAAAGAAGCATCAATCAGGCTACCGATTTTTGATGGGACAAATTTCAATTATTGGAAGGTAAGAGTTACTGCATATCTTCAATCTCTTGGTACAGAAGTTTGGAACATTGTAGAAACAGGCTATGCTTTTCCTTCAGCTACTCCTACAGATCCAGCTGAGAAAAAGCAGTATGAAACAAATGCAAAAGCAGTCAGTACTCTACTAGGAAGTATATCCCAAACAGAATTCATGAAGGTCATGCACTTCAAATCAGCAAAAGAGATATGGGACAAGATGATCACTAGCTATGAAGGAGATGAACAGGTAAAGCAAGCTAAACTTCAAACTCTCAGGATTCAATATGAGACTCTCAAGATGTATAATGATGAAAGTGTGGCTAATTATTTTCTTCGGGTAGATGAGATTGTTAATTGTATGAAAAATTTGGGTGAAGAAATAAAAGAGACTATAGTAGTTCAAAAGATTCTAAGATCATTATCCCCCAAGTTTGAATCTAAAGTATCTGCAATAGAAGAAAAAGAAAATCTCCGTGTTCTCACTATGTCTCAGCTACATGGAATTCTAACTGCTTATGAAATGAGAAAGGGAGGTCCATCAGACAGAAGGGAAGCTGCTTTTAAGGCATCAGGAAAAGAAGATTACTATGAAGCAAGCCATGTTCCAGAAGAAGAGGAAGAAGAATCAAATTTTGTCAGAAATCTTCAAAGGGGTTCTGGAAGGTTCAGAGGTAAGCTACCTTTCAAATGCTTTGCTTGTGGAAGAGTAGGTCATTATGCTGCAAAATGTCCTTATAAGGATAAAGGAAAAGAACCTGCTAGATGGAACAAGAAACAAAGTGCAAATAAGAAAAGCTACTACACCCATGAAGATAGTGATGGCTTATCAAACAGTGATGAAGATGAACAAGGTAATAAATATAAGTTGTTAATGGCATTTGAAGATGATGATTATGAGGATGCTGTAGATGTGGATAATCTCTATAATGAAATTACTAGACTCAAGAGATGCATAGAAGAAAAGAATGTGATCATTGATACTTTGCAATTTCAAATTGATGAAAAGGAAAAACATCTTGAAAAACTAGAAGGTGAAATTGTTGGTCTCAGAAAAGAAATTGAGAAAACAAAAGCTATTAATCTTAAGTTTGTCAAAGGATCTGAAACTTTGGATGAGATTATCAATGTGCAGCGGTCTCCTCTAAACAAGACAGGTTTGGGCTATAATGGAGAAACCTCTCAAGCATCCACCTCAAAAAGTTATCTTGATGCAGCAAGAAGAAATGAGCAGAAGAACAATGAAGATAATCAGGTAAAGCAGGGACGAATTACAAACAGAAACTATCAGGGACAATCCTTCTTAAGGGTGAACAAAAGCTACAACCAACCACAGGTAAAATCTTCTCAGTTTGGCTCAAGAATAGATGAAAATAGAAATTACAATCAGTTGGCTGGTAGATTCAATAACCGCAGAAGCTTCTTCAATGGACAATGCTTTTCTTGCCATAACTTTGGTCACAAAGCAGCTCAATGTGTTGCATATAAAACAATCATGACTAGGGAAGCTCAAAAACAAAGAAGTATGACAGGGATTACAAAAAGGACCTATAACAACTTTTCGGTTCTTGAAAATGAAGTTGAATGTTCTATTTGCAATAATTTTGGTCATAAAGACTCTGAATGCAGGAGCAGGTTTCAGGAGAAAAAGGAACAAGCCACGAGCACCAAAACATGGAGAATAAAGGAACCTCAAACAGAAAGATGTGGGATAGCATTTTATGCAGAAGGACAGGAAAATCTATGGTACATTGACAGTGGATGTTCGAAACATATGACAGGTGATAAAGAAAAACTTGAATCTTATTCTACTTTAGAAAAGGGAAAGAAAGTTTCTTTTGGAAATGATACTCCTGCAACTATAAAAGGAAAAGGTATTGCTCCTTTGAAAGAAAAGGTTAAGGCTGGAAATGTTTTGTATGTTGATGGATTGAAGCATAATCTACTAAGTGTCAGTCAGATGTGTGATCAAAAAACCGAGGTTATTTTTAGATCGAATGGATGTCTTTGTTCGTGATCTTGATACAGGTAAAATAGTTCTCAAAGGCAAAAGAACTCCAAAAAATCTGTACATATTTGAAGAAGGACAACAACAATGCTATATTAGCAAGGATGAAGAGCACTGGTTATGGCATCGAAGGTTGGGACATCTAAGCTTCTCACAAATAAGGAAAGCATGCAAATATCAGGCAGTTCGCGATCTTCCAGATATCAAAATTCCAGACAACACCATATGCAAATCTTGTCAGTTTGGAAAGCAAACCAGAACTAACTTTCCAGAGAAGGAAGGATCAGCTAGCTTGCCTCTTGAGCTAGTCCATACAGATGTATGTGGTCCATTTAGGAAAAGGACACCTCGAGGAGAAGAATATCTGATATTATTCATTGATGATTTCTCAAGGTTTGTTTGGTTAGGGCTTATGAAGCACAAAGATGAAGCATTCGAAAAATTCAAATCCTTCAAAGCATTGGTTGAAAATGAATCAGGACACAAAATTAAGTGCCTCAGATCTGACAGAGGTGGGGAGTTCACCTCAAATGAATTTTTCGATTTTTGTGACGAACATGGGATAAGAAGAGAATTCTCTACAGCTAGAACTCCTCAGCAAAATGGGGTTGTGGAAAGAATGAACAGAACTATCCAACAAATGGCTCGTGCTATGCTCGATGAATCAGGTACTCCTGCAACCTTCTGGGGTGAAGCTGCACATGCTGCTGTTATTATTCTTAACAAAACAAATGTCCGAGTAAACAGCACTCAAACACCTCATGAGCTTTGGAGTGGTAAAACTCCTTCCGTGAAGCACTTCAAAATCTTTGGGAGCAAATGTTATATTAAGAATACTGATGAGCAACTTGGCAAACTTGAACCAAGAGCAGATGAGGGCATTCTTCTTGGTTATTCTCCACATAGCAAAGCATACAAGTGCTACAATAAAAGACTTGGCAGAATTGTTGACAGTATTGATATAGTGGTTGATGAGAAGGGATATATTCCTAGGCAAGTTCATCATGAAGACATTGAAGAAGATGAAGGTTACTCTCAAAGGCGAAATGATGAAGAAGAAGAACCTCAAGAAGAAGAAGAATCTCAAGAAGAACCAGAGGAGCAGACAAGAATAGAAGAGAAGACTCCATCCAGATATGTTCAAAAGAATCATCCAGAAACTCAGATTGTGGGACAGAAAGAAGCAGGAGTACAAACAAGAAGGACACTTGCAGAAGCTTCAAGCTACTTAGCATTACTCTCCTCCACTGAACCACAAAATGTGAAAGAGGCATGCAAAGATGAATGTTGGGTCAAAGCAATGGATGAAGAACTTGAGCAAATCGAAAAGAACAACACTTGGGAATTAGTTCCTAGACCAAAAGATAAGAATGTAATAGGAACAAAATGGGTCTTCAAGAATAAATTAAATGAAAATGGAGAAGTAATTAGAAACAAGGCCAGACTTGTTTGTAAAGGGTATGCACAGCAAGAAGGAATAGATTTTGAAGAGACCTTTGCTCCTGTGGCAAGACTTGAGGCCATCCGAATGTTCCTTGCTCTCTCAAGCTTTCAAAACTTCAAGGTATTTCAAATGGACGTGAAATCAGCCTTCCTGAATGGAGACTTAGAAGAAGAAGTATATATTGAGCAGCCAGATGGCTTCATTCTTGGGAATGATCCAAACCTTGTATGCAGATTGAAAAAGGCACTCTATGGACTCAAACAAGCTCCAAGGGCTTGGTACTATCGGTTGGACAAATATCTTCACCAACAAGGCTTTTCAAAAGGATCAGCAGATAGCAATCTCTATATAAAAGTTGAAAATAACAAATTGCTAATTCTTGTTGTTTATGTAGATGATATTATTTTTGGCAGCAATGAAGAGACTATGAGTCAAAACTTTGCCTTGGTTATGCAGAAAGAATTCGAAATGTCACTTCTTGGAGAATTGACATATTTTCTTGGATTGCAAATCCAACAAAATGAAGGAGGTATCTTCTTGTCTCAAACCAAATACCTCAAGCAGATCTTGAAGAAGTATGGCATGGAAGAGTCAAAGCCAGTATGTACACCCATGGTTACAGGATGCAGCCTCAGTGCAAATGATGAATCAGCAGCAGTTCACCAACCCACTTATAGATCCATGATTGGGAGTTTGCTTTATTTGACAGGTACTCGACCAGATATTACACATGCAGTAGGGATGGTTGGAAGATTTCAAGCCAACCCAAAGGAAACTCATCTTCAGGCAGTCAAAAGAATCTTCAAATATCTTCAAGGGACCCAAAACTATGGCTTATGGTATCCTAGAAATACAGATCTCACTCTTCATGCTTACACAGATGCAGATTGGGCTGGAAGTGTGGATGATAGGAAAAGCACAAGTGGTGGTGCTTTCTTCATGGGTTCCAGATTAGTATCTTGGTTCAGCAAGAAACAGAGTTCGATTGCCTTATCTACAGCTGAAGCAGAATATGTGGCTGCAGCATCTTGTTGCACACAACTTCTTTGGATGATGCAGACCTTGCAGGACTTTCAAATCACTTGCACTCCACCCGTCTCTATCTTATGTGATAATACAAGTGCAATCAGCATTTCAAAGAATCCAGTCATGCACTCAAAGACCAAGCACATACCAATCAAGTACCATTTTCTTCGGGAACAAGTGCTTGAACAAAAGGTCAAGTTGGAGTATGTTCCTTCTAAGGAACAAGTTGCTGATATTCTCACAAAACCACTGCCCAGGGAAACTTTTGAATATCTCAGACAAAAGCTGGGAGTAGTTGATGCTTCATCCTGCTGTTGAAGTTTGTTTGTTCTACAGAAAATTTTGTATACGCAGGTTACAGAAGGGAATCCGCGTATATACGCAGGTTACGGCAAAGGAAGTCGCGTGTATGTTGGACGCTTGTTGCAGAAAGTATATCCGCGTACATACGCAGTTTCATGCAGGAGAAATCGCGTATATGAAGTTCTGAACAGCAAGGGCAAACTCTGGAGTTCTGAACAGCAATGGGTATGTCAGAATTCTTCAGGCACAGTTTCAGGGGGCAGCAGGCACAGGTTCAGGGGGAGCAGCTTAATAGTCTCATAAAGCATTGTTGGCATTCAGATGTTTTGGTTGTTGGATTCAGGAGAAGGAGCTCAGAAAGAAATCCTGGTTGCTGATCTAAAAAGATGTTTCTCAGATGCTGCTGGTGACTTTCATAAGTCTTGGTCTAGATCTGTTGTCTCTATGTCATATCTCTTTTATGATGTCAAGGTCATGTAACGGCCTTTGTTGGTTTCCCCACTATGCCTGGGATGAATGATGTGTCCCCTCTTGGTAGGGAGTATGGATGTATGTATTGAGTCTTTTGGTGATAGGAAGGTCCCTTATGGTGTATAAGTCTTGGTTCTTGTTGAAGAACAGCTTTTGCAGATCTGGCCTACTGTCAGGGGGAGCATGAGTCAGCACAGCCAAGCAGAGGTATCAGCATGTCCTCAGGGGGAGCACAGCCCTTTGCCCTTGATGTCAAAGGGGGAGAATGACTTGGTGTGGTGGTTGCCATCAAGTCCAAAGGGGGAGATTGTTGGCATTATGATTCAAGTGTTGTCCTTGATGGCAACTCACTCAGAGGTTGGTACAGGTGATGGCAACTTAATCAGAAGACAGATCCTAGTACAGCATGCCAAGGAAGTTCATATACGCAGGTTCGTTAAGCCCAAGTCGCGTGTACACGCTGGTTGGCTTCATCAAAAGCGCGTGTATGTGGAAAAGTACCTTTGGTCCATGGCGGTTAGTCCTTGGAAGTTGTGCCTATGGTTTCGGACCATTGTGTCTCGACGGGCGTGTCGATCCCTAGTTTTGAAGTTGATGGTATTGTGTTACTATGGTTTTGGCTCTTGGTATTGAGCAAGGCCTAAGGCTATATAAGGAGAAGAAGATCATTAGGCAATATCATCTTTCGAAAAGGCTTGAATATCTGAAAAGAAAGAGATCTGATATGCAGGTTCTGGGTTGCTTGATCTAAGCCAAGGAGAGATCACATCGGTTGATGGAAGACTAGATCTAAGGATAGATCGGGATCTAATGGTTTGAAATGCACTATCATGATATGGTTGATTATGCGTATTTCTAGATCTGCATACTGTCGCAATGTTAACTACTGTCGCAATGTTATGTTCTGGGTCTAACTGATGTCTGGTACAGCTGCAAATTGAGAAAGTTTATTTTTAGATCTGTACGCAGGTTGGCTTCGGTAAAAGCGCGTGTATACGCGGGTTTTGCTCATTGAAGTAGCGTATATCTTTTGAAGCTTGATTTTGGGTTTACAGTTGGGTCTGACTGTTATTGCAGAGTTCTGTAGTCTGCTCTGTGTTCTGGTAACTGGTGATTGACAGGGTTCAGTGGTTCAGTGATTCAAAGTTTGGTTGTTTTATGCTTCAATGATCTGTTGTGAAAGGTGAATGAATTGTGGTCTTCAGATTGTAATGTTGTGCTTCAGGAATATCCAGTCTGAAAATGTATGAAAGGTGGTACCTGAAAGAAAGAAGATTGTAGGTCAGCACCTACGTACTAGTATCTTGGCTAGTACAAGAGCAAAGGGGGTTGGAGCTCCCTTCCAAGGAAGTTTGGAGAACGAGAGAAGGTTGTAGCCTTCTGCAGGTTGTAGCCTGCGTACTGGTATAAGGCTGCACCAGTACAAAAGATTGTAAACTGAAGTTTCATATTAAAGAAAGATAGAGACAACTTGCAGCAGGTGGTTTTCACCCACATTGGGTTTCCACCTTATATCTTGGTGTTCATGTGTGTGGTTTTTGATCTGTTCTGTTATACTGCACCTGTTTACTGTTAATGTGGTGAATAATGTCCTGATGAACTTAACTGAAGAATAAGCTAACTAAATTATGAGTTTTCTTCTTATACGCTGTTTTATTTAGTCACAGTAGCGTGTACACGCTGGTTCACTTAACTGAAGTAGCGTATATGTTTCTGAGCATTGAAAAAGTTTGATTGATCTGATAATACTGATTCACCCCCCCTCTCAGTATTATTTCCAACAATTGGTATCAGAGCAGGTCCTTTAGAGAAGCTTGATCGCTTGAAGGTAGATCATTCATCATGAGCAACTACGAGAAAGAAGCATCAATCAGGCCACCGATTTTTGATGGGACAAATTTCAATTATTGGAAGGTAAGAGTTACTGCATATCTTCAATCTCTTGGTACAGAAGTTTGGAACATTGTAGAAACAGGCTATGCTTTTCCTTCAGCTACTCCTACAGATCCAGCTGAGAAAAAGCAGTATGAAACAAATGCAAAAGCAGTCAGTACTCTATTAGGAAGTATATCCCAAACAGAATTCATGAAGGTCATGCACTTCAAATCAGCAAAAGAGATATGGGACAAAATGATCACTAGCTATGAAGGAGATGAACAGGTAAAGCAAGCTAAACTTCAAACTCTCAGGATTCAATATGAGACTCTCAAGATGTATAATGATGAAAGTGTGGCTAATTATTTTCTTCGGGTAGATGAGATTGTTAATTGTATGAAAAATTTGGGTGAAGAAATAAAAGAGACTATAGTAGTTCAAAAGATTCTAAGATCATTATCCCCCAAGTTTGAATCTAAAGTATCTGCAATAGAAGAAAAAGAAAATCTCAGTGTTCTCACTATGTCTCAGCTACATGGAATTCTAACTGCTTATGAAATGAGAAAGGGAGGTCCATCAGACAGAAGGGAAGCTGCTTTTAAGGCATCAGGAAAAGAAGATTACTATGAAGCAAGCCATGTTCCAGAAGAAGAGGAAGAAGAATCAAATTTTGTCAGAAATCTTCAAAGGGGTTCTGGAAGGTTCAGAGGTAAGCTACCTTTCAAATGCTTTGCTTGTGGAAGAGTAGGTCATTATGCTGCAAAATGTCCTTATAAGGATAAAGGAAAAGAACCTGCTAGATGGAACAAGAAACAAAGTGCAAATAAGAAAAGCTACTACACCCATGAAGATAGTGATGGCTTATCAAACAGTGATGAAGATGAACAAGGTAATAAATATAAGTTGTTAATGGCATTTGAAGATGATGATTATGAGGATGCTGTAGATGTGGATAATCTCTATAATGAAATTACTAGACTCAAGAGATGCATAGAAGAAAAGAATGTGATCATTGATACTTTGCAATTTCAAATTGATGAAAAGGAAAAACATCTTGAAAAACTAGAAGGTGAAATTGTTGGTCTCAGAAAAGAAATTGAGAAAACAAAAGCTATTAATCTTAAGTTTGTCAAAGGATCTGAAACTTTGGATGAGATTATCAATGTGCAGCGGTCTCCTCTAAACAAGACAGGTTTGGGCTATAATGGAGAAACCTCTCAAGCATCCACCTCAAAAAGTTATCTTGATGCAGCAAGAAGAAATGAGCAGAAGAACAATGAAGATAATCAGGTAAAGCAGGGACGAATTACAAACAGAAACTATCAGGGACAATCCTTCTTAAGGGTGAACAAAAGCTACAACCAACCACAGGTAAAATCTTCTCAGTTTGGCTCAAGAATAGATGAAAATAGAAATTACAATCAGTTGACTGGTAGATTCAATAACCGCAGAAGCTTCTTCAATGGACAATGCTTTTCTTGCCATAACTTTGGTCACAAAGCAGCTCAATGTGTTGCATATAAAACAATCATGACTAGGGAAGCTCAAAAACAAAGAAGTATGACAGGGATTACAAAAAGGACCTATAACAACTTTTCGGTTCTTGAAAATGAAGTTGAATGTTCTATTTGCAATAATTTTGGTCATAAAGACTCTGAATGCAGGAGCAGGTTTCAGGAGAAAAAGGAACAAGCCACGAGCACCAAAACATGGAGAATAAAGGAACCTCAAACAGAAAGATGTGGGATAGCATTTTATGCAGAAGGACAGGAAAATCTATGGTACATTGACAGTGGATGTTCGAAACATATGACAGGTGATAAAGAAAAACTTGAATCTTATTCTACTTTAGAAAAGGGAAAGAAAGTTTCTTTTGGAAATGATACTCCTGCAACTATAAAAGGAAAAGGTATTGCTCCTTTGAAAGAAAAGGTCAAGGCTGGAAATGTTTTGTATGTTGATGGATTGAAGCATAATCTACTAAGTGTCAGCCAGATGTGTGATCAAAAAACCGAGGTTATTTTTAGATCGAATGGATGTTTGTTCGTGATCTTGATACAGGTAAAACAGTTCTCAAAGGCAAAAGAACTCCAAATAATCTGTACATATTTGAAGAAGGACAACAACAATGCTATCTTAGCAAGGATGAAGAGCACTGGTTATGGCATCGAAGGTTGGGACATCTAAGCTTCTCACAAATAAGGAAAGCATGCAAATATCAGGCAGTTCGCGATCTTCCAGATATCAAAATTCCAGACAACACCATATGCAAATCTTGTCAGTTTGGAAAGCAAACCAGAACTAACTTTCCAGAGAAGGAAGGATCAGCTAGCTTGCCTCTTGAGCTAGTCCATACAGATGTATGTGGTCCATTTAGGAAAAGGACACCTCGAGGAGAAGAATATCTGATATTATTCATTGATGATTTCTCAAGGTTTGTTTGGTTAGGGCTTATGAAGCACAAAGATGAAGCATTCGAAAAATTCAAATCCTTCAAAGCATTGGTTGAAAATGAATCAGGACACAAAATTAAGTGCCTCAGATCTGACAGAGGTGGGGAGTTCACCTCAAATGAATTTTTCGATTTCTGTGACGAACATGGGATAAGAAGAGAATTCTCTACAGCTAGAACTCCTCAGCAAAATGGGGTTGTGGAAAGAATGAACAGAACTATCCAACAAATGGCTCGTGCTATGCTCGATGAATCAGGTACTCCTGCAACCTTCTGGGGTGAAGCTGCACATGCTGCTGTTATTATTCTTAACAAAACAAATGTCCGAGTAAACAGCACTCAAACACCTCATGAGCTTTGGAGTGGTAAAACTCCTTCCGTGAAGCACTTCAAAATCTTTGGGAGCAAATGTTATATTAAGAATACTGATGAGCAACTTGGCAAACTTGAACCTAGAGCAGATGAGGGCATTCTTCTTGGTTATTCTCCACATAGCAAAGCATACAAGTGCTACAATAAAAGACTTGGCAGAATTGTTGACAGTATTGATATAGTGGTTGATGAGAAGGGATATATTCCTAGGCAAGTTCATCATGAAGACATTGAAGAAGATGAAGGTTACTCTCAAAGGCGAAATGATGAAGAAGAAGAACCTCAAGAAGAAGAAGAATCTCAAGAAGAACCAGAGGAGCAGACAAGAATAGAAGAGAAGACTCCATCCAGATATGTTCAAAAGAATCATCCAGAAACTCAGATTGTGGGGCAGAAAGAAGCAGGAGTACAAACAAGAAGGACACTTGCAGAAGCTTCAAGCTACTTGGCATTACTCTCCTCCACTGAACCACAAAATGTGAAAGAGGCATGCAAAGATGAATGTTGGGTCAAAGCAATGGATGAAGAACTTGAGCAAATCGAAAAGAACAACACTTGGGAATTAGTTCCTAGACCAAAAGATAAGAATGTAATAGGAACAAAATGGGTCTTCAAGAATAAATTAAATGAAAATGGAGAAGTAATTAGAAACAAGGCCAGACTTGTTTGTAAAGGGTATGCACAGCAAGAAGGAATAGATTTTGAAGAGACCTTTGCTCCTGTGGCAAGACTTGAGGCCATCCGAATGTTCCTTGCTCTCTCAAGCTTTCAAAACTTCAAGGTATTTCAAATGGACGTGAAATCAGCCTTCCTGAATGGAGACTTAGAAGAAGAAGTATATATTGAGCAGCCAGATGGCTTCATTCTTGGGAATGATCCAAACCTTGTATGCAGATTGAAAAAGGCACTCTATGGACTCAAACAAGCTCCAAGGGCTTGGTACTATCGGTTGGACAAATATCTTCACCAACAAGGCTTTTCAAAAGGATCAGCAGATAGCAATCTCTATATAAAAGTTGAAAATAACAAATTGCTAATTCTTGTTGTTTATGTAGATGATATTATTTTTGGCAGCAATGAAGAGACTATGAGTCAAAACTTTGCCTTGGTTATGCAGAAAGAATTCGAAATGTCACTTCTTGGAGAATTGACATATTTTCTTGGATTGCAAATCCAACAAAATGAAGGAGGTATCTTCTTGTCTCAAACCAAATACCTCAAGCAGATCTTGAAGAAGTATGGCATGGAAGAGTCAAAGCCAGTATGTACACCCATGGTTACAGGATGCAGCCTCAGTGCAAATGATGAATCAGCAGCAGTTCACCAACCCACTTATAGATCCATGATTGGGAGTTTGCTTTATTTGACAGGTACTCGACCAGATATTACACATGCAGTAGGGATGGTTGGAAGATTTCAAGCCAACCCAAAGGAAACTCATCTTCAGGCAGTCAAAAGAATCTTCAAATATCTTCAAGGGACCCAAAACTATGGCTTATGGTATCCTAGAAATACAGATCTCACTCTTCATGCTTACACAGATGCAGATTGGGCTGGAAGTGTGGATGATAGGAAAAGCACAAGTGGTGGTGCTTTCTTCATGGGTTCCAGATTAGTATCTTGGTTCAGCAAGAAACAGAGTTCGATTGCCTTATCTACAGCTGAAGCAGAATATGTGGCTGCAGCATCTTGTTGCACACAACTTCTTTGGATGATGCAGACCTTGCAGGACTTTCAAATCACTTGCACTCCACCCGTCTCTATCTTATGTGATAATACAAGTGCAATCAGCATTTCAAAGAATCCAGTCATGCACTCAAAGACCAAGCACATACCAATCAAGTACCATTTCTTCGGGAACAAGTGCTTGAACAAAAGGTCAAGTTGGAGTATGTTCCTTCTAAGGAACAAGTTGCTGATATTCTCACAAAACCACTGCCCAGGGAAACTTTTGAATATCTCAGACAAAAGCTGGGAGTAGTTGATGCTTCATCCTGCTGTTGAAGTTTGTTTTTCTACAGAAAAGTTGGTATACGCAGGTTACAGAAGGGAATCCGCGTATATACACAGGTTACGGCAAAGGAAGTCGCGTGTATGTTGGACGCTTGTTGCAGAAAGTATAGTCGCGTACATACGCAGTTTCATGCAGGAGAAAACGCGTATATGAAGTTCTGAACAACAAGGGCAATCTCTGGAGTTCTGAACAGCAATGGGTATGTCAGAATTCTTCAGGCACAGTTTCAGGGGGTGCAGCAGGCACAGGTTCAGGGGGAGCAGCTTAAAAGTCTCATAAAGCATTGTTGGCATTCAGATGTTTTGGTTGTTGGATTCAGGAGAAGGAGCTCAGAAAGAAATCCTGGTTGCTGATCTAAAAAGATGTTTCTCAGATGCTGCTGGTGACTCTCATAAGTCTTTGTCTAGATCTGTTGTCTCTATGTCATATCTCTTTTATGATGTCAAGGTCATGTAACGGCCTTTGTTGGTTTCCCCACTATGCCTGGGATGAATGATGTAATATAATTGATTGTCTCTGATGTGTCCCCTCTTGGTAGGGAGTATGGATGTATGTATTGAGTCTTTTGGTGATAGGAAGGTCCCTTATGGTGTATAAGTCTTGGTTCTTGTTGAAGAACATCTTTTGCAGATCTGGCCTACTGTCAGGGGGAGCATGAGTCAGCACAGCCAAGCAGAGGTATCAGCATGTCCTCAGGGGGAGCACAGCCCTTTGCCCTTGATGTCAAAGGGGGAGAATGACTTGGTGTGGTGGTTGCCATCAAGTCCAAAGGGGGAGATTGTTGGCATTATGATTCAAGTGTTGTCCTTGATGGCAACTCACTCAGAGGTTGGTACAGGTGCTCAGAGGTTGGTACAGGTGATGGCAACTTAATCAGAAGACAGACCTTGTACAGCATGCCAAGGAAGTTCATATACGCTGGTTCGTTAAGCCCAAATCGCGTGTACACGCTAGTTGGATTCAGAAAAAGCGCGTGTATGTGGAAAGGTACCTTTGGTCCATGGTGGTTAGTCCTTGGAAGTTGTGCCTATGATTTCGGACCATAATGTCTCGACGGGCGTGTCGATCCCTAGTTTTGAAGTTGATGGTATTGTGTTACTATGGTTTTGGCTCTTGGTATTGAGCAAGGCCTAAGGCTATATAAGGAGAAGAAGATCATTAGGCAATATCATCTTTCGACAAGGCTTGAATATCTGAAAAGAAAGAGATCTGACATGCAGGTTCTGGATTGCTTGATCTAAGCCAAGGAGAGATCACATCGGTTGATGGAAGACTAGATCTAAGGATAGATCGGGATCTAATAGTTTGAAATGCACTATCATGATATGGTTGATTATGCGTATTTCTAGATCTGCATACTGTCGCAATGTTATGTCTAACTACTGTCGCAATGTTATGTTCTGGGTCTAACTGATGTCTGGTACAGCTGCAAATTGAGAAAGTTTATTTTTAGATCTGTACGCAGGTTGGCTTCGGTAAAAGCGCGTGTATACGCGGGTTTTGCTCATTGAAGTAGCGTATATCTTTTGAAGCTTGATTTTGGGTTTACAGTGGGTCTGACTGTTATTGCAGAGTTCTGTAGTCTGCTCTGTGTTCTGGTAACTGGTGATTGACAGGGTTCAGTGGTTCAGTGATTCAAAGTTTGGTTGTTTTATGCTTCAATGATCTGTTGTGAAAGGTGAATGAATTGTGGTCTTCAGATTGTAATGTTGTGCTTCAGGAATATCCAGTCTGAAAATGTATGAAAGGTGGTACCTGAAAGAAAGAAGATTGTAGGTCAGCACCTACGTACTAGTATCTTGGCTAGTACAAGAGCAAAGGGGGTTGGAGCTCCCTTCCAAGGAAGTTTGGAGAACGAGAGAAGGTTGTAGCCTTCTGCAGGTTGTAGCCTGCGTACTGGTATAAGGCTGCACCAGTACAAAAGATTGTAAACTGAAGTTTCATATTAAAGAAAGATAGAGACAACTTGCAGCAGGTGGTTTTCACCCACATTGGGTTTCCACCTTATATCTTGGTGTTCATGTGTGTGGTTTTTGATCTGTTCTGTTATACTGCACCTGTTTACTGTTAATGTGGTGAATAATGTCCTGATGAACTTAACTGAAGAATAAGCTAACTAAATTATGAGTTTTCTTCTTATACGCTGTTTTATTTAGTCACAGTAGCGTGTACACGCTGGTTCACTTAACTGAAGTAGCGTATATGTTTCTGAGCATTGAAAAAGTTTGATTGATCTGATAATACTGATTCACCCCCCCTCTCAGTATTATTTCCAACAATTGGTATCAGAGCAGGTCCTTCAGAGAAGCTTGATCGCTTGAAGGTAGATCATTCATCATGAGCAACTACGAGAAAGAAGCATCAATCAGGCCACCGATTTTTGATGGGACAAATTTCAATTATTGGAAGGTAAGAGTTACTGCATATCTTCAATCTCTTGGTACAGAAGTTTGGAACATTGTAGAAACAGGCTATGCTTTTCCTTCAGCTACTCCTACAGATCCAGCTGAGAAAAAGCAGTATGAAACAAATGCAAAAGCAGTCAGTACTCTATTAGGAAGTATATCCCAAACAGAATTCATGAAGGTCATGCACTTCAAATCAGCAAAAGAGATATGGGACAAAATGATCACTAGCTATGAAGGAGATGAACAGGTAAAGCAAGCTAAACTTCAAACTCTCAGGATTCAATATGAGACTCTCAAGATGTATAATGATGAAAGTGTGGCTAATTATTTTCTTCGGGTAGATGAGATTGTTAATTGTATGAAAAATTTGGGTGAAGAAATAAAAGAGACTATAGTAGTTCAAAAGATTCTAAGATCATTATCCCCCAAGTTTGAATCTAAAGTATCTGCAATAGAAGAAAAGAAAATCTTTGTGTTCTCACTATGTCTCAGCTACATGGAATTCTAACTGCTTATGAAATGAGAAAGGGAGGTCCATCAGACAGAAGGGAAGCTGCTTTTAAGGCATCAGGAAAAGAAGATTACTATGAAGCAAGCCATGTTCCAGAAGAAGAGGAAGAAGAATCAAATTTTGTCAGAAATCTTCAAAGGGGTTCTGGAAGGTTCAGAGGTAAGCTACCTTTCAAATGCTTTGCTTGTGGAAGAGTAGGTCATTATGCTGCAAAATGTCCTTATAAGGATAAAGGAAAAGAACCTGCTAGATGGAACAAGAAACAAAGTGCAAATAAGAAAAGCTACTACACCCATGAAGATAGTGATGGCTTATCAAACAGTGATGAAGATGAACAAGGTAATAAATATAAGCTGTTAATGGCATTTGAAGATGATGATTATGAGGATGCTGTAGATGTGGATAATCTCTATAATGAAATTACTAGACTCAAGAGATGCATAGAAGAAAAGAATGTGATCATTGATACTTTGCAATTTCAAATTGATGAAAAGGAAAAACATCTTGAAAAACTAGAAGGTGAAATTGTTGGTCTCAGAAAAGAAATTGAGAAAACAAAAGCTATTAATCTTAAGTTTGTCAAAGGATCTGAAACTTTGGATGAGATTATCAATGTGCAGCGGTCTCCTCTAAACAAGACAGGTTTGGGCTATAATGGAGAAACCTCTCAAGCATCCACCTCAAAAAGTTATCTTGATGCAGCAAGAAGAAATGAGCAGAAGAACAATGAAGATAATCAGGTAAAGCAGGGACGAATTACAAACAGAAACTATCAGGGACAATCCTTCTTAAGGGTGAACAAAAGCTACAACCAACCACAGGTAAAATCTTCTCAGTTTGGCTCAAGAATAGATGAAAATAGAAATTACAATCAGTTGGCTGGTAGATTCAATAACCGCAGAAGCTTCTTCAATGGACAATGCTTTTCTTGCCATAACTTTGGTCACAAAGCAGCTCAATGTGTTGCATATAAAACAATCATGACTAGGGAAGCTCAAAAACAAAGAAGTATGACAGGGATTACAAAAAGGACCTATAACAACTTTTCGGTTCTTGAAAATGAAGTTGAATGTTCTATTTGCAATAATTTTGGTCATAAAGACTCTGAATGCAGGAGCAGGTTTCAGGAGAAAAAGGAACAAGCCACGAGCACCAAAACATGGAGAATAAAGGAACCTCAAACAGAAAGATGTGGGATAGCATTTTATGCAGAAGGACAGGAAAATCTATGGTACATTGACAGTGGATGTTCGAAACATATGACAGGTGATAAAGAAAAACTTGAATCTTATTCTACTTTAGAAAAGGGAAAGAAAGTTTCTTTTGGAAATGATACTCCTGCAACTATAAAAGGAAAAGGTATTGCTCCTTTGAAAGAAAAGGTCAAGGCTGGAAATGTTTTGTATGTTGATGGATTGAAGCATAATCTACTAAGTGTCAGCCAGATGTGTGATCAAAAAACCGAGGTTATTTTCAGATCGAATGGATGTCTTGTTCGTGATCTTGATACAGGTAAAACAGTTCTCAAAGGCAAAAGAACTCCAAATAATCTGTACATATTTGAAGAAGGACAACAACAATGCTATCTTAGCAAGGATGAAGAGCACTGGTTATGGCATCGAAGGTTGGGACATCTAAGCTTCTCACAAATAAGGAAAGCATGCAAATATCAGGCAGTTCGCGATCTTCCAGATATCAAAATTCCAGACAACACCATATGCAAATCTTGTCAGTTTGGAAAGCAAACCAGAACTAACTTTCCAGAGAAGGAAGGATCAGCTAGCTTGCCTCTTGAGCTAGTCCATACAGATGTATGTGGTCCATTTAGGAAAAGGACACCTCGAGGAGAAGAATATCTGATATTATTCATTGATGATTTCTCAAGGTTTGTTTGGTTAGGGCTTATGAAGCACAAAGATGAAGCATTCGAAAAATTCAAATCCTTCAAAGCATTGGTTGAAAATGAATCAGGACACAAAATTAAGTGCCTCAGATCTGACAGAGGTGGGGAGTTCACATCAAATGAATTTTTCGATTTCTGCGATGAACATGGGATAAGAAGAGAATTCTCTACAGCTAGAACTCCTCAGCAAAATGGGGTTGTGGAAAGAATGAACAGAACTATCCAACAAATGGCTCGTGCTATGCTCGATGAATCAGGTACTCCTGCAACCTTCTGGGGTGAAGCTGCACATGCTGCTGTTATTATTCTTAACAAAACAAATGTCCGAGTAAACAGCACTCAAACACCTCATGAGCTTTGGAGTGGTAAAACTCCTTCCGTGAAGCACTTCAAAATCTTTGGGAGCAAATGTTATATTAAGAATACTGATGAGCAACTTGGCAAACTTGAACCTAGAGCAGATGAGGGCATTCTTCTTGGTTATTCTCCACATAGCAAAGCATACAAGTGCTACAATAAAAGACTTGGCAGAATTGTTGACAGTATTGATATAGTGGTTGATGAGAAGGGATATATTCCTAGGCAAGTTCATCATGAAGACATTGAAGAAGATGAAGGTTACTCTCAAAGGCGAAATGATGAAGAAGAAGAACCTCAAGAAGAAGAAGAATCTCAAGAAGAACCAGAGGAGCAGACAAGAATAGAAGAGAAGACTCCATCCAGATATGTTCAAAAGAATCATCCAGAAACTCAGATTGTGGGGCAGAAAGAAGCAGGAGTACAAACAAGAAGGACACTTGCAGAAGCTTCAAGCTACTTGGCATTACTCTCCTCCACTGAACCACAAAATGTGAAAGAGGCATGCAAAGATGAATGTTGGGTCAAAGCAATGGATGAAGAACTTGAGCAAATCGAAAAGAACAACACTTGGGAATTAGTTCCTAGACCAAAAGATAAGAATGTAATAGGAACAAAATGGGTCTTCAAGAATAAATTAAATGAAAATGGAGAAGTAATTAGAAACAAGGCCAGACTTGTTTGTAAAGGGTATGCACAGCAAGAAGGAATAGATTTTGAAGAGACCTTTGCTCCTGTGGCAAGACTTGAGGCCATCCGAATGTTCCTTGCTCTCTCAAGCTTTCAAAACTTCAAGGTATTTCAAATGGACGTGAAATCAGCCTTCCTGAATGGAGACTTAGAAGAAGAAGTATATATTGAGCAGCCAGATGGCTTCATTCTTGGGAATGATCCAAACCTTGTATGCAGATTGAAAAAGGCACTCTATGGACTCAAACAAGCTCCAAGGGCTTGGTACTATCGGTTGGACAAATATCTTCACCAACAAGGCTTTTCAAAAGGATCAGCAGATAGCAATCTCTATATAAAAGTTGAAAATAACAAATTGCTAATTCTTGTTGTTTATGTAGATGATATTATTTTTGGCAGCAATGAAGAGACTATGAGTCAAAACTTTGCCTTGGTTATGCAGAAAGAATTCGAAATGTCACTTCTTGGAGAATTGACATATTTTCTTGGATTGCAAATCCAACAAAATGAAGGAGGTATCTTCTTGTCTCAAACCAAATACCTCAAGCAGATCTTGAAGAAGTATGGCATGGAAGAGTCAAAGCCAGTATGTACACCCATGGTTACAGGATGCAGCCTCAGTGCAAATGATGAATCAGCAGCAGTTCACCAACCCACTTATAGATCCATGATTGGGAGTTTGCTTTATTTGACAGGTACTCGACCAGATATTACACATGCAGTAGGAATGGTTGGAAGATTTCAAGCCAACCCAAAGGAAACTCATCTTCAGGCAGTCAAAAGAATCTTCAAATATCTTCAAGGGACCCAAAACTATGGCTTATGGTATCCTAGAAATACAGATCTCACTCTTCATGCTTACACAGATGCAGATTGGGCTGGAAGTGTGGATGATAGGAAAAGCACAAGTGGTGGTGCTTTCTTCATGGGTTCCAGATTAGTATCTTGGTTCAGCAAGAAACAGAGTTCGATTGCCTTATCTACAGCTGAAGCAGAATATGTGGCTGCAGCATCTTGTTGCACACAACTTCTTTGGATGATGCAGACCTTGCAGGACTTTCAAATCACTTGCACTCCACCCGTCTCTATCTTATGTGATAATACAAGTGCAATCAGCATTTCAAAGAATCCAGTCATGCACTCAAAGACCAAGCACATACCAATCAAGTACCATTTTCTTCGGGAACAAGTGCTTGAGCAGAAGGTCAAGTTGGAGTATGTTCCTTCTAAGGAACAAGTTGCTGATATTCTCACAAAACCACTGCCCAGGGAAACTTTTGAATATCTCAGACAAAAGCTGGGAGTAGTTGATGCTTCATCCTGCTGTTGAAGTTTGTTTGTTCTACAGAAAAGTTGGTATACGCAGGTTACGAAGGGATATCCGCGTATATACGCGGTTACGGCAAAGGAAGTCGCGTGTATGTTGGACGCTTGTTGCAGAAAGTATATCCGCGTACATACGCTGTTTCATGCAGGAGAAAACGCGTATATGAAGTTCTGAACAGCAAGGGCAAACTCTGGAGTTCTGAACAGCAATGGGTATGTCAGAATTCTTCAGGCACAGTTTCAGGGGGTGCAGCAGGCACAGGTTCAGGGGGAGCAGCTTAAAAGTCTCATAAAGCATTGTTGGCATTCAGATGTTTTGGTTGTTGGTTTCAGGAGAAGGAGCTCAGAAAGAAATCCTGGTTGCTGATCTAAAAAGATGTTTATCAGATGCTGCTGGTGACTTTCATAAGTCTTGGTCTAGATCTGTTGTCTCTATGTCATATCTCTTTTATGATGTCAAGGTCATGTAACGGCCTATGTTGGTTTCCCCACTATGCCTGGGATGAATGATGTAATATAATTGGTTGTTTCTGATGTGTCCCCTCTTGGTAGGGAGTATGGATGTATGTATTGAGTCTTTTGGTGATAGGAAGGTCCCTTATGGTGTATAAGTCTTGGTTCTTGTTGAAGAACATCTTTTGCAGATCTGGCCTACTGTCAGGGGGAGCATGAGTCAGCACAGCCAAGCAGAGGTATCAGCATGTCCTCAGGGGGAGCACAGCCCTTTGCCCTTGATGTCAAAGGGGGAGAATGACTTGGTGTGGTGGTTGCCATCAAGTCCAAAGGGGGAGATTGTTGGCATTATGATTCAAGTGTTGTCCTTGATGGCAACTCACTCAGAGGTTGGTACAGGTGCTCAGAGGTTGGTACAGGTGATGGCAACTTAATCAGAAGACAGATCCTAGTACAGCATGCCAAGGAAGTTCATATACGCAGGTTCGTTAAGCCCAAGTCGCGTGTACACGCTAGTTGGATTCATCAAAAGCGCGTGTATGTGGAAAAGTACCTTTGGTCCATGGTGGTTAGTCCTTGGAAGTTGTGCCTATGATTTCGGACCATTGTGTCTCGACGGGCGTGTCGATCCCTAGTTTTGAAGTTGATGGTATTGTGTTACTATGGTTTTGGCTCTTGGTATTGAGCAAGGCCTAAGGCTATATAAGGAGAAGAAGATCATTAGGCAAAATCATCTTTCGACAAGGCTTGAATATCTAAAAGAAAGAGATCTGATATGCAGGTTCTGGGTTGCTTGATCTAAGCCAAGGAGAGATCACATCGGTTGATGGAAGACTAGATCTAAGGATAGATCGGGATCTAATGGTTTGAAATGCACTATCATGATATGGTTGATTATGCGTATTTCTAGATCTGCATACTGTCGCAATGTTATGTCTACTGTCGCAATGTTATGTTCTGGGTCTAACTGATGTCTGGTACAGCTGCAAATTGAGAAAGTTTATTTTTAGATCTGTACGCAGGTTGGCTTCGGTAAAAGCGCGTGTATACGCGGGTTTTGCTCATTGAAGTAGCGTATATCTTTTGAAGCTTGATTTTGGGTTTACAGTTGGGTCTGACTGTTATTGCAGAGTTCTGTAGTCTGCTCTGTGTTCTGGTAACTGGTGATTGACAGGGTTCAGTGGTTCAGTGATTCAAAGTTTGGTTGTTTTATGCTTCAATGATCTGTTGTGAAAGGTGAATGAATTGTGGTCTTCAGATTGTAATGTTGTGCTTCAGGAATATCCAGTCTGAAAATGTATGAAAGGTGGTACCTGAAAGAAAGAAGATTGTAGGTCAGCACCTACGTACTAGTATCTTGGCTAGTACAAGAGCAAAGGGGGTTGGAGCTCCCTTCCAAGGAAGTTTGGAGAACGAGAGAAGGTTGTAGCCTTCTGCAGGTTGTAGCCTGCGTACTGGTATAAGGCTGCACCAGTACAAAAGATTGTAAACTGAAGTTTCATATTAAAGAAAGATAGAGACAACTTGCAGCAGGTGGTTTTCACCCACATTGGGTTTCCACCTTATATCTTGGTGTTCATGTGTGTGGTTTTTGATCTGTTCTGTTATACTGCACCTGTTTACTGTTAATGTGGTGAATAATGTCCTGATGAACTTAACTGAAGAATAAGCTAACTAAATTATGAGTTTTCTTCTTATACGCTGTTTTATTTAGTCACAGTAGCGTGTACACGCTGGTTCACTTAACTGAAGTAGCGTATATGTTTCTGAGCATTGAAAAAGTTTGATTGATCTGATAATACTGATTCACCCCCCCTCTCAGTATTATTTCCAACAATTGGTATCAGAGCAGGTCCTTCAGAGAAGCTTGATCGCTTGAAGGTAGATCATTCATCATGAGCAACTACGAGAAAGAAGCATCAATCAGGCCACCGATTTTTGATGGGACAAATTTCAATTATTGGAAGGTAAGAGTTACTGCATATCTTCAATCTCTTGGTACAGAATTTTGGAACATTGTAGAAACAGGCTATGCTTTTCCTTCAGCTACTCCTACAGATCCAGCTGAGAAAAAGCAGTATGAAACAAATGCAAAAGCAGTCAGTACTCTATTAGGAAGTATATCCCAAACAGAATTCATGAAGGTCATGCACTTCAAATCAGCAAAAGAGATATGGGACAAAATGATCACTAGCTATGAAGGAGATGAACAGGTAAAGCAAGCTAAACTTCAAACTCTCAGGATTCAATATGAGACTCTCAAGATGTATAATGATGAAAGTGTGGCTAATTATTTTCTTCGGGTAGATGAGATTGTTAATTGTATGAAAAATTTGGGTGAAGAAATAAAAGAGACTATAGTAGTTCAAAAGATTCTAAGATCATTATCCCCCAAGTTTGAATCTAAAGTATCTGCAATAGAAGAAAAAGAAAATCTCCGTGTTCTCACTATGTCTCAGCTACATGGAATTCTAACTGCTTATGAAATGAGAAAGGGAGGTCCATCAGACAGAAGGGAAGCTGCTTTTAAGGCATCAGGAAAAGAAGATTACTATGAAGCAAGCCATGTTCCAGAAGAAGAGGAAGAAGAATCAAATTTTGTCAGAAATCTTCAAAGGGGTTCTGGAAGGTTCAGAGGTAAGCTACCTTTCAAATGCTTTGCTTGTGGAAGAGTAGGTCATTATGCTGCAAAATGTCCTTATAAGGATAAAGGAAAAGAACCTGCTAGATGGAACAAGAAACAAAGTGCAAATAAGAAAAGCTACTACACCCATGAAGATAGTGATGGCTTATCAAACAGTGATGAAGATGAACAAGGTAATAAATATAAGTTGTTAATGGCATTTGAAGATGATGATTATGAGGATGCTGTAGATGTGGATAATCTCTATAATGAAATTACTAGACTCAAGAGATGCATAGAAGAAAAGAATGTGATCATTGATACTTTGCAATTTCAAATTGATGAAAAGGAAAAACATCTTGAAAAACTAGAAGGTGAAATTGTTGGTCTCAGAAAAGAAATTGAGAAAACAAAAGCTATTAATCTTAAGTTTGTCAAAGGATCTGAAACTTTGGATGAGATTATCAATGTGCAGCGGTCTCCTCTAAACAAGACAGGTTTGGGCTATAATGGAGAAACCTCTCAAGCATCCACCTCAAAAAGTTATCTTGATGCAGCAAGAAGAAATGAGCAGAAGAACAATGAAAATAATCAGGTAAAGCAGGGACGAATTACAAACAGAAACTATCAGGGACAATCCTTCTTAAGGGTGAACAAAAGCTACAACCAACCACAGGTAAAATCTTCTCAGTTTGGCTCAAGAATAGATGAAAATAGAAATTACAATCAGTTGGCTGGTAGATTCAATAACCGCAGAAGCTTCTTCAATGGACAATGCTTTTCTTGCCATAACTTTGGTCACAAAGCAGCTCAATGTGTTGCATATAAAACAATCATGACTAGGGAAGCTCAAAAACAAAGAAGTATGACAGGGATTACAAAAAGGACCTATAACAACTTTTCGGTTCTTGAAAATGAAGTTGAATGTTCTATTTGCAATAATTTTGGTCATAAAGACTCTGAATGCAGGAGCAGGTTTCAGGAGAAAAAGGAACAAGCCACGAGCACCAAAACATGGAGAATAAAGGAACCTCAAACAGAAAGATGTGGGATAGCATTTTATGCAGAAGGACAGGAAAATCTATGGTACATTGACAGTGGATGTTCGAAACATATGACAGGTGATAAAGAAAAACTTGAATCTTATTCTACTTTAGAAAAGGGAAAGAAAGTTTCTTTTGGAAATGATACTCCTGCAACTATAAAAGGAAAAGGTATTGCTCCTTTGAAAGAAAAGGTCAAGGCTGGAAATGTTTTATATGTTGATGGATTGAAGCATAATCTACTAAGTGTCAGCCAGATGTGTGATCAAAAAACCGAGGTTATTTTTAGATCGAATGGATGTTTGTTCGTGATCTTGACAGGTAAAACAGTTCTCAAAGGCAAAAGAACTCCAAATAATCTGTACATATTTGAAGAAGGACAACAACAATGCTATCTTAGCAAGGATGAAGAGCACTGGTTATGGCATCGAAGGTTGGGACATCTAAGCTTCTCACAAATAAGGAAAGCATGCAAATATCAGGCAGTTCGCGATCTTCCAGATATCAAAATTCCAGACAACACCATATGCAAATCTTGTCAGTTTGGAAAGCAAACCAGAACTAACTTTCCAGAGAAGGAAGGATCAGCTAGCTTGCCTCTTGAGCTAGTCCATACAGATGTATGTGGTCCATTTAGGAAAAGGACACCTCGAGGAGAAGAATATCTGATATTATTCATTGATGATTTCTCAAGGTTTGTTTGGTTAGGGCTTATGAAGCACAAAGATGAAGCATTCGAAAAATTCAAATCCTTCAAAGCATTGGTTGAAAATGAATCAGGACACAAAATTAAGTGCCTCAGATCTGACAGAGGTGGGGAGTTCACCTCAAATGAATTTTTCGATTTCTGTGACGAACATGGGATAAGAAGAGAATTCTCTACAGCTAGAACTCCTCAGCAAAATGGGGTTGTGGAAAGAATGAACAGAACTATCCAACAAATGGCTCGTGCTATGCTCGATGAATCAGGTACTCCTGCAACCTTCTGGGGTGAAGCTGCACATGCTGCTGTTATTATTCTTAACAAAACAAATGTCCGAGTAAACAACACTCAAACACCTCATGAGCTTTGGAGTGGTAAAACTCCTTCCGTGAAGCACTTCAAAATCTTTGGGAGCAAATGTTATATTAAGAATACTGATGAGCAACTTGGAAAACTTGAACCAAGAGCAGATGAGGGCATTCTTCTTGGTTATTCTCCACATAGCAAAGCATACAAGTGCTACAATAAAAGACTTGGCAGAATTGTTGACAGTATTGATATAGTGGTTGATGAGAAGGGATATATTCCTAGGCAAGTTCATCATGAAGACATTGAAGAAGATGAAGGTTACTCTCAAAGGCGAAATGATGAAGAAGAAGAACCTCAAGAAGAAGAAGAATCTCAAGAAGAACCAGAGGAGCAGACAAGAATAGAAGAGAAGACTCCATCCAGATATGTTCAAAAGAATCATCCAGAAACTCAGATTGTGGGGCAGAAAGAAGCAGGAGTACAAACAAGAAGGACACTTGCAGAAGCTTCAAGCTACTTGGCATTACTCTCCTCCACTGAACCACAAAATGTGAAAGAGGCATGCAAAGATGAATGTTGGGTCAAAGCAATGGATGAAGAACTTGAGCAAATCGAAAAGAACAACACTTGGGAATTAGTTCCTAGACCAAAAGATAAGAATGTAATAGGAACAAAATGGGTCTTCAAGAATAAATTAAATGAAAATGGAGAAGTAATTAGAAACAAGGCCAGACTTGTTTGTAAAGGGTATGCACAGCAAGAAGGAATAGATTTTGAAGAGACCTTTTCTCCTATGGCAAGACTTGAGGCCATCCGAATGTTCCTTGCTCACTCAAGCTTTCAAAACTTCAAGGTATTTCAAATGGACGTGAAATCAGCCTTCCTGAATGGAGACTTAGAAGAAGAAGTATATATTGAGCAGCCAGATGGCTTCATTCTTGGGAATGATCCAAACCTTGTATGCAGATTGAAAAAGGCACTCTATGGACTCAAACAAGCTCCAAGGGCTTGGTACTATCGGTTGGACAAATATCTTCACCAACAAGGCTTTTCAAAAGGATCAGCAGATAGCAATCTCTATATAAAAGTTGAAAATAACAAATTGCTAATTCTTGTTGTTTATGTAGATGATATTATTTTTGGCAGCAATGAAGAGACTATGAGTCAAAACTTTGCCTTGGTTATGCAGAAAGAATTCGAAATGTCACTTCTTGGAGAATTGACATATTTTCTTGGATTGCAAATCCAACAAAATGAAGGAGGTATCTTCTTGTCTCAAACCAAATACCTCAAGCAGATCTTGAAGAAGTATGGCATGGAAGAGTCAAAGCCAGTATGTACACCCATGGTTATAGGATGCAGCCTCAGTGCAAATGATGAATCAGCAGCAGTTCACCAACCCACTTATAGATCCATGATTGGGAGTTTGCTTTATTTGACAGGTACTCGACCAGATATTACACATGCAGTAGGGATGGTTGGAAGATTTCAAGCCAACCCAAAGGAAACTCATCTTCAGGCAGTCAAAAGAATCTTCAAATATCTTCAAGGGACCCAAAACTATGGCTTATGGTATCCTAGAAATACAGATCTCACTCTTCATGCTTACACAGATGCAGATTGGGCTGGAAGTGTGGATGATAGGAAAAGCACAAGTGGTGGTGCTTTCTTCATGGGTTCCAGATTAGTATCTTGGTTCAGCAAGAAACAGAGTTCGATTGCCTTATCTACAGCTGAAGCAGAATATGTGGCTGCAGCATCTTGTTGCACACAACTTCTTTGGATGATGCAGACCTTGCAGGACTTTCAAATCACTTGCACTCCACCCGTCTCTATCTTATGTGATAATACAAGTGCAATCAGCATCTCAAAGAATCCAGTCATGCACTCAAAGACCAAGCACATACCAATCAAGTACCATTTTCTTCGGGAACAAGTGCTTGAACAGAAGGTCAAGTTGGAGTATGTTCCTTCTAAGGAACAAGTTGCTGATATTCTCACAAAACCACTGCCCAGGGAAACTTTTGAATATCTCAGACAAAAGCTGGGAATAGTTGATGCTTCATCCTGCTGTTGAAGTTTGTTTATTCTACAGAAAAGTTTGTATACGCAGGTTACGGAAGGGCAATCCGCGTATATACGCAGGTTACGACAAAGGAAGTCGCGTGTATGTTGGACGCTTGTTGCAGAAAGTATAGCCGCGTACATACGCAGTTTCATGCAGGAGAAAACGCGTATATGAAGTTCTGAACAACAAGGGCAATCTCTGGAGTTCTGAACAGCAATGGGTATGTCAGAATTCTTCAGGCACAGTTTCAGGGGGTGCAGCAGGCACAGGTTCAGGGGGAGCAGCTTAATAGTCTCATAAAGCATTGTTGGCATTCAGATGTTTTGGTTGTTGGATTCAGGAGAAGGAGCTCAGAAAGAAATCCTGGTTGCTGATCTAAAAAGATGTTTCTCAGATGCTGCTGGTGACTCTCATAAGTCTTTGTCTAGATCTATTGTCTCTATGTCATATCTCTTTTATGATGTCAAGGTCATGTAACGGCCTTTGTTGGTTTCCCCACTATGGCTGGGATGAATGATGTAATATAATTGATTGTCTCTGATGTGTCCCCTCTTGGTAGGGAGTATGGATGTATGTATTGAGTCTTTTGGTGATAGGAAGGTCCCTTATGGTGTATAAGTCTTGGTTCTTGTTGAAGAACAGCTTTTGCAGATCTGGCCTACTGTCAGGGGGAGCATGAGTCAGCACAGCCAAGCAGAGGTATCAGCATGTCCTCAGGGGGAGCACAGCCCTTTGCCCTTGATGTCAAAGGGGGAGAATGACTTGTTGTGGTGGTTGCCATCAAGTCCAAAGGGGGAGATTGTTGGCATTATGATTCAAGTGTTGTCCTTGATGGCAACTCACTCAGAGGTTGGTACAGGTGCTCAGAGGTTGGTACAGGTGATGGCAACTTAATCAGAAGACAGATCCTAGTACAGCATGCCAAGGAAGTTCATATACGCAGGTTCGTTAAGCCCAAGTCGCGTGTACACGCTGGTTGGCTTCATCAAAAGCGCGTGTATGTGGAAAAGTACCTTTGGTCCATGGCGGTTAGTCCTTGGAAGTTGTGCCTATGTTTTCGGACCATTGTGTCTCGACGGGCGTGTCGATCCCTAGTTTTGAAGTTGATGGTATTGTGTTACTATGGTTTTGGCTCTTGGGATTGAGCAAGGCCTAAGGCTATATAAGGAGAAGAAGATCATTAGGCAATATCATCTTTCGAAAAGGCTTGAATATCTGAAAAGAAAGAGATCTGATATGCAGGTTCTGGGTTGCTTGATCTAAGCCAAGGAGAGATCACATCGGTTGATGGAAGACTAGATCTAAGGATAGATCGGGATCTAATGGTTTGAAATGCACTATCATGATATGGTTGATTATGCGTATTTCTAGATCTGCATACTGTCGCAATGTTATGGGTCTAACTACTGTCGCAATGTTATGTTCTGGGTCTAACTGATGTCTGGTGCAGCTGCAAATTGAGAAAGTTTATTTTTAGATCTGTACGCAGGTTGGCTTCGGTAAAAGCGCGTGTATACGCGGGTTTTGCTCATTGAAGTAGCGTATATCTTTTGAAGCTTGATTTTGGGTTTACAGTTGGGTCTGACTGTTATTGCAGAGTTCTGTAGTCTGCTCTGTGTTCTGGTAACTGGTGATTGACAGGGTTCAGTGGTTCAGTGATTCAAAGTTTGGTTGTTTTATGCCTCAATGATCTGTTGTGAAAGGTGAATGAATTGTGGCCTTCAGATTATAATGTTGTGCTTCAGGAATATCCAGTCTGAAAATGTATGAAAGGTGGTACCTGAAAGAAAGAAGATTGTAGGTCAGCACCTACGTACTAGTATCTTGGCTAGTACAAGAGCAAAGGGGGTTGGAGCTCCCTTCCAAGGAAGTTTGGAGAACGAGAGAAGGTTGTAGCCTTCTGCAGGTTGTAGCATGCGTACTGGTATAAGGCTGCACCAGTACAAAAGATTGTAAACTGAAGTTTCATATTAAAGAAAGATAGAGACAACTTGCAGCAGGTGGTTTTCACCCACATTGGGTTTCCACCTTATATCTTGGTGTTCATGTGTGTGGTTTTTGATCTGTTCTGTTATACTGCACCTGTTTACTGTTAATGTGGTGAATAATGTCCTGATGAACTTAACTGAAGAATAAGCTAACTAAATTATGAGTTTTCTTCTTATACACTGTTTTATTTAGTCACAGTAGCGTGTACACGCTGGTTCACTTAACTGAAGTAGCGTATATATTTCTGAGCATTGAAAAAGTTTGATTGATCTGATAATACTGATTCACCCCCCCTCTCAGTATTATTTCCAACAAGCAAGATATTTATATTTATAATAAATTTGATAAATTAACCCATAAAGGATTTGATATTTAGAGCTTTAAAATAATAATCTCTTTAAAATAAAAATAATTCAAGGAATATTCTTCAAATTATATAAATAAAATATATTTATGTTGTTAGGTTTGTATATTTTGTTATGTTTATTGACATGTATATTTTGGAATTGGAAGGGTGTTTCTAGAGTGAATAGGGGATGCGTTCAATTGTCATCTTCCATTTTAATCCTGGTCATTTAATGTTAAACTCTCACTAGGGTTAAAACCACTCCAAAAAATAAGTGACCTTCCAAAATAATTTCGTTCTTTTTTTCACCCTCCAGTGGAACCACGAATTAATTTATAACATTTTTTAATTTGAAAACTAAGTTGAAACATTAAAATAAAATTAGTTATTATCATTATGTATTAAATCATAGGTGTGTATATTTTAACCCATCTTTCAATAAGAGGAATGTTAGATGATTAATTTTCCCTTGTGAGGAGTATGGGTAAATGTCCTCTCTGAGACATGGTTTCTTTGTAAGTGAATGTTGGTAAGTGATTGATATTCAACCTATCAGTGTTCATCAACCATTTAATTGATATGTTTGTGCCAGTTACTCTCATGTAATAATGTAAATTTCAACTTTAAAATACCATAGTTATTCTTTAATGCTTGACTACCTCATTCTCTGATCTAACAATGTCGTGCCATGAACATTATTTCAGCTCTGAGTCTGTACACCTCCATGATCCCTCACATTCTCTTTTATTTTAGAATACCCTACTCGACAATGATTTTTCACCTCATTTGGTCAATCTCTATAGCACAACCTCTGAGCTTTTTTATTTGGGTTGTTATTTGGTTCTGTTGTTACCATGCACAATTCCCTATTGTTTGGGTTGGCATCATCGGGAGTCTCAAAGCTACCCCACTTCCCTAAAACCTCTCTCCTTACCTCCCTCCCCCTCCATAAGAAATCCAAAATACCTAGCATTGAATCTATGGAGTCCCTCTTTCCTGATTTCTATCTCCCAATTTTGTTGCACTGTTTCATTAGCCCCTCCCATAGTGACATTACCACTCTTTATGATAATTGTTACTTATATAGATTAGTAATCATGCATCCACCATGCCATTCCAACAAGTAGGATTCCATAGAGTAGAAACTTACTATGATACTCAAGGGGGCTCTCACATTTTTCAACAAGTGGAATCTCCATCCAACATATATCATTCTTAGATGTCATTAAACATTCGAGCACAACTCATTAAGGTTGAAAGAGAAATAGTGGGAGAATATGACTTTTTATCTAAGTTCAATATTGTATGGGAGGTTGTGGCTAGGTCTTTGACACTAACCATACCTATGGTAGACACAACTAGTATATGAAAATGGTGGACCTATACTAGAAAATGAAGTCTTTATTAGGTGGAGGTTTGCTATACATGAATGAAATGAGGATGAAATTCTCCTTATGATTGATGACTAGAAATTGTCCATGAAGTCCATAGGCCATTGTGTGCAAATTATTGAAGATCATCTCAGCCTCCCTCTTGATCAAAGCATCTCTCTCAGTAGGGGAAAAGTGTATGTCTAATTGGTTCCCTCTAACTCGTCTCCATCATCATGCCCTGGTGTTGTTTCTTTGTTTTTATCTATAGGGATCTTTCTTATGATCATATACTAGTCAATAGGATAGATAGTAAAGGTATATGGAATAGACATTATGCTCTTTTTGATATCTTTTTAAACTATCATGTATGTTTATTGAAGAAATTATGGTTTTTCCATTGCTTTTGTTTCCCTAGTGGTAGACTAGGGAAAGCTAGGACTATATTTTATGTTTTGTTTTGATTAATCAATAAAAAGTTTGACTTAGGGGAAAAATATTATGTTGTGACACTATACTTTTATTTCTACTCACACTAGTAGTAATAATTTAGAATATGTATTAAGATGATTTAGCTAAATGTTAAATTAATATGTAAAATATTTTGTTAAATGAATATATAAAATCTTTTTATTTAAAAAAATCATTAATATAATTATTTGGTTGATTAATTTACAAAAATACACACACTTTATTTTCTTGATTGTTATTTATGGATATGTTGTCGTTGCTACAATGTTGGAAGCTACATCATTACAGAGAGGGCAGGGGGTGAATTAGTAGTGATAACAAATTTATTACCTTTAAAGACATTTTGTCGGATTCTGAATTAGTCACATGCATCAAAAACTATTAACTTATCAAAAAAAGAAAGCAACATAAACTCAAAGCATAATAATGATGAATATCATCAACACAAACATGCACACATGAAAACACAAGTATTTCTGGTGGAAACCTGTTAGGTCCCTATACTACTAGTGTAACCCCTTATTGTTATTAGTACAACCCCTTATTATATTGTTGTGCCCATGTAGTCCCCATATTGTTATTATTGTGCCCCATAGAAGCCCACTATTGTTATTGTTGTGCCCTTACATTATTATTGTTATGTCGGCTCTAACTATATTATGACCCCTTAGACTCCTATATATAGAAATGAGGTCTTGTCATTTGTAGCATCCAATAATTGTTCATTTTTGTAATGTAAAGGAGGTTTCCCCCTCAAAGAGGTTGAATTATAAGGCATTGATATTTATTTTCTATCTTTTTGTGACCTGGTTTCATAACATTTGGTATTTGAGCTTTGGATTCTAGAGTTTCGCTGCTTCAAACAGGTCATTGTGGAAATTTCGCTATAACATTTTTCCTTCAATGATTCAGAAGCTAAAACAAAAACTCATTTGAGATGAAATCATGCTTAATGTTGAGTCCAAAATTCAGATCTTGTATCGCTATATTGTCATAGATATAATCTGAGGAAGTTAGGGTTTTCGCAGACCTTCGAATTACATTCCAAACAAGTGACCTTGGGAAAATCATCATAACTTTCGCTCTGAGTATCAGATTGAATTTTCGTAAGAAGTTACAAAAAGAGGATGGACTGTAGTTGTTTTGGGTATCATTTTCAAAACCTGAGGTTGAAACAGTTACCTGCGGCACTTCATACACATTCGCTCTACTGACAAGTCTATACTAAGATCATCATGGAAGATATGACATAACTCTTCATTGGAGAATCCAATCTTGATCAGACTTGTGGGGTTAGAAAGATTGCTCAGAGGGTTACTGTAGGAAGAAATTTTAGAACATGGAGATATGAAATTACAAATTTACAGTCATTTCAAGATCGAACTCCTAAAATCAAGAAAAGGTGATATGAGGAAGTTTGATGGCAAGGATCTGGTAAATTGGATACTACAGATGGAGCAATATTTTGATCTACATGAGGTGCAATTGTTACAAAAGGTATGTATTACATCTTCATATTTAGAACCTAACCAATTTTTATGGTATAAAGGGTTTTGTTCTCGTAAACCACTTGTTACGTGGTCAATTTTCACGGAGGAAATGCTAGCACATTATGAGGATACAAAGAGAAACACCGTCTTTAGCTAATTGATAAATCTCAAACAAAAGTGTTCAATGGCAGATCACATTGAGGACTTTCAAAAATTGAATATAAGGTAAAATGATATTCCAGAGAAGCAGAGGATTGATGTCTCCATAGGGACTTTGAAGGATAACATTCAACATGACGTTCGTCTTTGGGAACCTGATTCATTGGAGAGGGCATTCAAGTTGGCAAGAAAAATGGAAAGAAAAATTATGGAAAAAAGGAAGTCTACCCCTCACAACTATAAATATGGAAGTGTTGTTTCTCCTAGCCTTCCACAACCTACAAGGTTGACACCACAACAATTGGAAGAAAAAAGAGAAAAAGGGCTTTGTTACAATTGTGATAATAAATACACTAAAGGTCATAAGTATGCTGAGAAGAAATTATTTTACATAGATTATGCAGAGGAGGAAGAAAAGCATCAAGAAACATCAAAAGAAGAGGATATACACCAGAACCAACCCCAGAGAAAGAAGAAATGAATCCGACCATATCTTGTAAAGCATTGGCAAGAATTACCACTCCTCAAACTCTCGAGATAGAAGGACATATCAAGAAGAAAAAGGTTCAAGAAGTGAAAGATCACATCGAGAAAGAAGAAATGAATCCGACCATATATTGTAATGCATTGGTTGGAATTACCACTACTCAGACTATCAAGATAGAAGGACATATCAAGAAGAAAAATGTTCAAGAAGTGAAAGATCACATTGAGCATCAAGAAATGAATCCGATCATATATCTTGTAATTCATTGGAAGAAATTACCACTCCTCAAACTCTCAAGATAGAAGGACATATCAAGAAGAAAAAGGTTCAAGCAGTGAAATATCAAATCGAGCATCAACAACAAGTTCTCCAACTTTTAGAGGATTACGCCACTTTGGTGCAGAATCAAATGAAACAAGAGGCAAATCAACATCACAGTGAAAGAAGTTTTGATGTAGGTGATTGGGTATTTTTACGGCTACATCTCAAGCAAGCTATTTATGAGAAGGAAATGTTGGCAATACTACATGCACTTAAGAAATGGCGATCTTACATATTGGGAAGACACTTCAAGGTAAAAATGGATCATGATAGTCTGAAATAATTTTTAGAACAAATATTACCTTTAGAAGAATAGAAAAATGGGTCACAAATATGTTAGGTTATGACTTTGAAATCATCTACAGAAAAGGGAAGCAAAATGTTGTGTTCCGAATTGGATCCATGAAGAATAATCAAAGCACCATGACTGTATCAAATCAGGACAAAAATTTGAATTCAAGAGCACAGAGCGATCAGGAAGACCTCTAAATAGTGGCAGCTGGCAGCTAGTGAGGAATGACGAGGACCTCGGTCAAAGCGCGCTGATCGAGGCCCATGGAGACCACGCGGGAGGCGAAACTGGCCATTGGGAAGCTCGGATCGGGAAACAGAGGGCATTAGCGCTAATCACGCATCGCTGGGCAAAACCCCTCAAGAAGGAAAGCCCCGAAGCACTCGGTCGCATGGAAGCCGGGAAAACCATGGGGAAAGTGCTAAAGGCTAAAGGCGGGACCCACACTCCAAAACCGACAAAATATCAGGGGCACCCTTAGGCGGTAAGCGGATTTGGAGAAAAACGAGCGATTCCACTCAGTGCCCAATGCGTGGCAGGTGGAGGAGAGAGAAAACCGCCGCTCATCGCGTGCTAATGGTCGAGCAAGTCAACCATGCGAAATGAGCGAATAACGTCAGATTTGGGGGCTCTAGATCTAACGGTTGAGATTGCGCTTGATGGAGCAACCAGATTTGACATGGGATTAAGCCGCGATGTATAAGGATTTGAGGTCCGATTTGACCATTGAGATGGCAGATGACTCATTCCACAGTGTAACTGGAAAACTGAACCGATGACGAAGAGCTGGTGCAGTTCGTGAGAGGACAAGTGGCCACTCACTGTGAGCCATTGATGATGACGCAGAGATAGGGAACTCCAAGTAAATAGCAGTAGGTGATTCAATGGAGGCACAAGGGGAATCGAGAAGTCATGAGATCGATTGGCTTTAAAGCCATGAACAGACAAAACAGAACATAACGGAGAATGGAGAGAAGAAGACGAAGACAGAGAAAAGAAGAGAGAGTAAAGCAAAGAGCTGAAAAGACAGAGAGCTAAGTTGACCTGCAGCATAAGGCAACATCGAGCAATCCCTGAGAGGCACTATCGGGAATTGAGCACCACGCTGGGCTCCTTCCATTAAATACCAACGAAGTCAAGACTTGGAAAGGAAAAGAGTGTGCACTCTAGTGGCTTGGGGAATCCAAGAACCACCCTGCCAAGCAATTCTATTTCAAGAAACTCAGTTTAAGCTCCTCATTGTAATTCTCTGCTTTAAAGACACAATAAAAGAAGGCCACCACTAAGAGCTGGACCAGAGACGTAGCCCTGGAGGATAGGGTGAAATCCTTATTAATTTGTTGTGTTCTTATATTTTCTTACTGTGTTTCTCTTGCTGCTCTCCATTTCCTAGTGTCTGTGTATTTTGCAATTTGATTGATCCGTTGCCTAAAATAACATGGACACACACCAGCACATGAGTCTATAATACCTTCATTCAATAATTAATTAACTGAGGTCACTCAAGAGTGATTTTCAGATCAAGTGGTATCAGAGCTTTAGGCTGTTAAGGTTAGACAAGCTTGTGTTGGTTTAGTTGTTGAATGCTCACTAGATCAAAGCTCAAATTAGGAGGAAAGTTGGTCGAAACTAATCCTGAGATTGGGGGAGTCTATCTTCAGAAGACAATGTCAGAGGAAGGTTCTGTAGGGCCAGACCCTCAATTCATAGATAGTTTCCTAGCCATAAAGTCCATGGTAGAAGAAATGTATAGGGACTTTAGAAAACACAAGGATGAAGATTCATCAGGCTCTAAACAAGACAAAGGAGAAGATGAATCTCATTTCCATGACCACTCAAAAGGCAAAGGGAAAGAAGAAAGCTTTCTCACACCTCCTAATAGCCCTGTACATAACAAGAAGACATCTTTTATTAAGTTAGATGTTAAATTTGATTTTCCTATATACGATGGAGAGTTGAATGCAAAAAAGTTGGACAATTGGATTAGACAAATTGATGTTTATTGCAGAGTGCAGAGTATTGATTCAAAAAAGAGAAAAAATTAGTTGGCAAGCCTACACCTTGGAGGCACTGCCTTGGTTTGGTGGGAAGGTAGGACCCAACCTGACCTGAAGAGACATGGTAAGACCATCTCTGTCTAGAGTGAATTTGTTTCTGCAATCAAAAAGCAGCTCTATCCATTGGCCTACATGTAACAAGCCATGATGAGTTGGAAAACTCTTCGACAGTTGAAAGGGAAAAGTGTGCAAGGGTACACTCAAGAATTTAGAAAGAGAGCATTGATTCTAGGAATCTCACTAGACTCACTAGAGACTCTGTTGAAGTACATTGGTGGTTTACACAGCTACATGAGGCACACTATCCTCATGTTTAATACCACTAGTATAGATGAGGTATTTGTACAAGCTACTCATCTAGAAGCTAGAGGAAAGAATGGAAATCCAGAAGTTGGGGGACCATCCCAACCTACTGTAAGCAAGAACAAGGAGAAAAGAAAGCAGAAGTGGAAAGCAAGGAAGGCTAATACTGCATAGAAGAGCAAGGCTTCATGCACTCACTGTAAAAAGGATGGGCATGATGATGAGCATTGTTGGATTCTGCATCCAAAGTTGAGACCTAAGAAGTTCGAGGGCAAGAAGAAGAAGACTGTTGCAGCTATTCAGAAGGATTTGGGGTCAGACTCAGGAGATGAAACAACTATTGCAGCCACAGATATAAAAGGTAAGAATTCTAAAGAATCTACTAGTAATTCTGCACAATCTATTATTGATGAAGAAAATGAGAGAAAAAGACATGAGCTTTTCCATATTCAAGTTGTTTGCAAATATCAAAAGATTGATACTTTGTTTGATAGTGGCTCACAAGTAAATTTAATTTCTAAAGCAATTGTAAAGAAGTTGGGATTAGTAACTACACCTCACAAGAAACCATACCCATTAGGATGGTTGAATGATAAATCACAACTACAAGTGACTTGATAGTGCAAACTCAAGTTTTCTTTTGGGTCAGCATTTGTAGATGAGGTTGAGTTAGACATAATTCCTTTGGATATATGTGGAATTTTTTTAGGGAGTCCTTACTTGTATGACAGAAAAGCTATTTTCTATAGAGCTGAGAACAAGTATCTACTTGTTAAAGATGGAATTGAATACTTTGTAAGAGCTCATAAGCTCAAGAATAATTATACTCTCATAAACTCAGGGCAGATGAAACTAATGATAAATTCATGTAAACAATTCTTACTGATGGTTGTAAAGGAAAAGAAAAGGTTGTTTCAGAGTATGATATCTTGTTTCAAGAACCTAAAGGTTTGCCACCCAAAAAGGAAATAGTACATGATATTATTTTGCAGCAAGATGCTCCATTGCCTAACATTGGAATGTACAGGTTGTCTACTTTAGAGAATGCTGAAATCAAGAAGCAGGTGCAGGAGTTGCTCGAGAAAGGGTTCATCAGGCCTAGCACATCACCATGTGGGTCACAAATCGTTTTGGTGAGAAAGAAAGATGGCTCGTAGAGAATGTGCATTGATTACCGAGCACTGAATAAGATAAAAATCAAAAATCGTTATCCCCTTCCTCGCATAGATGATCTTTTGGATCGATTGAAAGAAGTTGTTTATTTTTCCAAGCTGGACTTGTACAGTGGATACCATCAGGTCAGAGTTGCATAACAATATGCATGGAAGACTGCTTTTAAAACAAAGTAGGGATTGTATGAACGACTGGTTATGCCTTTTGGCTTAACTAATGCTCCTGCTACTTTCGTGAGATTAATGAATGATGTACTAAGACCTTTTCTTGATGATTTTGTTATTGTGTATCTGGATGACATTATGATATTTAGCAAAACATGGTAAGAACACTTAAAGCATGTTAAGAAGACATTAGATGTTTTGAAAAGAGAAAAAATTCATGTTAAATTCTCAAAATGTGAATTTGGAAAAACATCTCTAAATTATTTTGGTCATATAGTAGGGGGTGGTGAATTGAAGATAGATCCCTCTAAAGTGGCAGTCATTGTGAACTAGCCTAAACCCAAGTCTACTACAGAAGTGAAAAGCTTCTTAGGAGCAGTACAATATTGGAGGAAGTTCATTTCCAACTTTTCCTCAATTGTAGCTCCCTTACATGCTTTGACAGGATTGAACAAGGTGTTTCAGTGGGGAGGCAAACATCAGAAATCCTTTGACACCTTGAAAGAAAAGATTAGTATAACACCTGTACTAGCACTGCCTGATCTTCAAAGACCATTTGAGATCCAAACAGATGCCAATGACTATGCCATGGGAGCAGTGTTGACACAACATGGTAAACCCATATGTTATCATTCTGAGACTTTTAATCCTACAGTAGTTAACTATCCTACATATGATAAAGAATTGTATGCATTAGTTCAGAGTGTGAAAAAGTGGAAACATTACTTAATGGGCAAAGAGATAGTAATACATATTGATCATCAACCACTTCAATGTCTACACTCCCAAACTAAGTTGCAGCAATCGAGACATTATAGATGGATGGGTTTTCTATAACAGTTTCATTTAGTCATCAGATATAAAAAGGGCATACATAAGAAAGTTGCAGACATGTTGTTTAGTCAATTTAGTGTTATCTAAATTGCTAGTATTTATTGTCAACCCGGGGCTCGTAAGCTGATGAAGTGAAGGTGTACTATATGTACTTAAGTAACCTCTTAGAGTTTTTCTTATCGTTGGGGGTGTTGTTGTGGTTAATTATGTTCCTAAGATGGAATAAGAATTTATAAACAAGTGAGTGATGGTGTGTGTGTAGAGTGAATTCTAAATGAGTGGAAGTGTGTGTCGAGTGATCTCTAACTAATTGCTTGAAAGGAAATGCTTGGAAAGAATAAATGAATTGAAATGACTTGAAATAAACTTGAAAGCAAATGACCACTACCAATGGCACTAGACACCGTCCAAGTTGCTGCTAATAAAAGAAAAGAGAGTCACTTTTAAAACCCAAAAATAAAGATTATCTCTCTCTAACTCGATGCTTCAAAGCACATGTACTGTGTAAAGCACGGAAAGAAAGTAGCTTAAGTGGAATTAGAAAAGTGAGAAAAATATGCTTGAAAGACTAATGATAATGATTTGCTATTTCTAATTCTCTACTTCAGCCATATGTACTATGGAAAGCATGATTAGAAAGTAGTGAGGAAATAGTCTAGGAAGCACTTTAAAATCAAAACTTCTACTTTAAAGACTAGTGGTAATGATTTTCTCTTTCTAACTCAATGCTTCAAAGCACATGTACTGTGTAAAGCACGGAAAGAAAGTAGTGAAAGAACAGTCCAAAAAGCACCCAAACTAGCTGCAAATTAGTGATATTTTGATCTTAAAAGATAATAGTTTATGATGAAGATCATTCATATATGTTAACAGCTCTTTTAGAAATAAGATTAAAAATCAACTATAAAAACAAAGGCAGCACTTGAATTGTCAACTTCAAATACCATTAGCTTGTAAAGCAAACACACACATATAAAAATAAATCCCGGGCTAAAAGAAACCTGCAAAGAAATAACACTGATCAGCTTGAAAGAAAGGAAAACAAGTAAATGAAACTATACATGCTTAAGGAAATAAATAAGAAAATAATGAAATGCTGCACATGAAATACTTTACAAAGGCTGAGATGAGCAGGGGCCCTCTGTTCATTCAGCCACAAGAGAACTCAAAGATCTGGAAACTTCAAAACAGTGCTATATCTATTCCTCCATTTGCAAAAAGTATACAAAACAGAGTGTTGGAATAGCACTAGAAAACAGAGTTCACAATGCTTCTAAATTCAACACAAGTATAGAAAATTACAACTAATCAAAAGTTCTTTGAGCGTACGCAGACGCAGCAATTTATAGAGGTTCCTAAGATAACTTACTCGTGCAGCTAATTAACAGAAAAACAATAACAGTCATGCGTATTAATGGTCCTTTGACACATCACGGCTGCGTGGACGAGTTTAGTGGTTCTGTCGTCATGGGTAATGAATCCCATGTTGGATCATGTCCCCTGCCACCTGTAGATCATGGACAAATCACCGTTTAAGATGACGTGACCAAGCAGCTCACAATCACCGTTTAAACAACCTTGAGTTGACCGTAGCTTAACCAGCTTTGACCATGGGTGAAGATGACGTGGATGGCTAGAAACATAGGACAGGAACCTCGAGCACGTTGATACCTGAGTGCCCATGTGGCTCATCTAGCAAACCGACACGTGGATCATTGTGTTTAACAAAATGGCTGCAAGATCTTCAGACAGCTGCGGGATCGTCAGATAGCTGCGGGATTCCTGCAAGTAAGTCAAAATCTAAACAAATAGTCATCCATTAGCAAAACTTGCTTGATCATGCTTATTGACACTTAATGTAATGATCTGAGAGGTTTTATGGTAAAAATGAGGCAAAAGTGAAGGAAAGATAAGGAAAAGTTGAGGAAAATGGTAGACAAATAGGTGTAGAATAGAGGTTCTACATACCCCCACTCCGAGGGTATTGCATGTCCTCATGCAATGAAAACACCATTCAGTCCATCTGCTGGGATGCCGCAGCTAGGACATCCAACCTCCTTCTCTTCCTTTGTGTAGAAACATTAACCTTTGGCCTCTTGAACATGCATCTGAATTTCAAATTAATTAAGGCTCTGTTCAGCCTTCTACATCTCTTCTTGAGTCTGCTGTGTTTCTTCTGCCACATGCTCATGTGAAGAAAGGTGTTATCTTGGATTGCTTTGGCAATATCAGCTTGCTGCTTCATTTCTTCATTTCTCTGTCTAATGTGACGGTTTAGCACTTCAAGTTCATAGATTTCTTGTTTAAGTAAATCTATTTGCTGCTCAGGAGGTATGACATTACTTGGGCCAGCAGTGTTTTGCTCCAATGTTTCAAAATAGTTGTACACCTCTTGTTGAATTGGGTCAACAATTGGTGACTTCCTTGGACTATATTCATGCTCAATTTCAGTTTCAAACTCCGGCTGAAATGGACTGTCTTCTCTTGGAGGAGTAGCTGCCTCACGTGATGGACTATCCTCAAGGTCTACTTTTGTAGCACCCTTCTCAGATGTGCTAAGATCAACGAAGAGTGTCCTTGTGGCTTTCCCTTTATTCTGCAATCTACTACTCCTTCTTACAGTGGCAGCACTCTGTGTTTCTTTTTGTGCCTTTTCCTTTGGTTTTTGTACTTTTACTTTCTCAGAGAGGGCAATTTTCTCATGGAGTTTAGCTACCCTTTGTGCTAAAGGCTGGTTATCTCTTTCTTCACCACTAGAATGCTCTGGGGTCTGGTCAGTTTCTTGGATTATGGATTTCCCCTTATCTTGTTTTTGTTTCTTTTTGTCTTCTTTTCTCTTTTTGGCAGCTTCCTTGGCAAGTTCAGCGAGGGTTTCTGAGATGACCTCTTGAGCACTGTCTTCAGTGGGTTCAATCTCAGGTTCAGGATGATGGACTTCTATTTCTTCTACAGTTTGTCCTTGAACAGTTTCCTCTAAGATATCAGTCTCAGAGATACTTTCTTTTCTCTTCCTTCTGCTTTTTTTAGGTATAGAAGACTCTCCAGGTTCTGAAAAATGATTCCTTACAAGGAATTTCTCCCATGTGTCTTGTTTTTCTTTTAACTGTTCTTCTATCAATAACTTTACAAGACCATGGTGACTGAGGTAAGCTTCTACGTTTCGTGGATTTCGTTGAGCCATGGAACACATTTTCCTAAGGCTTTGAAATAGGAAGTAAGGAAGATTTATATCATGTTCTCCTTGAAATTGCAGCATAATTTTACCATGATAGACATACAACACTCCAAATCTCCCTTCACAGGTGAAAAATTTTTGTACTAATAGCAATAAAATTTTCCATTCGTCTTTAACATGGGAGATTGGAATTCCTTTGGTGAAAACACTTGTGTCCATACCTGGGTTTTTGAAAATCCGCTTCCACTGTTGATCCTGGACTGCCCGGTTTTTGAACCAACGTTCACCGGTTTGTGGAAGAGAGGTGGCCCTTGCTATGCTTCCTTCGCTGACTGTAAATGTTAAATCACCCACCTCTGCTTGACTGTCTTTATCCTTAAATGATCTTGCAAAGGCTTTGGTTACTTCTTTATGGTAGCCCTTAAACTTTCTGATGCATTGTAACCAATTGGCTTTTTGTAGTGCCTCCTCAACCTGAGGGTATGCCTCCAAGAATTTCGAACCTTCCGGTTCAGCCCTTAAAAGCTTTCCCATAGACTCCTCAGCTCTGTTTAGAACACGAATTTGATGGTGACCTTACACAGTACTCCGTAACTTCTCACAGTAACTCCTCGGTTCCTGTTCAGACTTTGTGGAACAAAGGGTCTACGGTGTATCAACAGCCTCAGACACCGAAAATTCACGGCTTGAATTAGAGTTAAGCGGTGGATAACAGCATGGACACAGTGAAACGGTGACTAATAGTCGTAATACGACTGTATCACAGGTTTACGGCTATACGGCAGAGGGAAAACAGAGGATGGTTTATGGAGGTAATCGTAGTGAGTGAAAACGGAATAAGGGAGATGATAGCGAGGAATGGGATGTTATGAGCACAGAGGATATGGAAATAATGAATGGAACGGCTATATTCTCCAATTTTCGGCTGTGGATTGACACATGGCTGCGGGACGAGAGCTGAGAGACGTAATACGGTAGGTTACGTCATTAGGGTACGAGACCTTAATGACCGCAACAGCCATATGTAATTTCAAAAATCATGGTTATTATGAGCTGGTAGACGTGGAGGATTCGTAGATTTGTGGTCGCATGGGAAAAGAAATGGGTAATCATTACGTTTAGTGGCCAACAAGACATAACCCAGAAAATTCCGCATAATGAAATAACCATAGGTTTAGAGTTTTGAACATACCTCGGATTCACATTTGATTTGGCTTCTGATGATTTGCTACTAACCTTTTGTTAACTTTATTGCTAGCACATGATCTTTCCTCCTTGTCTTTGATGATTTTGAACTGTAAATATTTTCTTCAGACACACTGTGTTTCTTGTGCAGGTGCAGAAGGCTGCAGAAAGGCTAAACGGCTGCAGAATTGTCAAATAGCTGCAGGAACTGTAATGAAGTCTTCCAGCTGCATAAAATACTTTAGTTGTCCAAAAAAAAACTTTATTAATGAAGTGAAATGGAATGAAGGGATGAATGAATGAGTGAGTGGAAGGCAGTGAAGTGAAGTGAGGATGGTAAGATGAAAGGGAATGGTGAGATGAAATAAATGAAATGGAAATGAAAGAGAGAGAGATTTTTTTTTTTTGGAAAACATGAGGTGTCAGGTGACCCTGATTTTCACCTCATGTTTTCTGCATGAGACTGCCAATCAGAGATTGGTTTTCAGGCTCATACTCTTATTCATTTTTTTCTTTTCTTTTTTTTTCTCTTTTTTTTTTTCTTTTTTTTTTTTTTCATTGAAATTGAAAGAAACGGAGATTAGGCCGATGGAGGAGAAGAATTCTTTTCCACCAGCCTCATTTCAGAATCGCCTTGGAATAACTTAACAAACTCCTCTTTTGAGAGTGGCTTGTGGTAGACTTTTAACCGGTGGCCATTCACAATAAAGGGAGTTTGAAGTTCATCAATAGTCTTCACTCTAACTGCTCCATTATTAAAGACTTCATCAATCTCATATGGCCCAAGCCAATGAGTTTGAAATTTTCCTTTGAAGTCCTTAAATTTTGAATCAAACAAGAGTGTGCAATCACCCTTTTGAAACTTCTTTTCTTTGATATGTCGATCATGCCATTTGCTTCTTTGGTGCTGAACTAGATCGGTCCTTAGAATTGCATCTTGTCTCATTTCATCTAGTTCATTTAACTGGTCCATTCTGTGCTTCTGGGCTTCTGATAAGCTCATCCCCAATTGAACTGATGTCTTGAAGGTCTTGATTTGGAACTCAATGGGGAACAGGACTTCCTTCCCATAAACAAGTTCATAGGGAGAATGTCCTGTGGTGTTCCTCCATGTAGTTCTATAGGCCCATAAGGCTTCAGGAAGCCTTTCTGCCCAATCTCTTCTATGAAGATGAACAGTCTTCGTGATGATGCTTTCAAGAACTTTATTTGTAGATTCTACTTGACCATTCGCTTGCGGATGGTATGGAGTAGATGTTCTATGCTTAATCTTATATTCTTCCATCAGCTTTTCCACCATCCTTGATGTAAATTGGCTTCCCTGATCTGTTACAATTTCTCTTGGGACACCAAAACGAGTGAAAATATCCTTGAAAAGAAATTGAACAACTGAATTTTCAGTAGCAGAAGTTAATGCTATAGCTTCTACCCACTTGGTAACATAATCAGTACAAACCAGTATATATCTATTTTGCTTGGATGGCGGATTAATTGGTCCAACAAAATCTAGAGCCCATTTCTCGAAAGGTTCGATGCATACCTGTGGCTGTAGTGGCATTTCATTTGAAAGAGTTGGTCTCCCAGTTCTTTGACAACTGTCACACCTTTTAACATATTGCTTTGCATCCTTAAAGAGAGAAGACCAATAATATCCTGATGAAAGGATTTTATAGGCAGTCCTCTTATCAGAAAAATTTCCGCCACAAGGTTCGTCATGACATGCCTTAAGGATGTCAGGCATCTCATCCTCCCATACACATCTTCTGATCATCAAATCTGGCCCTGTTCTGAACAATTCATTAGAAATCCAAGAATAAAGTGAACTATCCTGAATGATTTTCCTTTTCTCATTAGGAAATAAATGTAAAGGTAATTTTCCAGTAACTAAATAATTAGCAATATCAGCATACCAAGGGGTTTTGGTAGTTACTGCAAACAAATACTCATCTGGAAATTTATCCTCTACAGGAGAGTCCTCATTAGTGTTTTGGATTCTAGACAAGAAGTCAGCTACTGTGTTCTGTTTACCTGGTCGATCTAACACAGTTATGTTGAATTCTCTTAAAAGCAAAAGCCATCTTGTAACTCTACCATTAGTGACTGGTTTGTTCATAAGGTATCTAATGGCAAAGTGATCAGTGTGGACAAAGGTTTCATAGCCGGTTATATAGTGTCTAAACTTGTTTATAGCATGCACAACAGCTAGAAACTCCTTTTCAGTAACAGTATAATTTAACTCAGTAGGAGTCAAATTCTTACTCGTGTAATAAATGGCATAAGGGATCAAATCCTTTTGTCCCAAAACAGCTCCTAAAGTTGTATCTGAAGCATCAGTAGAAATGTGGAAAGGGAGTTTCCAATTTGGACCCCTTAAAATGGGTGCTTCAGATATTCTAGTCTTTAAAGCTTCAAAGGCAGATTGACATTCAGGATCCCACTTAAATTCACAATCTTTAGTAAGTAGTTTGAAAAGAGGGGATGCTATCTTAGTGAAGTTTTCAATAAATCTTCTGTAATAACCAGTAAACCCGAGAAAACTTCTAACATCTCTCTGGCAATTTGGAACAGGTAACTTAGAGATGACTTCTACTTTGGATCTATCAACTTTGATTCCATCTCCTGAAATATGATGTCCTAAAACAATCCCTTCAGTAAACATCATAAAACACTTTTCATGACTTAAAGAAAGATTTGTTTCCTTACATCTTACCAGTACTTTTTCCAAATTTGCCAAAGCTTCTTCAAATGTATCACCATAGACTGTGAAATCGTCCATGTATACCTCTACACAATCATGAATCAGATCTGAGAAGATTCCTAGTACAGCCCTTTGAAATGTAGCAGGTGCATTGCACAAACCAAAAGGGAGTACTCGATAGGAAAAAGTCCCCCAAGGACAAGTAAAGGTGGTTTTGTCTTGATCTTCAGGTGCTACCTGAATCTGATTGTAACCACTAAAACCATCCAAGAATGAGAAATACTTTTTACCTGCTAAAGTGTCTAATACCTGATCAATAAAAGGTAGAGGAAAATGATCCTTTAAGGTTGCCTTGTTCAATTCTCGATAGTCAATGCAAACTCTCCATTTACCATTCTTTTTGGGCACTATAACCAAGGGAGAAACCCATTGGCTATCTGAAATGGGGTAAATGAAGTTTACCTTGAGCAATTTCTGAAGTTCTTCTTTCACAATTTCCCTAAGATTTGGATTCATCCGCCTTTGTGGCTGCCTAATAGGTCTGCTGTTTTCTTCAATGTAAATATGATGAATACAAGTCTTAGGGTCGATTCCTTTCATGTCAGTATATTCCCATGCAAAGGCAGTGGAATGTTTTTGCAACAGTTTAGTTAATTCTTCTTGTTGTAGGCTTTCCAAGTTCTTGTTGATGTTTAATGTTTTTCCTGGAAAGATTTCAACTGTAGAACTACCAAACTCTTCCATTGAGAAGAGAGACATCTGTCTAGAGGAGATATATTCAATATCTGCATCTAACTGGAATTGTGAAGAGTCATATTCTAAAGGTGCCTCAAAATTTTCTAATGTATTTAGAATTTGATTGTCCTCACTGATTTCAGAGATGGTTAGAACAGGTTGAAGAGTATCCTCATCATCAATCCACTCATCTTCTCCTATTTCTGTTATTGCCTTTGCGGGAGGATACAAGTTGAATTTCTTGGTAGAATTACCATCTGATATATACATGTCTCCCGACCTACAACTTATGAAAGCATCAGCTGTGGCCAGCCAAGGTCTTCCTAGAATAAGAGGATGTCCTCCTAGATTGTTCTTGGGAGTTAAAATCATAAAATCAACTGGATATTCCCAAGAGTCTAGTGAGACTGGAATGTCTTCCAATACACCATCAGGTTTAATGATTGATCTATCTGCAAGTTGCAACAGAGTAGGTGTAAAGAGAAGGTTAGGAAGTTTTAACTGATCCATGGTTTGTCTACTCATAATGTTGATAGCGGCTCCTAAGTCAATCAAGGTATTTGGGATTTCAACCCCATTAATATGAGTTTTAACAATAGGGCTACCGGGATCTACATATTTTTGCATGGTAATTTTACCCATCATAATGTCTGCAATTTTTCCAACTAGATGTATCCTTTTGGTGTCTCTGGTTCTTTTTATTGTTTTTTTCAGACTCATCTTTATTGTATTTGCTAGAATGGGAATCTCCTTAATGGCTGTTAACAAGGGAATCTTGATACATACATTCTTCAATTCATGTAGAAAGCTATAGTCAGGCAACCAAATCTGCTTCTCCACTCCTTTATCAATTTGCAATCTTTCAGGAAAAGGAGGAATAGCTGAAGATGTGGGTTGCTCTACTAAGGGAGTTGATTCTTTTTCTTTTTCTTTAATGCTTGGGTTTTGAAGGGATACTTCAGAACCCTTATTGGCTTTGAGAGATTCTTCCTCAGAAATGCTTGGTTGTTGAGCACTTGTAGAAGGTTGGTCTAGGATTCTACCTGATCTGAGTTGGACCTCATTGAGAGGGACAACCATATAGGTAGGGAATGGTTGACCTTCCATGAGTGGTTGACCTTCCATCACATAAGCACTTTGAGGATTCCTATTATTGGGGTTTGGTTGAGGTTGAGAGGGAAGTTGATTTGGCCTCTGCTGAGATTGTAACAAGAGTTGGGAATTTTGATTTTGTGGAGGAGGTTGTTGTTGTTGAGGGAATGGTAATGACAATTGTTGACCTTGATTTGGAAGTTGGGGAGCTTGCTGATTCTGAAAGGATTGAGGATATTGATAGAATTGGGCAAATCTCCCATAAGGATTTTGCATTTGCATGCTTTGCAACCATGCTTGGAAAGGATTTTGTGGTTGTGACCAAGGTTGTTGCCAAGGATTCCAATTTGGTGGGGGCTGGAAATTCATAGAGTTATTAAACCCTTGATTTTGCTGCCCCTGCCAAGGTCTTCTTGCAACAAAACAAAGAGATTCAAGCGTACTTGGATCTTCTTGAAAGACTGCTTTGAGGCCAGGGATTGAAGGACATTCCTTGGTCTCATGAGTTTCTGAGCAAATTACACAGGTTTCCACAACTTGTGCTTCCAAGGGACATTCCCTTAAAGCATGCTTCTTTCTACACTTCGGGCAAAAGATGGTCATAGCCTCGGCTTCTGCTTTCTGTTTATTCTAAATCTTAAGGGTATCAATTTGTTCACTAAGACTCCCTAAGATGTCAGTTTTAAATTCATCTAGCATATTACCGATTTTGGCCCTACTCACTGATCCTGTTGCAGATTTATTTGCCCTAAGGAGAGAAGGATCTCTAGGCCCTTTTTGAGTTTTTGATTTGCCTCTTGAGAGATGGGTACAAAGTTCTGCTATATCACTGAGAGGAAGTTGAGAAATATCCCCTTTCCCCATCATGTTTAAGATATCTATCCATTCATCCCTAATGGCTTTTAATAAGAGGGCTTTTAAGGTCTCTTCATCCAAGGTACTCATTTTTGCTCTTTTTAGATTATATTGAAATCTCTCAAGTAAATCTTCTAAGCTCTCATCTTCTTTTTGCATCATTTTAAAAACCTCATCCTTATGATTAGTAGGCATACAATAGTCCAAATACCTATCCAAAAAGGTTTGTTTCATTTCATCCCACGTCCTAATGGACTGAGTAAGTAACCCCATGAACCATTTCAAAGCTTGATCTTTTAACGTTGATGGGAACAGTTTGAGTTTCTGGGTATCATCCAGATAGTCATAAGTTCGACACACAACTTCAAATTCAAACAAGAATGTTTCAGGGTCCTCAGTTCTTAATCCATGAAAATTTGGGAAAACGGATGGTGATATGTTTTTCATGGTGGCTCGGGAGTCCTCATCAACAATGGGAAACCCAAATGTGTTATCCCCATCTCTATTTCCTCCAATGGGAACTCTACCTCCTCCATTGTTATTGGTATTTCCTCCTCCTCCTCTACCTCTACCTCTATCGCCTCCTTCTTCCTCTGCCATGATGATTCTCCTAGGGATTTCAAAATCTTCTGGTTCTTCTACAAAGGGTGAATGAGAAGAGATTTCTCCTTCCTCTTCAGGTGAGTCTATTTCCTCAATTACAATTGGTTTTCTGGTAGGAGAAAGAGAAGAGTCTCTTCCTAGTTCAAACTCAATAGAAGGTATAGGAGAGTCAACTCTAGGCTCTTGAATTTCAGGACTAGGAGTTTCGGTTGGAGATAAGGGAGGTGTCTCTTGTCTATCTCTTGAAGCAGATGGACTTTTAAAAATTGAACTTCGAGCTCTAGCTAAAAACCTTCCCCTAGAATCTCTAGCTCTATGCATGTCATTTTTATTTTATCTTCAAGTCAAGTTAAATAGTTCTTTTTCTGATCTTCCAGTTCACTCTAGGTGCAAGAAGAGAGCATACTCAAGAGACTATCAAATCAATAACTTTCTCCTTTCTGATCCTCCAGATCACTTCAAAGTGCAAGAGGAGAGCATACTTAGATAGGTTATTAACTTCTTTTCTTGAAGTTTTTTTTTTTTTTTTTTTCTAAGAATATGGCTACTTAATTTCACTTCCCCGGCAACGGCGCCAAAATGTTTAGTCAATTTAGTGTTATCTAAATTGCTAGTATTTATTGTCAACCCGGGGCTCGTAAGCTGATGAAGTGAAGGTGTACTATATGTACTTAAGTAACCTCTTAGAGTTTTTCTTATCGTTGGGGGTGTTGTTGTGGTTAATTATGTTCCTAAGATGGAATGAGAATTTATAAACAAGTGAGTGATGGTGTGTGTGTAGAGTGAATTCTAAATGAGTGGAAGTGTGTGTTGAGTGATCTCTAACTAATTGCTTGAAAGGAAATGCTTGGAAAGAATAAATGAATTGAAATGACTTGAAATAAACTTGAAAGCAAATGACCACTACCAATGGCACTAGACACCGTCCAAGTTGCTGCTAATAAAAGAAAAGAGAGTCACTTTTAAAACCCAAAAATAAAGATTATCTCTCTCTAACTCGATGCTTCAAAGCACATGTACTGTGTAAAGCACGGAAAGAAAGTAGCTTAAGTGGAATTAGAAAAGTGAGAAAAATATGCTTGAAAGACTAATGATAATGATTTGCTATTTCTAATTCTCTACTTCAGCCATATGTACTATGGAAAGCATGATTAGAAAGTAGTGAGGAAATAGTCTAGGAAGCACTTTAAAATCAAAACTTCTACTTTAAAGACTAGTGGTAATGATTTGCTCTTTCTAACTCAATGCTTCAAAGCACATGTACTGTGTAAAGCACGGAAAGAAAGTAGTGAAAGAACAGTCCAAAAAGCACCCAAACTAGCTGCAAATTAGTGATATTTTGATCTTAAAAGATAATAGTTTATGATGAAGATCATTCATATATGTTAACAGCTCTTTGAGAAATAAGATTAAAAATCAACTATAAAAACAAAGGCAGCACTTGAATTGTCAACTTCAAATACCAATAGCTTGTAAAGCAAACACACACATATAAAAATAAATCCCGGGCTAAAAGAAACCTGCAAAGAAATAACACTGATCAGCTTGAAAGAAAGGAAAACAAGTAAATGAAACTATACATGCTTAAGGAAATAAATAAGAAAATAATGAAATGATGCACATGAAATACTTTACAAAGGCTGAGATGAGCAGGGGCCCTCTGTTCATTCAGCCACAAGAGAACTCAAAGATCTGGAAACTTCAAAACAGTGCTATATCTATTCCTCCATTTGCAAAAAGTATACAAAACAGAGTGCTGGAATAGCACTAGAAAACAGAGTTCACAATGCTTCTAAATTCAACACAAGTGCAGAAAATTACAACTAATCAAAAGTTCTTTGAGCGTACGCAGACGCAGCAATTTATAGAGGTTCCTAAGATAACCTACTCGTGCAGCTAATTAACAGAAAAACAATAACAGTCATGCGTATTAATGGTCCTTTGACACATCACGGCTGCGTGGACGAGTTTAGTGGTTCTGTCGTCATGGGTAATGAATCCCATGTTGGATCATGTCCCCTGCCACCTGTAGATCATGGACAAATCACCGTTTAAGATGACGTGACCAAGCAGCTCACAATCACCGTTTAAACAACCTTGAGTTGACCGTAGCTTAACCAGCTTTGACCATGGGTGAAGATGACGTGGATGGCTGGAAACATAGGACAGGAACCTCGAGCACGTTGATACCTGAGTGCCCATGTGGCTCATCTAGAAAACCGACACGTGGATCATTGTGTTTAACAAAATGGCTGCAGGATCTTCAGACAGCTGCGGGATCGTCAGATAGCTGCGGGATTCCTGCAAGTAAGTCAAAATCTAAACAAATAGTCATCCATTAGCAAAACTTGCTTGATCATGCTTATTGACACTTAATGTAATGATCTGAGAGGTTTTATGGTAAAAATGAGGCAAAAGTGAAGGAAAGATAAGGAAAAGTTGAGGAAAATGGTAGAATCTAGACCCATTATAAGTGCATCTACTATACTTAAGCATAATTCTCTGTTACATGAAGGTTACATTGAACAATATGCTCAAGACATAGACTTTAAAGATGTATATGCAACTTTAATTCAAGGCAAAAGAGTAGAAGAATTGGACTATCATGTAAAGGACCGACTCGTGGGAAGTTATGCATTCCACAAACTGAAAGAATAAATATAATTAGAGAAGCACACACTTATCTGATATCAGGTCATTTTGGGGTAAGGAAAATAGTTTCACAGCTGCAAAGATTTTGTTATTGGCCAAAAATGAACGAGACAGTTTCTAGATATGTAAGAGGGTGTGCTATGTGTGCTAAAAGAAAGCCAAGCAATAGAAAACTAGGCTTGTACACTCCATTACCAGTTCCTTCTCACCCTTGGGAAAGTGTTTCCATGGATTTTGTTGGAGGACTGCCTAAATCTAGGAAAGGTCATGATTATCTATATGTTGTTGTGGATAGGTTCAGCAAAATGTGTATTTTCATACCTTGTAATAAACAGATTACAGCTGAACAAACTACAAGACTATTCTTTGAACATGTATGGGTTCATTTTGGATTACCCACTTCCAATGTATCTGATCGAGACACCCGATTTGTGGGGACATTTTGGTCAAGTCTGTGGGAACTGATGGAAACCAAACTGAGCACAACTTTTCATCCACAAACTGATGGCTAGATAGAAGTAGTTAACAGGACAGTGATCCAGTTACTTAGATGATATTGCACCAAACATCCTAAGCTTTGGGATGAACATTTGTGTTATGTGTAGCATGCTTACAACAGAGCAAAACATTCTTCTACACAGATATCTCCTTTTGAGACCTGTTTTGGTTTCACACCAAGGTCTCCTTTGGATTTTGTCTTTGGTAAAGATACCGTAGTTGAGGGACATAGTGATGTGGACAGGGCAACCAGGTTCATTGAACAAGTCCAAGAGATCCACCAGGCAGTATAGGAAAAGCTGGAAAAGAGCCAAGCCAAATACAAGGCAAGGCATGACAAGCATCGGATGGAGCATAGTTTCCAAGTTGGTGACCAAGTCTAGCTGTACATCAGCAAGGACAGGATGCAAGGTGAAGGTAAAAAGCTAAATCCCATCAGGTATGGACCTTTTAGGATACTTGAGAAGATTGGTGAAAATGCTTTTCGCCTTGATCTGCCAACTTACATGCACATCTACTCAGTCATAAATGCAAATTTCTTGAGATTATTTGAACCCTCACTGATTGAGGATCCCGAAGAGCAGAGTCAATTGCCTTCTATCGATGACCTGCTACCTGAATATCTTAATGAATTGCAGGAAGACACAATTCTGGACGGGAAAGTGAGGACAACGCATAGAGGAGATGTTGAGTACCTCAGAATTGGGCTCAAAGGTTCAAAGCCGAGCAATGCAAAGTGGATAGAGATTGGACAAGTGAGACAATTGTACCCTCACTTAGTTGATGCTTGAAAACCAAATTTTGGTGGTCCAAAAGCTTTTTCAGTGGGAAGGTTATGATCCGAATTAGATCCATGAAGAATAATCAAAGCACCATGACACATCAAATCAGGACAAAACTTCGAATTCACGAGCACAGAGCGATCAGGAAGATCTCTGAATAGTGGCAGTTGGAAGCTAGCGAGGAACGACGAGGACCTCGGTCAAAGTGCACTGATCGAGGCCCATGGAGATTGCGTGGGAGGCGAAACTGGCCATAGGGAACCCCTGATTGGGAAATAGAGGGCATTTCAGATAGCACTAATCATGCATCGCTGGGCAAAACCCCTCAAGAAGGAAATTCACGAAGCGCTCGGTCGCATGGAAGCTCAAAAAACCGTGGGGAAAGCACTAAAGGCTAAAGGCGGGACCCACGCTCCAAAACTGGCAGTATTTCGGGGGCACCCTTAGGCGGTAAGCAAATTTGGAGAAAACGAGCGATTCCACTCAGCGCTCGACACGTGGCAAGAAGAGGAGAGAGAAAACCGCTACTCATCATGTGCTAACGGTCGAGCAAGTCAACTGTACGAAATGAGCAAATAACGTCGGATCTGGGGGCTCCAGATCTAACAGCTGAGATCGTACCTGATGGAGAAACCATATTTGACACGGGATTAAGCTGCGATGTATAAGGGTTTGAGGTCCGATTTGACTGCTGAGATGGCAGATGACTCATTCCACAGCGTAACTAGAAAACAGAACCGACGGGGAAGAGCTAGCGCAGTTCGCGAGAGGACAAGTGGCCACTCCCTGTGAGCCATTGATGATGACCCAGAGATAGGGAATTCCAAGTGAACAGTAGCATGCGATTTGACAGAGGTGGAAGGGGAATTGAGCAATCATAAGATCGATTGGCTTTAAAGCCATGTACAGATAGAACAGAACACAATGGAGAATGGAGAAAAGAAGACGAAGACAGAGAAAATGATGCAGGAGCATTCAACCCAAGGGAAATCACTGTAAATAGTAGACATAGGGTGTCATGCATTTTAGGAATTAGTTTCCTAAGTTCTAAGTCAAAGTAATATTTAAGTGTGATTAATTAGATATTCTCAAAATAAATGAGAACATAGAAACTAGGGAGAGCTTTTAGGCATAAAAGCAATGAATGTGGGTCGTTAAGAGATAAGGAGGCTTTTCTATTTTAAAACAGACTAAAGATAGAATAAAGCCTCAAGGGGTTTTTTTCATGGATGCATGCATGTAGAAGCTTAGGCTTTTGATCAGACCTCAAGGATCTGATCCAATGATTATTATAAATATGTATGTAAGCCTACAGGCAACAGGAGGCCACTAGAGTTGATAATCGGGCCTGTGAGAGGAGGCCACTAGAGTGGATAATCGGGCCTGTGAGAAGAAGGCCACCAGTGTTGATAATCGGGCCTGTGAGAGAGAAGGCCATTGGCGAGGAAAATTTGGCCTGGGAGTGTGTGTGCATGAGACCGAAGTCTCTCAATGTAAATTCATACCTTTATATTAATATAAGCAGAGTTTCCTGACTATGTCAGAACATGGGTAATGCGTGCCTGTGATTAGAGAGAGAGGAGGACTGATAGGAAGCATTGTTATTGAAAGCTTTTCCATCTGTGTATAGGAATTAGTGGTGTTCTGTTAATATGTCTATGCATGTATTAGACAGATTATTCTACTGTGTATTGAAAGTGTTGGAGCCGATTTATTTTCCTACATGATATGTGATTGAAGCTTTGGGGATTATTTCCTTTTTATCACGACATATGCAGATTCTTTAAGTCATTTTACAAGTTATATGAATATCTCTGTTCCCATAGAGAATTCCTAATATTTTCCCTTGGAGGAACATTGGCGGAATTGAAAATCCTATTAAAATTGGTCCAGACCGATATCGGGTCCAAACCCAAATATCGCATCGGATAGGGACCTTTAGAACTGTCATGTGAAAGCTCTGAATTAACGGAGCTGAAATATTATAGAAGCTAGCATAAAGGGGGCATCGGATCCGAGAGGGCCTTCAGCATTGCAAAGCTCCGACTTCCGGAGCCAAAATCCTTATAAAGTAGACCATAAATTTCCATCGGGTCCGCAGAACCCTTGTATCGCATCAGAGTAGCAGAGGTAGCAATTAGCGATATCGCCGAAATCTTCCAGACCCGAAATCATTATAGACCGAGTCGTTAAAGGGCGTCAGGTCCACAAGGCGTTCAGAACTGTACGTTCTGAGAACCGAACCCGAAATATTATATATCGCAGTTAAAGGGTTCGTCGGGTCCGCAAGACCCATTACACAATAGATCGCCGACAGAACCCACTGATATACATCGGACCCGAAATCGATACAGAAGGGAGTCTAAAAGTGTGTCGGGTCCGCACCGCGTCGGAGATCAGGGTTTAACAGTTATTGTGACCGTCGATAACCGGACCCGCCGATAATCATAAAGGCGGGGATATAAAGTTTGAAGTCCGTGGATGTTCATTGGAGCGGGACTACATGGTTTTCCCGTGTATTTATATATGGTTGGCCGCGGATTCCAAAAGGAGTGTTTAATAATGTTTTCCCATATATTATATGGGGCTGTGGGGTTAAACCTTAAGGCATATATATGGTAATGCTTGTGTTGATTGGAAAGTGTGAACGCAGTTGGGCGGTGGCTTCCGATAGTTACAAGGTATAGTTTAAAGTAAGTCCATGGTTATAAAAGGCTTATAGCCTAAGGAAATATTCCGATAGGGTTTGTGGGTATTAACCACAGGTCTGAGGGTTTAGATTTATAAAGTAAAGGGGATTTTGGGTGTATATCTAGATCTCTTTTCATCAGAAAAGAAGAGATAGTAAAGCAAAGAGCAGAAAAGACAGAGAGCCGAGCTGACCTGCAGCATAAGGCAACATCGAGAAATCCCTGAGAGGGACTGTCGGGAATTGAGCACCACACTAGGCTCCTTCCATTAAAGACCAGTGAGGTCAAGACTTGGAAAGGAAAAGAGTCTATGCACTCTAGTGGCTTGGGGAATCCAAAAACCACCCTACCAAGTAATTCTGTTTTAGGAGACTCAGTTTGAGCTCCTTATTGTAATTCTCTGCTTTAAAGACACAATAAACGAATGCCACCACTGAGAGCTGGACCGAAGACGTAGCCCTGGAGGATAGGGTGAACTCCTTATTAATTTGTTGTGTTCTTGTATTTGCTTACTATGTTTCTCTTGCTGCTCTCCATTTCCTAGTGTCTGTGTATTTTGCAATCTAATCGATCCGGTGCCTAAAATAACATGGACACACACCAGCACATGAGTCTATAATACCTTCATTCAATAATTAATTAACTGAGGTCACTCAAGAGTGATTTTCAGATCATGTTGTTGCAAATGCACTCTCAAGAAAGGATGAGGATGTGGAAGCATTATATTGTGCTATTTCTATTATCCAACCAGATTGGATAAATGAAGCAAGGGATGAATGTAAGAAGAACACAGAAGTGTGGCCACCATTCAAAAGTTGTAGAAGATCCCAGTTCAAACAATATTTCTAGAACTTGATGAGGAAGGAAAAATCATATTGGAACCTAGAGCAGTCACAGAAACAACAACTCAACAACTACGAAATCGATCAATTTTAGAGTATCTCATCAAATGGAAGAACTTACCTGCTGAAGGTTCCGCATGGGAGGACAAGAATTTTATATAGAAGAATCAAGAAATACTAAAGCGTTGAGGACAACACTTTTTGAAGGAGAGGGGCATGTTAGGTCCCTATACTACTAGTGTAACCCCTTATTGTTATTAGTACAACCCCCTTATTATATTGTTGTGCCCATGTAGTCCCCATATTGTTATTATTGTGCCCCATAGAAGCCCACTATTGTTATTATTGTGCCCTTACATTATTATTGTTATGCCGTTTCTGATTATATTATGACCCCTTAGGCTCCTATATATAGAAAGGAGGTATTGTCATTTGTAGCATCCAATAATTGTTCATTCGTGTAATGTAAAGGAGGTTTCCCCCTCGAAGAGGTTGAATTCTAAGGTGTTGATCTTTCTTTTCTATTTTTTTGTGAGCTGGTTTCATAACAAAACCCTTTTGGGAGAAAACCACCCTATTGTTGTTGTGTTGCTCAAATATTCTATCAATATGACAAGAAAATTTTACATGGATTACCTTATACCCATAAGTTGGGAGACTTGGCTTGTATTACAATGTGCTAACACCTATCAGTTAGGAAATTTGTTTCTCTCATAAATCTATAGATGTCTATCTACTAGAAGCCACCATGACCAACAATCCTCACCCAATAACCATTAGAATATCCAACTCCTATTGGATGGAGAAATCTATTTTTTATATTGAATATGCCAAATCATTGTCTACTATGAAGCTTCTCCATGCCTTCACTTCCTCCATGCAAACTACGTTTCAAAATATTTCAAACTAGGCTCTCAATCTACTCAACATGAGCAACCCAACAACACCATCATTTTGTAACCAAAATACGAATAAAAACTATGACTCAGAGGGAGGGAATTATTCTCTTCTTCTCACACCAATATTTACTCTTTAACACACTATAAGCTGCCAACTTTTCTCTTCTCTAAACATTTCCATTTGCAGCACAAACGCTCTGAATTTTCTCCTCCAAACTATATTTGATTTATGTATACAATACTCTGATAAATCTCTGCAAAACTATGTGAGAAATTGTTGCAACCTCTATTCACTCTTAATTCCCTCTCAATGAAATCCTCTCACACTATCAACTAGATCATCATTATGAACTCAAATCCTTCCTTTATTTATCATTTTGTGAGATGGTTAACTCAGTGAATGATACAAGTGATGGAGTGCTCAACAATTATTTCACACCTCTAAATTTCTCAGGAGTCATCTCCTTGACATGATCAAGCCACTCCCTCCACTAAAAAATGCATTTTTTCAAGTTTAACCAACTTATAGAATCTCCTTGACCTTTTCCTACCTTTGCATGAAAAGTTTTGAACAAGATAAGCCAAAAAAATACATAAACACCCGATGTGCACGAGGAATGCAGAGGAAATTTGGCTCTAAGCCACAACCGCACCTATAGAACTAACAGATTTGGTTGTATCCTGCACTCACATGCTTGCCAAAATTTGGTTGGAGATTTCCAACCACACACATGAGCATGTCTCCCAACAGTTGGAGTAGAGCATAAGGAAAAATCATTCTACTAATCTCATAACTCTGCCAAATTTCTTCCATAGGTTGAACATCATCAGAAAGACCTTAGGAATCCTTTATCCCATTTACAAAACTTCACCAAGCCACTACCACATCACCAACATCATCACCAGTCAAACTAGGTTGACTTTGATGCCAAACAACAACTACGCTAACACACTTGGGTCATCAAATTGCTCCACAACTTCTCTACCATCAATATACATCTCCAGAACATGTCACATTTCCTGTAGCACTTGTAGAACCTTATTGAAACCCTATATATCATCTCATCAACATGAAAATTGTAGGAATTTACAGGGTAAGTTCCTTAGATAGAACACCAAAGGACACCACTCACAAACAGATCACATATCAATACACTAGTATTCTTGACGTGGTTAAAACCTTAAAGAGGGAAACAGTCCACAACCTGAGCCAACGCGACCACTTTAGGAAACTTATTAATTTAATAGAAAGAAAATTTACATAGGCTTCTCTCATGTACGGTCACCTAACAAATGACCCTCCATTCTCTTTAAATAGAGATCATGGACCAATCAGGTGTTAAGCCATCGATCAAGTGTCGGTAATACCAAGAAGAGAATGAACTGTCAGATAACTTCATGTCTAGAAAATATCATGACCATTAGATTGTAAGTTACAAAAAGTACATACTAAAGAAACACACTTTACCTAACTATACACTAGACCAAGTTATACATAATTATTACCTATGTGTTAGAATATCCTAACATCCCCCCTTAAGAACAACTTGGGATAGGATTGAAGGATGTATAAAGATGACACAATAGGAGAAGGCAAGAGGCATTAGAGCCTATCCTCCCTTAGTGACAACTTCCTAAACTCCAACCATAAATTGAAGTTTAGTAAACTTCGCCTCTGTGAGATCCTTTGTAAATAAGTCTGCAACTTGATCATGAGTTGAACAATATTGCACTTCAAGAACATTGTCATGAATGAGCTTTCTAATGAAGTGCATGCGTAGTTCAAAGCTTTTTTTGCGCTAATGTTGGACTGGATCTTTGCATAGTTGAATGGCACTTTGATTACCACACCAAAGTGTAGTCAGATGTTGCTACTGAAAACCAAACTCTGATAGGATCTTATGAAGCCACAGGGCTTCCTTACTAGATTCAAAAGCGCCATAATACTCTTCTTCTTCTGCAGAAAGAGAAATGGCACTTTGTTTCTTTAAAGCCCATGTAATAGGTCCAGAACCAAGAGTGAAGACATAACCTACAGTAGACTTCTGATCATCAGTGTCACCAGCCCAATCAAAACCAATGAAACCAACCAATAGAGGAGATGATTTTGCACTGTAATGAATCCCAAACTGAACTATACCTTGAACATAACGAAGTATTCTTTTAGCTGCTTTCCAATGAATTTCATGTGGGTTTTGCATAAAACGAGAAATAAGGCCAACAACAAAGGAAAGGTCAGGACGAGTATGTGTCATATACAAAAGTTTTCCAACAAGCTGACAGTATAAGGTAGCATCAACTTCAAAGGAAGTACAAGTGACTGAAATTTTGGCTCCATACTGAAAGGGACAAGGGGCTAGCTTACATTCTTCCATGTGAAAGTGGCATAGAAGATCACATATATACTTGGATTGGGAAAGGGAAATATCGTCTTTCGATTGCAAGACTTGAAGACCAATAAAATAATGCAAGTGTTGTAAGTTTGTCATTTCACACTACTTTTTAAGGCTCGTCTACACATGGTTTATAAGGTTGGGATCACTACCAATAAGGATAATATCATCAACATAAAGAACAAGAATTATAAGAGACTTACCCACTTTCTTGGTGTAGACAGTATTGTCAGAATGACACCTAGAAAAGCCATTATCTAAAAGAAATCTATCCATTTTGGAATACCAAGCTTGAGGAGCTTGCTTGAGACCATAAAGGGATTTATTAAGCCGACATACAAGGCTGGAGTCTGTTTGTATAAATCTAGGAGGTTGTTCCATATAGATTTCTTCATGCAAGTCCCCATGCAAGAAGGTGTATTTAACATCCATATGATGGACTTCCCATTTGAAAGAGGCATCAAGGGAAAGAACAAGGCAGATATAGTGAAAAACCCTTATCAAGAAGAAAAGCGTTATGTTAATCAACTTTTCCATCTGGTCCAAACTTGGTTCTGTAAACCCATTTGCATCTAACTAGATTTTGTCCCTCTGGAAGAGGAACAAGGTCCCATGTATTATTTTCCAATAACGAATGATATTATTCATTCATAGCTGTGTCCCAATCTAGATGTCCTGAGGCCTCTGCAAAGGTGTCAGGATCATAATTTGTTGAAGCTTGAGCCAGCAAAGAAGAGGCTCTATCAAACTAAGAACGTGTACGATAATGATCTGTAGGATCACCTGCAAGAGAACCTGTTGTATTCCGAGTAGCGCAGACCCATTTTGGAAGCTAAGGAGTTGAAGGAGGATCCCGAGAAGGTGGGGGAGGATTGTCATCCTCGCTTTCATCATCTGAAGAAGAAATATTTTCAGAAGTAGAAGGAATAGAGAGAGGTAGCACATCCACCGAACTAGGCTCGTTGGTTGATATATTTTCAACAAACTTTACATCTCTTCTAAAGATAACATTTTTGGATTTAGGTTGAAGAAGTCTATATCCTTTGACATCTTCAGAATATCCAACAAAAATACATTTTTCACTCTTAGGTTCCAAGGCTTTATGTTTTTCATCTAGAATATGGGCCCATGCTTCACTTCCAAAATCATGAAAGTGACTTACATCTAGTTTAATTGAGCTCCATTCTTCTTCTGGAGTGATATTATTTAAAACCTTAGTAGGAGTGCGATTACTATGTAATTTTCCCAATTAATTGCTTCTACCCAAAAATTAAGACCAAGTCCTTTAGATTGAAGCATACAATTAGCCATTTCCTTTAAGGTGCGATTCTTCCTTTCAGCTAGACCATTTTGTTGCGGAGTATATGGAATAGTATGTTGCAATTGAATTCCATGCTCAGTGCAAAATTTGATGAATTTGTTGTTAACATATTCTCCACCATTATCAGATCTTAGTTTAAGAATTTGATTTCCAGATTATTTCTCAATAAAGGCCTTAAAGCCAAGAACATGTTAAAGACTTCACTCTTGAGTTTTAAGAAGTATACCTAAGTGTGTGTGAATAAATCATCCATGAAAGTTAGGAAATACTTGTAGCTAAAGAATGAAACAACTGGAAGTGGGCCACATAAATCACTATGCACAAGCTGTAAAGGGGTTGAGCCGTGCCAAGAGGCACATTTTTCAAAACTACCCCGATGATGCTCTTCAAGTACACATCTGGAACAAACACCATCTCTGCAAGACACCATAGGAAGACCTGCCATCATATTTTCTTTACATAGATTTTGAAGGGAGTGATAGTTTAAGTGACCAAATCATTCATGCCAAATTTTGCTTAATTCATAATTATGAGCAACAAACACTGAGGGAAGAGTTGATGACCCAAAGTTGTTAAAATTATACAACCTTGTAAATCAACAACAATTCTAGTAGCTAAAATCTGTCTAGGATATCTTAGGTCCTTAATTACAACATCATGAGGTGAAAATTCAAACTATTTACCTTCAGCTGAATGAGTTATCTGATATATAGATAGAAGGTTACACGATAAGGTAGGAACACATAATACATCATTAAATTGACCATTGTCTAGATGAATAGTTCCAATCCCTACAACACTAAGAGATCTATCATCACCAACATAAATATTTTTGGTGCTACAATCATTTAAAGAAGAAAGCATGCCTTTGTTTTTGGCCATGTGATAAGAAGCTCCAGAATCAATGAGTCACTCATGAGAATGAGAAGAAGAAGATACATTTAGTGCATAATTAGACTGAGATGCTTGACAACCACATGCAAAACGTGTTATTCCTGAAGATGAAGTTGAAGTTGAAGAGTGCTCCAAATGGATGTTATGCTTTTTCATGGCTACTTCCAAGGCTTCCATCTTCTTAAAGCATTTGTATTCTAAGTGGACATCACAATTACAAAAGTTGCAATGTATATTAGTCTTCTTCCCTTTGTTTTTATTTTCCTTATCATTTTGTTGAATTGATTTTTCATTTTGAGACTGAAATCACGTAGGACCCTTGTTTGGTTTAGGACCATTATTTTTAGGATGCTTCTTCTTAGGATTCTTTGAATTTGGTTGTTTTTGGGGTATTAAGGTTTTCTTATAAGAGTTTCCAGTATTAAGAAGACCAAGATGTAAGAGTTTTTCTCATCCTCTTATTAAAGAATCACAAAAAACATCAAAAGAGGGGGACTTGTAGGCTTGTCCTTGAGAAATAAAGGTTTCTCTAGTCAAATCAAAGGTGGAAACAAACACAGAGTAAACTATCCTTAACTTAGTAAGAATGGAACAGATAAGGCTACCATTTTCTTTCTTAACCCTAGAACCTTCCAAGAGAAGTCTGAGGGTCTTGAACTTGGACAAAAAATCTTCAATGGAAGAAAAATTATTGGGGTCCAACATAAGCAACTCATTTTCAAGTTGATGGGCTCTAATTTCATTATTAATTCCAAAAACTTTATTGAGTTGTTTCATTGCTTCATTAGCGGTATCAATTTCTGTGATATGGAATCTAAGCTCTGGAGAAATATATATCCCTATCAACCCACGTGCTTTATCTTGCTTATTTTCGCATTTGGCTTGCTTATCTTCATCTTTAGGTTTAGACTCTTGGCCTGAGACTATTTTATAAATACCTTTACTTCTAAGTCAATCCACAATGTAGGATAACCATTGGAAGTGGTTGGTGCTGTCAAGAATAATTAGGCATGGAATTTCTATTTTAAATGAAAATTAAGTTGTATATGTTGAAACTGAATGTTCCAATGGAAAGATCTTGGAAAATTAGGTTGATTAAAAAAACAGCTCTGAAAACGGCTTCCAAACTTAATATAATTAGCTTACTTTTAAAAAAGATTACTTTATGTGACCCACTTTTATAAATAAGTGAAATTCACTTTTACAATGGTACTTTATGAACTATCCACTAAATTGTAACTTAATAAAAGATAAAGAAACTATAGAATTATAAGTGACTCACTTTTTATAATGGGTGAGAACACTTTTACATAAAGTAACTTTAAAACATAAGCTACATGTGTTTTTTGAAAAAGTAACTCAAAAAAAAGAAAGGCCTGAACCCAAGACCTCTATTCTCATAAAGTAATAGATAAATGTGAACATAATTGAAAAGAAAGAGATGTAGCTCTCAGGTGTGGCCTGCACCTGGAGACTACACTCACCAACAACAGAGAGATCACTCTCGTACACTCTATTATTCAACAATGAAAGATTACATCATTAAATACAATACTAGGAATTAGGAAGTTGCACCCAAACCCCTAAACTTTTGGAACTAATCCTAAACTAGGGAGAACATTACAACAATGTAACCATTTTCTCCATTAGTATAAAATAATATTAATTATTTTTAACTCCCCCCCTTAATGGATAAAGGGTTCTCCTGGACTCCTACCAACTTTCTAAACAATTCAAATTTCACTCGTGCAAGAGGCTTTGTGAAAATATCAGCCACATTGTCACAAGTTTTACAATATACAAAAGCAATTTCTTTAGACTATATTTTCTCTCTAACAAAATGGAACTGAGTGTCTATATGTTTGGTGTTTTTGTGAAACACTGGATTGTATGCTAATTTAATGGTGCTCTGGTTGTCGCTTTTGATGGAAGTGGGATTCTTCTGTTCTTTTCCTGCATCTTTAAGAAGCCTCCTCAACCATATCGCTTCACAAGTTCCTGCACACAATGCCTGATACTCAGCTTCACATGAGGACAAGGCTACAGTACTCTGCTTCTTGCTGCTCCAAGCTTTGACCCCGGAACCTATGTTGAATGCATAACTTGTGATGGACCTCCGATCATCCAGGTTACCTGCCCAGTCTGAGTCTGAAAAACCTACTAGAATAACATCAGATACATCAGTGTATAAAATACCATAATTAACGGTATCACAAAGATACCTTAACATGCTCTTTGCTGTTATCCAGTGACTTTCAAGCGGTTTCGACATAAATTGGCTCAACACACTAACAGAGTATGCCAAGTCAGGTCTGGTTGTTGTAAGATATATCAGGCTGCCAACCAGCTGTCTGTACATTGTGGCGTCAACCTCCTTAGTACCATCATCACTGTTCAATTTCAGATTCTGCTGCAAAGGTGTCGTTGCTGCTCTACACTGATCCATGCCAAACTTTTCCAACAGATTTCTGGCATACTTCCCTTGGGTAAGAAAAGTTTGCCCAGTATCTCTAAATACTTCTAATCCCAGACAGTAGTGAAGGCTTCTGAGATCCTTCATCTCAAAAACTTGTGCCATAAGCCTTTTGATTCCTTTGATTAAATCATCTGCATTTCCTGTTATAATCATGTCGTCCACATACAAAGAAATCAAAATAATCTGCCTCTGATTATTGTACTTGGTATACAAATTTGGGTCATTTAAACTTCTATGGAAACCATACTCTACAAAGAAAGAATCAACCTTTTCGTACCAAGACCTGGGTGCTTGCTTTAAACCATATAAAGCCTTTTTCAATCTGCAAACAAGATGTTCCTGCCCCTGCTTTACATATCCTTCTGGCTGTACTAAGTAAATTTCCTCTTTTAAATCACCATTTAAAAATGCAGATTTAACATCAAGCTGGTGTAATTCCCAATTACATTTAGTAGCTAAAGCAATAAGCATTCTGATTGTATTTAGCTTTGCTACAGGTGCAAAAGTATCATCAAAATCTATACCTTCCTGCTGTGAATATCCTTTTGCAACCAGCCTAGCTTTTAACTTATCTATACTTCCGTCTGCATTCATTTTTGGTTTAAACGACCACTTGCATCCTATGGGTGTTTTATTCTTAGGCATCTCAACTAAATCCCAAGTATCATTTCTAAGAATTGATTCCATTTCTTCATTCATTGCAGCTCTCCATTCCTTAAATTGACTGGCTTCTTTATAATTAGAGGGTTCTACAATGTTCAAAACTTTTGACATCAAAGCATAGTTTCTCAATTTTAATGGTAATTGAGTCTTCCTACCTAACCTCCTCGGTAGGGGACTTACCTCAAATTTGTTTTCTTCTGCTATAACTGGGCTTGCATTATCACCTTCTTGTTGTTCTTCTTTTTGCTCTTCTTTCTGCTCCTGCTATCTTTCGTCCTCGCTGCTTTCCTCCAACAACAATGGAATGTGCCAGTCATCACCAACGTCATCTTTCCCTTCCTGTACCTGTTCATGAAACACTACATCCCTGCTTGCAAATGCATTATGAGACTTAGGATTGTATAACTTATATGCCTTAAATTCTGTGCCATAACCAACAAAGATGCATTTCACAGCTTTAGGATCTAATTTCTTCCTATCAGCTTTGGGTATATGGGCAAATGCTTTTGACCCAAATACTCTTAGATGGTTTACTGCTGGTTTAAATCCATATAGAGCTTCAAAAGGGGTTTTGAAGCCAAGATACCTGGTAGGACTTCTGTTCTTCAAATATATAGCAGTATTAGTAGCCTCTGCCCAAAAGCTGTTAGACAGACCCTTACCTTGTAATATGCTCCTTGTGCACTCCACCAAGGTTCTGTTCTTGCGCTCTGCTACTCCATTCTGTTGTGGTGTGTGTGGCACTGTATACTGCTGAACAATCTCGTGAGATTTGCAAAATTTCATGAATTCCTTTAGCTTGTATTCTCCCCCTTGATGAGATCGGAGAATTTTTATACTCTTACCAAACTGCTTTTCCACCAAGGTTTTAAATTCTATAAAGCACTGGAAAGTCTGACTTTTCTTGTTCAAAAAATAAACCCATGAATATCTAGTGCAGTCATCAGTAAATAACAAAAAATAATATGCTCCCCCTAGCGACCTTGTCTGCATAGGTCCGCATACATTAGCATGCACTAGTTCTAAAATATTTGTTTCCTTCCTCCTATCATGCACAGGAAACTGTTCTCTATGCATTTTTCCTAAGGCACAACCATCACAATTTAACTGAACATTACGAAAGATAGGGAGTCCATCGACCATACCTTTCTTCTGCAATAACATGAGGTCCTGCAAATTCAAATGACCGAACCTCTGATGCCAAAGTTGTTCGGCTTTCGATCCTGTTGCAACCATGGCTTTCTTTGGTATGCTTTTTGCATCCAGTCTGTATAGGCTTCCAACTCACATGCCTGTTGCAAATATTTCATTCCTGCAATCCTTTATCACACAGTGAGTCTTGAAGAACTCAACTTGCATATCTTGATCAGCCATCATGGATACATCTATCAGATTTTTCTTAATTCTAGGTACATATAAAACATTTGTAAGGTGACTAATTTTTCCATTTGGTAACTTAACTGAAATCACCCCATGACCTTTAATATCGTATCCACTATCATCTCCTAGATATATTTTTGATCCATTTATACTTTCTTCAAGATTATCAAAGAATTCCTTTTTACCTGTCATGTGAGAGGATGCTCCAGAATCGACATACCAAATGTCATCTTCATTAGATGCTGAAAGGGCACAGTCGACTGTGAACAGTCGAAATTCATGACTGAAGTCTTCTTCTTCAGCAAAGTATCCTCTGTGCTTTGCATTTGCCTGCCTCCTCTTTGCATCATCAGCCTGCTTCTTATAACATTCTCTCTGTATATGACTTGTCTTTCCACAATAATAACACTTCTTTTCAGAATGATTTGCAAGCATACCTTTATGAGAATGCAGATTCTTCTGTGATATTCCTCCTTTCTGCTTTGATTGCTGCTGTGACTGCTTTCCTTTCGATGATCGTCGTTTCGCCATCAGCGCAAGATCATCACTCTGGGGGTTCAAGTTCTGTCGCCGCTCCTCCTCTTGCTGCAAGATCCCAGTAAGATCATCAAATGAGGGCATTTTCTCCCTTGCCGATACTCCAGTGATGAACGTTTGAAAATCATCACGCATCCCATTCATTGTGATTGCAACAAGATCTTCATCAGACACCGCCACTCCGATGGCCACCAATCCATCTTTCACATCTTTAATTCTTGCAACAAATGCAGTAGCAGTCTCCCTCTCGTCCATCCTCATTGAAAATAGCTTGCTTTTAAGTGCCAAGACTCTGCTCATATTATGAGTCTCATACAGACTTTTGATTTTCGTCCAGATGTCCGTGGACGTTTTACAGTCTCTGATGTGCGCAATAACATTGTCTTTCATAGACATCTTCAACAAGACTTTGGCCTTGTTCTCTCGTTTTTCCCAATCTTGCTCCCGTGGTCCTCCGTTCGGCTTCTGCTCATCGCCTGTAACTATGGACCAAGCATTCGCACCCTCGAGCAAGGTCTAGATCTTAAACTTCCAATTTGTGAAGTTAGATCCATTAAGTTTACCAGGCTCATTAAGGTAAGATTCCATCGTATTACTCATTCTGAATCTACCCAACAACAAAAAGAAAACAATACCTGTCAGATTGATCTGTCACCTCTGGGTCCAATCTGCAGTGTCTGGCAATCCCAGTCCAATGAGTAAATTCGGCGTCTTCAATACAGCCGAAGATCCGATCTCATAAAAAATTTGATCCGATCTGCCTCTCCCGGATAGATCTGCAACTTCGCCGATCTGCACCCCTTGCAAACCGCCAAACGAAGTTGAGGCTTCCCGCAGATCCCCTTGAAGGAAGATTGGTGCGTCCTCAATCAGCGTGCGAAAAATCCTCTTAGTGCTGGCGCAATCCCGAGCGAAAAATCCGCGCCAATTAAAAATCGGTGCGAGTGTTCTTTGCTGGCGCGATCCCGAGCGAAAAATTCGCGCCAATTGGGCATTCTGGAGCTCTGGCGCGATTTTCTTCTTAAATTCCGCGCTAATTTCTTCTCTGGCGCGATTAATCCCCCATAATCCGTGCTAATTCCCTTTTCTAGCGCTTTTGTCAGCGCAAAAAGCACGTCAATATCCTCTTCACTCAGAAAAAAAATATCTGAGTCCGAGCGAGGTGTTCTGCAGTCCAGCTGCTCAATTGAGCACAGAGCTCTTGTGTACACGTGGCCACAAAGGCACTTCAAGCCACATAGGAAATTCTGCCACATAGGCAAGCTAGCTACAAAAAAGGCACTTCAGCCACAAAGTGACAAAAAATCAGGCTCACCCAATCTGAGCTCTGATACCAAGATAAAATGTGAACATAATTGAAAAGAAAGAGATGTAGCTCTCAGGTGTGGCCTGCACCTGGAGACTACACTCACCAACAACAGAGAGATCACTCTCGTACACTCTGTTATTCAACAATGAAAGATTACATCATTAAATACAATACTAGGAATTAGGAAGTTGCACCCAAACCCCTAAACTTTTGGAACTAATCCTAAACTAGGGAGAACGTTACAACATTGTAACCATTTTCTCCATTAATATAAAATAATATTAATTATTTTTAACTGTAATTTGGGACCAAGTGAGCTAGTTTAAAATGTTAGTAATTTTTGGAAAGGAAGGAGTTTATTTTTTTTGCTCACTGAAGCTTTGGAATGCGTGCTTACTTGAAAACCCTATTTGCGTGCTTACTTGAAAACCCTATTTTTACCTACAAAACCAAAAAATCACACAACCAAAAAATGAACAAGAAAAAGTAATCCAAGCCTTGCAGCTTAAAGTTATATTTGGTCAGAAACTAAATATTTTCCTCAATGTTTCTAATATTCTGAGATCACACTAAGGTGCAACAAAAAACAACATACACATGAGAAAAAAAAACTTTTTGTTTCTGGTTTGCCCAAATTGCATAGACGCGCAGGGAAAATAACATACATAGAAATGAAAGGTATAGAAATGACGATTTTGGTCTAGTTCTTGAGGATGACATTGAGGTTTCTTCTTTCTACTATATGTGGCTCAAATATGCCCTCCTGGCTTACTAGTATGATCTAGAAGTTTCCTTGCCTGAGCTTAATTTCATTGCGTTGTACACTCCAAGGTTAATTGAAGTAATTAAAGAGAGACCCATGTGGAACGAAACCCATTTCTTCAAGGAAGTGCATCCGAACACACCATATTTACATCATCGTCCATGCAGCTGGGGTTCTCAATTCCTCCCACAAAAGTGGGGAGAGTTTTACAAGTACATGAACATGATATTTATAGAAGATGTGCAAAATGATCCAATGCAGATATTCGGTTCCACAACCAATGGATGGCAAGCATCTTGGAAGAAATTTTTAATTGATATCATGTATTTACGAGGGTATGTAACACTTTATCCCAACTTTCTTGACCAAAGAAGCTTCTCAGCAAACCACATGGGGTCAGAAGCTCACATTGTTGTAGCATATATCTTTTTGACCCCAAAGGAGGAAGATTTTGAAGTTCCCCTCCTACAAGAGGACTTGTATAAGCTACTTCCTCTGTCGAAGATGCCTCCTTTATCCACTGTGCCAGTAATTAATCTCTTCAATCAAATCATCACCTTGGAGGAGTTGAAGGCAGCATGATCTAAACTATTGAAGGATGTTATAGAATGTGATATGACAGAATTTGTAAGGGTAGATGATATCACAGGAGAACCATTGAACTGTGTCACTTACTGAGGTGCTACCTCCTGTTACTACCATTTCAAAGTTGGGGAGGTATGTCTATCTTATCCCTTAAAATACTTAAGGGTACTTATATACTGACTATTTTTTTCAACTTGGCATTGGGTGAAAATTTTCTCATACAGAATAACTGCAGAGAAATGAAAAGGTACTAATTTTGTCTTTTATGGCCATTGATTTCGTCAGCAACTTTTAAGACTCTAACAAGAAAATACAATTGCATTGTTCTCTTTCACAAGGGAGAAAAATGATGCATGTTCCTCTTTGGGTTGTGTACAATTTGTGTAGGCATGAGAAGTAGGGGAAATCTCAGTTCGTTGTTGTGGGGTTTGGGGGAAGAGGCAAGTCAAGAGCTCGAAGAGAACACTACTGGGTAGTACTGGCCTTTCAATATTTTTACTCACATATATTTTTGTTTAATCAAATCTAAATTACATTCATATTACATTTCACACATTAAGACATAGAACTTGGTAAATTATATATTTAGTTTCCTAATAAATTTTAGATCGAATATTAATTAAAGGTTAATTTTTGCTCACTCACAATTTCTAATAATCTTACAAAAACAAAAAGAAATATTTTAAATCTTGTATTCTCAAAATTTAATCGAAGCACCACGTAAATGTACTTTTTTATTAAAGTGCAAAAACTCTCTACCTGAACCTTTTTACATATAAGTTTTATTCATTTCGAATCTTGATGGAATAATATGACATTTTCAAATTTAAATAATCTGCAACATATGGACATAAGTTTTCCTAAAGTGATGTATGAGGACATCATTCCTACACGCTCCACTGAGGTCCAAAAGGAAAAGTGCCAGCTCTTGGACATAAGGTTTCTTCCTTAACATGATAAAGGGAAGGAGAAAATAACTCTTTCAAAGCTCAAGGAGCATATGTCAAACATTGAAGCAGAACCTTATAATACAGAGGGGAAGAAAGAGACAGAAGATTATACTTCAAGTATGCGAGATGGCCAAAGTGAAACTCAATATGAATTTAAAGAAGTTGGTGTTTCTAATGAACCTGAGAGAAGAGGGGAAGGATACTTGAATTTTTCAACATTGAAGTATTCCTTGTTAAGCATTCATATGCTTAGTGATATGGATGAAAAGAAACACATGAAACAAAATCCGTCATTTATGGAAGAGGTGTGGTGGAGACCTACAACAAATTATGTTGAATCTAATTTTTCTAGTCAAAGGCAAATAGGGAAAAATTGATCAGTTGTGTAGAGTTAAAGAATATAGTGCCAATTGTTTGTATCAAATCTAAGCATACATAAGAAAGGAGAAGTGGTGAAGAGAAGCTGCCAACCTTACAACAAGCACTGAAAAAGCATAATGTTGAATGTGCCGAATCCAGTTTCCCTGATAAACAATAGGAATTCAATGAAAAATAATGGAATTTGAAAATTTTCAAGAAGCCTATTTCAAGTGTTATTCATTTAGATATTAAGCATATGGAAGAAGAAAAGCAAGATCAAGGGGACTCATTAAGAATAGTTGATTCTTTAGAAGAAGACGATGCATCAATGGCTAAAGAGGACCAAGTAGCAGAAATAAAAACAGAAGGAGAAAGACCATATGAGATAATCAGAAGAGATTTGTCAATGTGATTTCCATTGAAATTCAGTCACCCTACTCTATTTGTCTAGTACTCTCTTTACCCGTGCCCTAAGTTCAATAATTCAGAAATAATTAGACACCTACATATTTCAATCAGTTGAATAAAAAGGGTCTTTCTAAAGGTTTGATGGAGAGGAATATGTTATTTAAAAGATTAGGAAAATAAGTTCTTTCAAAACCAAAATGTCACAGATGAATAAATGCAATTAATGTCACAACAAAAAACAAAAACTATTATTCCTTAAATTATGCCCAACATTTTAGTGTTAATTTTAGAAGAAGATCCTAGAACGTTGACAGTGAGCAACCGACCAAGATATTAGAAAATGAGCTTACCCATTCTTTCCTCCTGAGCATGCCAAATGCCTCCCATCTGCCTTCTCTTCATTTATATTTGAATGTGATGAGGCATTTCCTAAAGAAACCTTTGTTGTAATTGTCATCACTGCCACTGTATTCTTTGTTGTCTCTAAGTCAAAATTTTGTGGGGATTGAGTTAAAACCAAGGAGGGCATTGTTTGGGAGCTTTCGTAGCTATGGAGATAGGTGAAAATGTGTCAGGATCAATTAATAAGGGAATGAAAGAAGCTACTAGTTGCAACATTTTCTAATTAGTCTTCTTATTAAAGCTATAAGTAAAAATTCCCAATTTTGATATAAAAGAAAATAAAAACCCGCCAAGTAATTTAAGATCTAAATCAAGATTGGATATTATTTATTCATTTGGTTTGTAGATTACAGTAAGAAAACTAAAGGCTTCTCAACCAAGTTAAACGTTCTCTCTAATTTTGGAAGGTCATACCTTGTTCAAGTTCTTTTCTTTGAATAGATTATGTATAACATTAATGTAACTGTTTTCCTCAATGCACCTTGTAATTTTGTTTGGGGTTAACACCACTTTGAACCATCTCATCTAAAAGATTATCAGCTTCTCATGGCTTGTTCTCACAACACAAACTGTTTATAGGCTTCTTGTACACTTCAACATTTTGAGACCAATCGTTGAGCTTCAGTTGGTCTAGAATCTCCACATCATATCAAAATGTTTGTCCTTTGCAAAGCTCGCTAAACAAAATCAAAGTACCATATAAAGGATAATGTATGGGGATTGGTACTTACTATCTTGCTCAAAAGATCTACGGCTTCTAAATATCTCCTGCCTTTGTAGAGACGATGATGACAAGAGTGTTAGTGAACTTGTTTCGGTAAATTTTTGTTGGTCAGCATTTGATGGAGAAGGTTCACTGCATCATCCATCTAGCTTTCCATGCAAAGACCATGAATGATGGACCCGTTATAATTGACAATATTAGGAACAAAGTCACCCTTAATATCCATGTCCCTTGCGAGCTGCTTCACTTCAATTTTTCTTGTTTGCAGAGCCCATCTATTAAAGTAGTATATGTTAAGGTATCAGTGATGCAACCCCTCTCAGGGATATCTGTAAAAACCCTAAATGCTCCATCCAATGTATTGGGGTTGTATTTTATCAGAATATTGCAGTTGGATACATTCGGCTTCATTCCAGCATAGAATTTATGAGCCATCTTCTAGCGATTTTCTTTGACCAAGATAGCAAAGATGGTTGTATAACTTTTGTGGGTGGGTTTGCATTGGAAGTCTTTATTTGTATGAAAGGTTCTCGATTTTCCAGGTAAATCATGCTCCTGAAATCGTTTATTTACTTGTAAAACAAATCATGAATTGAACAAGTAACCTCGTGAAATCGTTTACTTGAAATCGTGAAATCGTTTACTTGCAAAACCTTTGATGAATGGGGTAAAATCATGAATCGAGCACGCAACCTTGCTAGTCCGATTGGTGGTTCTCCGCTCTTCGTTGTAAGGAAAAATGGTTATCTTGATCTGCAAAGGTGCCCTGAAATTAAAATTTCCCGACATCTTTAAAACCCTCTAGAGCTTCATTCGACATTAGTGAATCTGGTCTGAATGGTGGTTCTCCGCTCTTAGTTGTAAGGAAAGAGTATCCTCATCCGAAGAGGTGCCTTGAAATCGAAACAACTAGATTCTTGGAAATTCCGCCTTAATAGAGGTCAGTGTTGCAGGACGTAGGCGAGCAATGACATGCATATGCAAGAGTAGTTTGTGTCATAGTTACCAAATTCGAATTCGAATTCGATACGGAAAAAGTTCGACACTATAAAATTCAATACGGAAAAAATTCGACATTATACGTCTTACAAATACTTAATATTTTTTTTTTTAATATTGGATTTATCTTTTTTTTTTCTATTTTTTTATAAGTCTTATCCATTCTAAACTGAATTTTGCTATTTTATATTTTTTTATAATATAGAAGTTACTGTTTTTCTATTTTTTTTTTTATAAAAGTTGCCAATTTGGAAGCTTACCATTTTATATGTTTTATAGTAATGAATTTTTCCATTTTATAATTTTTTGTAATATAGAAGTTACTGTTTTTCTATTTTTTTATTTATAAAAATTGTGGATTTGGAAGCTTACCATTTTATATGTTTTATAATTTTTTATAATATTGATTTATCTTCTTTTTTTTTATAAGAGTTATTCATTTAACACGATATAAAAATTAGATTTTTTCTTTTTATAAAAGAGGTACCAATTCGCAACCAATTCATTATTTCATAATTCTTGTTAAAATAGAAATTATATTTCTTTTAGTTGTAATTATATAGAAATTACTAACTCATCTCTCAATATGTATAAGAGCTATTTATATTATTTAATGTCAATGATAATATTGATTTATTTTTCATTAAATTAATTATTTAATAAAAAATTTAGATTTTTGTATTAGTAATTTATTTTCCATTATACCATATTATGTGGTAAAATAATTTGTAAATAATGTATAATAAAATATCAAAATCAAACTAAATTTCTAATCGTATATGGAAATCTAAATCTCTAATTACTAAATTGTTGAGGAATTCCCTGTAAAATTCTTATTGCATAGAATGAGATCTTAACCATAATCTTTGCCATTTCATAGATACGAAAAGTTTTTGAACCGTAAATGGAAAGCTAAAAATCTCGTTACGATTAAAAATCTGCACTGGTCATCCTTGGGCAGTTTCTCTTTGGGTTTGAAAAGAAAGAGCAGCACCATCAATATTCCTGTTCCTGGCAGCCCAGATGGAGTGCTGGACGCTACCTTTAGCTGCTGCAGCAGCTGTGGTAGCGGACAGAGCACCCCAGGGTCATATGATTCCAATAACTCCAGCATTCTCTGCATCTCACCAGCGGTGATAAAGAAAAGCTTAATTATGAGTTTTGTAGCGATCTTCATTGTTTGGAGGATTAGTAGATTACCATAAATACAAGTGCTCCTCTATGAAGAACGCTTTGGAAGCAAGCTTTGCTATTAAAACTTCATTTCAACTATACCTATCCAGAATTAAGTGCAAGTTCAGGCCTATAATAGGATACTATTATAGCTCTATGCCATTATGTCTCGCATGGGAGAAACATATTGTTATTAAATACCATTCAATATGCTTATGATTCATGAATGCATAAAAATCTGCACTGGTCTTAATCCGTTAATCCATGAACTTATAATTGTGAACCTAATATCTAATACACCGTACCGAACTCGAATTGACGTATTAATTCGCAAATCGAATCGAACCGGCGAATTTTCGAATTTTTTCCTGCACGGCCAAACTTGGTAACTATGGTTTGTGTACTGGATGGACAGGAAATTTGGAATCACGAGCGAGTCGTTTGTGCAGTTGGTAACTAGATAGATAGGAAATTTGGAATCTTGGAAGTGAGTTGCAACCACCACTTGTCAGTGCAATTCGAATGAGTGGGTGATCATGATCCAATTGTCTCACGGATGATCGAACAACACAGATTATGATAAGAGGGCAGCATGGGAGCTCTTCTCACAAGGAAATGCCTTACGACATAAATATAGTAATATAGATGATATTGGGTGGGGTTGATAGTAATAAATAATATATGAGTAATATTTATTACGATTTAGATAGAAATATAGTAATATAAATGACAGTGCCAAATTAATAACAATGAATGAATAATAATTATCAATAAAAATATAATTATAGCGATGACATTATATAAGTAACATTTATTAATGAGAATATAATAATAAAGATGATATTATATAAATGAGATTAGTTAATTTATATAATGTATAATTTTACTAAATTGTACATTTAAATTTTATAAATCATAAAATAAAATAATAATAATTAAAAGCCATAATTAATTATGAAAAGAAAAATTAATTAAAAAAAAACTCAATTTAAAACCACATTTTACACCATCCCAAATACAACCATAAATAATTTTCCCGTTTAATGTGATTATTAGTAAATCATTTTTCCAGTGATACGTGGGATAATTTCAGCGTTTGAAAAACAAAAAAAACATTCCATTAAACTTTGAAAAACAAAAAAAACACATTCAACAAAAAAAACACATTCAATCAAACTTTGAAAAACAAAAAAAACACATTCAATCAAACTTTTTATTTTCTGGTGGCTTCTCCTCTTTATGGTTGACTATATTTTGGACAGTCATTTAATTTAGATATAGCGATTTTCTTGTTATTTTTATTGAAATTTTATTATATAATTTTCTGTAAATCTGTGAATTTTAATTATTTAAAATGTGTACAAAATATATTTTAAGTCATTAAAAATCCTTAAATCTCCTATTTTTCACAGGTTATCACCCTAAAATTTAATATTAAAAAGAATCCTTAAATCTGTTATTTTTACACTGATTATCTCACTAAAATTTAAGATTAAAAAGAATCTTTGAATAAATAATGGACCCAAAAAGAGTAAAAACGTGTAACCAATAAAGCACTGTTTTAATCTCTGTGCTGTCTGTGCTTGACTGTCCAAGATGTCGTCTCGTATGGCATTCACAAAATCTTCAGAATCTCTTACCGACAACTATTTGTCGACAAAATCTTCAAAATCTCTTACCGACAAAAGCTTCAAAATCTCTTACCGACAAAATCTTCAATGTGAATTACGATGTTTATCCCATCACTCTGACAGTAAAGTAGTACAACTTCATTCTGTTCACTTGGTGACACATGTTTTTGCTTTTGCTTTTGAAATAAATTTTTCATATGATTATTAGATAAATCATATAGTTTATCATGGTTTTAAAAAATTTCTAATTTATAATATAAAAAGTTTTATTTTTCTTTTCTTTTGTGTATTTTTTTTCTATTTTCTTTTTGTCTTTATATTTCATCTAGAAATTATTCTAAAGAGTTCTGAGTAAGACTCGAACTAGGTGGGGAGGATATTAGAAACTCTTTCTTACCACCTAACCTACACCCACTTGACATAAAATGTGTTTTTAATATAGTAATCAATGTTTTTTAATAAACAATAGTGTATGCCTTCTCACTGTAACTTACCATATCTTAAGTGCCCATCTTTCAATGAAGAATGTACCAACAATACTTATTATGATTTAGATGAGAATATAGTAATATAAATGATATTGAGTGGGGTTGATAGTAATGAATGAGTAATATTTATTAATGAGAATATAGTAATATAGATGATATTACGTAAAGTTGGTTAAATAGATGAGTTTAGTTAATTTGTGTGATATATAGTTTTATTAAATTTTATACTTGGATTTTATGTATCATAAATCAATAGAAGTTCAAAGCAAGAGTTAATTATAGAAATAAAATTTGTTTTAAAAGAGATTTAAGATTAACCCACTTTTTACACAATCCTAAATATAACCATAAATCATTTTCCCATTTAATGTGAATATTGGTAAATCAGTTTCGCTTTGGACTTTCTTTCTCCACAAATAGCTTCTACACTTTTTTTCTTGCTAGTGACTTCTCCTCTAGTCATACTTGGCTATTTTTTCGGGCAATCATTTGATTGTCCCTATATGTGCTCTTGAGCATGATAGAGATGTAATGTTTAACATTAACTTGATAAAGATGTAATGTTTAACATTTTGACTAGGTCAAAATAAAATAATGAAAAATAAATTAAAATAAAATGTTTCTTCACATGCTATACTTAACCCATGCTTTTTTCCATGTTATTCATTTCTAATGTAGCTTGTTTAAAAGATAACAATTAAACCAGCCTAGATCTACTAAGTCCCCACAAATTTGATCTCTCTCCGCACTTAATAATAGATCTAGAATATATAAACTGGTTTAGAAACATTAAGTTTTTGTTATTTTTATTAAAATTTAAAGTACAATTTTTATTTAAATTATAAAATTTAATTGTTTAATATATATTTTATGCTATAAAATGCACAGATTAAAAAAATCTTTGCATGAATAATTGACCCCAAAACAGACATGTAAAAACGTCTAACCATTAAACTACTGCTTTAATCTCTGTGCTTGATTGTCCAAGGTGTCTTAAAAGGAAAGAGCTAACCAGTCATCCCCAGGGTATTTAATGCCCGGGGATATGCACGCCGCTTAGCCCGATAACACGCGAAAGCCAAAATATTAGTTAATGTCGAAACTTAGCTTTCGCGTGTTATCGCGTTAACCGGCATGCATATCCCCGGGCATTAAATACCGTGGAGATGGCTGGTTAGCCAGCGTGCATATCCACTGGCATTAAATACCCTGGGGATGGCTGGTTAGCGCTTTCCGTCTTGAAATATCTCCAAAATCTCTTAAATATCTCCAAAATCTCTTACTGACACAATTTATTTTCTCGGTAATGTTGCTTCTTTGTCATCTTCGTGACTCTATGCACTGCGTGTGGCTGCCTTCGTATGTGAATTACGATGTTTATCCCTTCACTCTGTGACAGTAATGTAGTACAACTTTCATCATGAGTTGCACATGCATTGTTTACTTTCTTGGCCATGTTTGTATGTCGTCGTATAAAGACTATTGTGCCTCCTCTTCACTGCATTGTTTTTCTTTTCGCTGGTTGGTGACATTATCTGTTTGAGGTTGTTGTCACATCGTTATTTTCTCTCTGCAACACATAGTAACCCTGTAGTATCTTTGTGATCGTATAAAGACTATTGTGGCTCATTCTGTTCACTGCAATGTTTTTCCTTTTGCGGGTTGGTGACATATGTTTGGTTGTCACATGCAAAATTTCTCTGCAACAAATAGTAACCTGCAATTACCTTTTTCCACCTATCTTGTTCACCGATTGTCACATCCGACCTCTTGCACGACTCTACGATTACGATTTAACTTTTCGTAATTTCACAACAACAACAATCTAGCTCGCTTTTACTTTCTGGCATCTTCTCTGACGCTATCTTGGTTGAACCATGTACCACTTTTTCACCTTAAGAAAATAAAATATCTCATAGTTGTGATATCCATTTTGTACAGTACGAATAGCCAGCCATACCAGATGCATGAATACCAGATGTTGTCTCGAACAGAGTGAAGTCCTCTGGGATCACTTTGCGATGAGGAGACCTTTAAGTATGTCTGAGATTGGTTTCAGAATCATCATGTTTTTTTGTTTTTTTTCGGGTTATTTGTTTATTGTTTTTCTCTTCTAAATTTTAAGCTTTTTAAAATGTTGAAAAAATTAAAGTTATAAAATATATTTGTTATAATAATTTATGAAAAAAAGGAGGTGTATATATTATGAATAAAATAGTACTAAACAAATAAAGTATATAACAAATTATGAATAATTTTTTGAAAATGTTTGAGAGGAAATTTTTATATTTTAAAGAAATTTAATATATTATTAGACAATTAAATAGTTACAATATAGATTCTCTATGTTCTCAATTAGAGGGTTCAATATTAGAATAAGAATTATGGAGAAATTTTGATTTTGTAATAGCAAGTTAAAATTTATTCTTTTTCTCCTTCAACCATAACAATAATAAATATATATAACAAAAACATAAATTATTTATGAACATAGAATTTCTATCCTCTTAACTAGAGGGTTCAACATTAGCATAAGAATTATGGAGAAATTTTGATTTTGTAATAGTAAGTTAAAATTTATCCTTTTTCTCCTCCAACCATAACAATGAATAAACATACATAACAAAAACATAATTATTTATGATTTTCCAATTTTACATGCTAGAAACTGTAAACAAGCAATTAGCTAATTGTTGTTGCTTAGCATTCATTGTTGGCTAGAGCTTTGCAGTTAATCCTTGCCACTAGTCATCTTTTATTCCATGCTATTGTTGTGCATTTATTTGCTACCATTACTTTGCATTTTGTTTTTTGCTATTACTAGTTTATTTTTTTAGACAAGAGTGTTAATTCCTAGATTTAAGTAGAAAGAAGGTTACTACAAGAAAACAACTAAATTTCGAATGACTTGCTTCTTGGGATTGGACGAAAACAACCAAGAAGATTTACAGGTCATACCAAAGAATATGTTCGAGAGTGATGGCCAGCATTGCAGTGATGAAGAATATTCTCACCATGTATCTGACAAAGGGGGAACTGTTGATGGTCTGCTACAGGTTCGAGATCGAGATGTCAAGCAAGCTTGAGTCAGAGTTGATTTGATTGAGTTGTTTGTGAACGAGCACTTCCATATTTGGAATTGTTCAAGGAACTGTTGAGATAGTTCAAAAGTTTGTGCTCACCTTAAAACCACATTTTTTAGTTTTTTGAGAACTGCTATGAAGGTTATAGAGTTGGTGTTGGTTGAGAACTTGAGTTCTACCACATTGGTTTGTGGTCATCATTAAAAACAGTTTCTTGAGAGACATTCATCTCTTGGCTAAAATGCATTTTCGCATTTTGAGCTCTCATTCTTGGACTTTAGTACATCCCTTCAGATTAAGGGGAATGCTAGACAGCTAGTCTTTGGGATTAAGCTTGGGTTAGTTTGAATAGTTATTGGAGTCCAAGAAGACCCAGAAAATAATTCAATTGTTTCATGTATATATTAATATGTACACATTGTACATCATTGATAGAGACAATATTTGATACACAGTTTATTTTGTTTCTAGTTTGATTGTCTTATAAAGAGAACCAGCAGCCTCCATCAGTATATGCAACAATCCCTAAGCCACTTATATCATAAACTCATAGTTTTGACATTGACTTCAAAATCATCATATTTTCTTTCTTCCTTTTTTATTTTTCTAGTTAATTTTTCTAAAGTTTAAGCTTAAAAAAAAAGAATATAAAATATATTTTTTATAGTAATTTATGCATATATATGTACAAAGTTAATTTAATGAAACAAAATTCATGCATTTACAATATTATTTTGTTTCCTCTATTTGAGTTTCAGTTATGTATGTATAACCAAAGTGAATGATAGACAAGCAAAAAATCTATCATATGTGAGAGGATTTGCGGCAAATCAGAGTTAAGTTTAGAGGAAGAGTTTTTGAACATGTGAGTTTGTATGCGAGACGGACATGAGGGATTTCTATCAAAACTAGAGATATGACTTGAATTTAGCTTGAGAATTCAAAAGTAGGTTTTTGTGAGTGGATTAATCCATGGCGCAATGAGTTTTGAAATCATAAAGAAGGTAGTGTGTACGCGTGACCTAAGACTAGAACGAAATTACAATTGTATGCATTTGGAATTAATCCTCTGTTTTAGCTTGAAATTGATGAATGCATTGACTATAGAATGTGCCCAATTGAATTAATGGTTGAGTGCATTACTAAATGCACTAGCATGATAAATCGATTTATGGAAATTCATAAAGAAAGTTATGTCTTTGGGATGGTAATGGCATACGACATACACCTTGTGAGCCATGGGAAGACAACGTATGAGTGTATTAATGAGAGATGATTAGTGGGAGGTAAGAAAATAAGTGCTCATGAATTATGTTATATTTTATTAGGTAAGTATGGTAATTTGTTTGCATATGGTGAGGCATTTATTTAATCAAGAAGCCTTGTGAAATTGGTGCGATGACATTACAAAGAATTGGAATTAACTCTATAATTGGTAGATAGGAGGTGCAAATAGGGCTTTGTATAACAATTCACAAAGATGTGCTAAGTATCAAAATTGGTATTGAAGATCCGTAGGATGGTTGGGCTAATCCATTAAAGATAATATACCTAATCTGAAATTGTTGTAGCATCTAGCTATTGAAAATGGAAGCACCAACTCTTGCAAATGTTAAGGAAACCACTATTGTGGATGTATTGAAGAAATGTTAAGTGTAGGTCACTTGGAATTGTGTTTGTAAACCAACAAATCCTCATATTTTATGTGCACTGGTTGAGTTAGAAATTGACAATTCACAACATGGTTTATTTTTTTCATAAAGTAGATAAACTTGAGGATAAATATAGATTCAAATCCAATTGTTAACTTGAGCCATTCACCATAGGGATATGTGTAGTGAAGTTGGAACATAGCAGGAAAGATCAATTTTCCTACATCAAGTGGTACTAGATCATGAATGATCTTTGGAGATTTGAGATGATTACAAAAGATTGAAAGAGCTAGTATGCTCTCGAGAGGGATTATTTTGAAAAAGTACAAAGCAGGTGTGCTCTCGGAAAATAATTGGTTCAATGGAGTGAATCAAAGGAATATTTCTGAAGGTCGGATCTTGGCACAGACATTATAAATATGGATATGATGTTTTTATACTAATTTTGGTCATAAAGAATTCGTGTTTTCTAGTAGAAGAGAAGGAAATTTGTCGATAGTAGCCATTACAACAAATGAAGTTGTGACAGAGGAAGAGGGAACATGAAAATATCTCAAGTGAAGGAATTTGTGACATAACCCAACAAAAAAATAAATTTCTAAAAGAGAAGAAGACAATATAATTCTCAAAGGAGAAAGAGAGAGGTGAGTAGTTGATGATGCAGAATAGTTAAAACTTTGGAAGTTGAGTAGGAGTGCTCAAGAAGAGGTTATACTACAGAGAACTAGAAGAATAGAGGATACCAAGAGGATGACTTGGTATAGGTGACAAGTGGAAATCTTGTTATGAAGATGGAGAAGGGTTATTGTAGCTCATAGGGGGAAAAGGGAGTCCACAAAATGAAGAGATAAAGATGGCCATTGATGGTCAAATTAAGGGTTTAGAGAGAATTCACAATAAAATGAAATGGAGTTCCAAGGAAACTAGCATGAAGAAAATGATGATGAGGAATTTGAGATGGAAATGGTTGAATTGGAAGTACATCTTAGTGTACTAGTGGAGTTGTTACAGGAATATGAAGAAGACCAAATATATGGTTGGAGAATGAAGCATAAAAAGATGAGATGGCATTCATTGCAAATGAAGCTAAGACAAAGGCTATATGTGAGATTGAAGGAAGAATTGATAACAATTGAGTATGAAATCGATGTTTTTATATGTGAACTTGAACAAGGATTATTCCTTGATGAAAAGGAAGTTAGAGATGTTGAGAAAGAATTTATTAACAGTTTGATGAATTATTTATCTAGTTCAGATCAACATGGAGATTTGGTGGCTGAGGTATCAAATGATAAGCCTTATATTTCTGAATCTGACGCTTTGTGTATGATTGCAAATATGGAAGGTGATGACCAACAATTATATGGTGTGCTAGCGCATGTTCATGAAGAAATGAAACTCCTAGAAGAGATGGCTAAAACGAAGATATTTTAATTGATCATATGTTCATTAAACTTGAATATGGTGGAATTAATGAGGAAGCTACCATAACAAGGGAAATTGAAGAAAATCAAATGAAGGCTTGTAGCAATTGTTAGGAAAATAGAAACCCTTTATGGGTAGAAGAATTTGTAGAAATATACAAAGATAGAGATATTATACAACACACGAAGAAGTGTGGTGAGCTCCAGTATTGCAGCAATGATGCTGCAACTCCTGGGACTCCCTACTTTACTTTTATCAACCCGGTTGTTCGTAACAAACTTGGAAGCGATGGTGCTATGCACAAGTACTAGCTCTTGCTGTAGGCTGCCACTTGATCAACTGGCACAAGTTCACTAGGAGCTTAAGCCAACTTCTATGAGTTCTTATAAGAAGCTTTTAACTGTGATGTACGAAAGTTAACTCAAAAGAGGCTAGCCTACTTGCAGAAAGAAGATGAAAGCTGAAAGGAAATGCAAACCCTAACAAACCCTAGTTTTACCGACTAACACTACTTGTGCAAGAAAAGAGATGAAAGTTGCTGAAATGGATGCCATTAAATCTCGAAAAGGTGAGATGCATGTGGTTAAGCTACTTCTGAAGGAAAATATGGAAAAATCATCCTTTTTTATTTTTGATTAATTTTATGCAGAATTATTATGCATGTGTTTTAACTATTTTAACTGTGCAGAGGTTTATTGGCGGAAGGAAATGGAGTGGGCATTTGCAGGAGGTTGGGAAGGTGAGAAGAGGGCCTAAGGGGTCCCTAACACCTTTCTAGAGAGTTTCACAGTGATCAAATCTCGAAAAGTTGCTCACTTGAACTTCTACAGGAAGTCTGCAGGGGTTCTATAAGAAAAGTCGAAAGAGGATTTTAGAGGGTTGATGGTGGAAAAACGGTGGGGAAGTGGAAATGGAGGATGGATGAGGATGTGAAGGGGTCTAGGATCTAATGAAGGAAGCTAAGGAGTGATGAAGGTGGTTGGGTTTGTTCAAGGATGGAGGGAGCAATGTTGCACAAAAATGTAGAAATTAGGGAAAATTGGAAGAGTGTGGCAAATGAAGGGAAGGAATCTGGAATTAGGGGTTGGAGTAGGTTGTATTATGGAGGAAGGGTAGTTGGGAATGTATCATAGGTGTTCTTCACACTATTTTCCAAAACTGATCGAACCAAGAGTAGAAAAACCAAAGATCTATCTATTTTGACCTAATCTTACCTAAAAACTAGAAATATGATGAACAGAAGTTTATAGATAGGAAATCATGCAAGATAACTATGGAAACTAAGCAAGAATAGATCTAAACATGCAAGTACAACTGGTATCAACTTTTCCAACTAAAAATCTAACACTAGCAATTGCATGGAAAGGCAAAAACAATGTTTTTGTGGCAGCAAGTATGCCTTGGTCTCAGCTCATGGTCCCAAGGAGGGAGAGATGAGATCAAGGATTGCTTGATGGCATTTTTGCAGATATTTTCTATTATCAAACTGTCAAATCAACCTGAAGCATGAAAATATATTTTAATCATCAAAAACAACCTAAGTAGCAAAGCAAGATCTTAACCTAAATAATAGAAATTATTCTATGAATGCAAGGAAAACACATAAAAGTACACAAAGGAGGTACTGGCACTTGGGTTGGGCCCAAACCCAAAAGCTAAAGCCTCCTAAGAAAGCTCAAAGCTGGTGCAAAGCGAAATTCATCTCCATTACTCAAAAAATAATAGTCATGTCACAAAATTGTTTATATCATGAGCTCGAAAATGAGCTGAAATGTAGAGCTACACTAAATTGCGAAAAACAACTGTTCAATAGCTAAACTACCAAGGCTTGAAGCCTTCCAACTTATGCAACATGAGGACTCCCAACAATCCTCCTTAACTTCATGAGCTTGGCTGCTCAAAACTGCAGTTAATCAGCCACTTCACAAAACCTGCTTGGCTGCCCCTTGAAATCATCTTTGGTGGGCTGTTGAACTCCAAGATAATGGTGGAGAACTCGAGGAAGGGGTCATTTAGTGTAGGAGACACGCTTCCTACAAATGCTTAGCCTTGTTCCTTCGTATTTGGCTATCAACTTGCTCATAAATGCTTGACCTTGGTCCAAAAGATGTCTAAAAATCTGCAATAAGCACGTATTACACTTTGTAGTCAAGTGACTATTCTCATTCATTCAATTAACATAAATATATTCAAAAGCATGCATAAAACTATGAAGAATGGTGGATTAATTGAGAATAATAGGAAAAATGAGCCCATAAAGTTACCCATTTTTGGGGCTCATCATCACCCCCCTGCTGAATGTGTTGCTCATCCTCTGAGCAACTAATCCAGCTCATCATCTTTGATTGCTTTGACTGCCTCTCTGACATCCCAGGCTTCCGAGGTGATGTCCTCTTCTTAGTCATGAAACCCTTCTTTTCTCTCTACTTCCTCCCATTGCCTGTGTTCTTCTTCTTCTTTGACCCCTTCCAGTAGTCCCAAAAGCAATGGAGGACTGAACTTTAGGCCAATCCAGTTGGCCTTCAGATTTTTCATTGACTGCTTATAAAGTGGCACTCTTGGAAAAGTCTCCCTCATCCTTGTTGGAGAGTGGTACTCTCTTATTTTCAGACTGTGGGACAATGTGTTCCATCTCCTTGTGCAAGCATGAATGCAGTTATCACCCAACAATCTTCCCGTGTCTTCAAAGTGAGTGATGGCCTGAGCTTGCCTTTCAACGTAGTCTGGGAGAACCTGAGGGTTGTTGGCAAGGTGCTGATGGGCATATACTAATGCTGAGGGATCTTCTGGTTCTGCTCTGATCATGAGTGGCTCACTTAGCTCCCTGTCCATAACTTTCTGAATTTCTGCTGCCCTCTTTTCCTCATGGCTTAACCAAGAAGCCATGGCCATGAGTTGCACATCTCCCAAGACAGCATTAGGGTCCCATAGATTCATGTTTGGAAGTGCCAAGTTGTGTAAATAGAATTCTACTAACTTGGCCTTATCTTCAGCTGAGCTATTGTCACACAAATACATAAACTGATTGTAATTCTGAAATGGAATGGTGCCCCTTTGGGCCAATGTGTTAATTTGAAATTGCAACCATTGATCTTTAAGATATAAGGCATAGGACTTAGTAGGTTGCCTACATTGTAAGGCTTATACTGCCCAGCTGGCCATGCAGGCCATTTGGGCTTCTTTTTCTTACACATATTGTTTTAAACCCTGTATTTCTGCTGCTGCCTGAGACTGTTTTTCATACAACAGTTTTGTCAGCATCTCAACATCAGCTTGCAGCTTTTCCTCTCTCTGTTGTTCCTCGGTTGTTTCCTTGTCTGCTGGAGGTACCTCTTGCTACTACTGTCCTCCCATAATGGACGACCTATCTTCCTTATGACCTCCCTATAACTGCAACCGCTCTTTCAGCAGCTCATTCTCCTCCTGTAATTTGGCTCTTTGACTGCTTTCTATGTGCCTCACCATGGCCAAATCTTTTCTTGATTCTTTTAGTTGTTCTTCTAGGTGGCCTATGTCTTCCACACCCTTGGATTTGGAAATCTTCATCCAAGTGTGATTCCTAACCTGTTCTTGTTCCAATGCAAAGAAAAGTGGTACAACAAACTTCTGTGGGATGATCTTCCCACCTTCTAACAGGTTGTAATATGAGCCCAAGCTAGGCTAAGGGCTTGGTTCTAGTATTTCCTCGGTCTTGTCTTCTCCTTGTGATTGTTTGGCTGCCTTCTCCTCCAATTTCTCAGTCTCTTTTAACTTAGCTAGAGTTTCCTGTAGAGATGTTTCAACTTCCTGTAGAGCTGCCTTTCAGTCCATCATCCTAATTCTCTCTTTCCAAGTGGAGGTTTTTGTGCTTTCTCTTTCATAGGTGATAGATATCTTGGAAGGAGACTCTTATTTTTGTTTAGTGGTTGTGTCCTCAATGACAATTGGTTCCTTTGATTGTGGCTAGGGTTTGCCCACTTTGATCCTTGTGCTTCTCTTGGCTTTAAATTACATGGAGGTTTTCCTTTTTCTCTTTCCTTTTTATTTTGTAAGGGTACTTAATGTAGCAAGCACAACTGCTACCTCCCTTGCCAATGTCTCAGGGAATTTCTCTTGTTGCTATTCTTTTCCTTCACTACCTGTAGAAACCTTTGTGTCCACTTTTTCTGTCTGTATGACTAATATCTCAAGGTGTGTCTTTCCCTTTTCTTTATGGGTGCCTGCTTTGGCTGTGGCAGCCTTCATTTGGGCTTTCTTAGCCTTTCCCTTCTAATCTGTGTCCTCTTTTCCCTTTCTATTTTTGTTTTTGTTTCTTCCTGTGGTTTAGGCTCAGCGATCTTGCCAAATTCTTCTTTTTCTTTCTGTTCTTCCTCTGTTTTTACCTCTGCTGGAATGTCCTGTGCTCCCTCATCATTGTTTTTCTCAATTTCTTCAGTTTGCTCCCCCTCCTCACTGCTGGATGGGGTGATGTTCTCAACCAAAGTTCTAATTTTATCATCCCTGGACATATTTCTGAAGGTTTTCCAAGATATGGGGACAGTATAGGTGTGTAAATCATCCTCCACCAACAGTTTGATGAACCCATGATGGACCAACTAGTCTGGGATCCCTTCATTTAGCTTTGTACCACATTCAATTATGGACTGAAGAAGGAAATATGGGATGCTCAGTTTCTTTGTTGGAGGCAAGTCCATCCCATGCCTTAATTCATGTAACAACTTGAAATGATATCCATAGATGATGTTAAACCTCCCTTCACATGTGATATACTTCATAATTTGATAACTAACTTCACTCCAGAGAGGAGGCAATATTGTCCTTCTAACTCCGTTTTTGTCTTCTACAGGATGCTCCTCGGGGAGAAAAAATGTTTTCTTAGCAACTTGGCCCAATGATCTCTCTTCTTTGCTCCAAGGGAGCCCCATTGGTAGACCAGTAATTCTACTGATGAGCTCAGGGGTAACTTCTAGGGTCAAACCCCTAAAACTAACTGTGGCATGTGTCTTTGAATGTGGTCGCAGGGACATTAAAAAATCTTCAGTTATCTCCTCATCATAACCCTAAATTTTGTCAAAGAAGGATATCCAATTTTCCTGGGTGAAAAGGTCCACCACCTCAGGGTGCTCGTGCAACTTGCTAGAGTCTGAGGGTTCTTTCCTTATGAATCCTCCTGGCATGGTGTTGAGTGCTCTTTTTATGTTTTAACCAGAAAAGAAAATGCTCAGGAAAACAAACAGTCAATCACTGAAACAGAGGATAGCTGAATTCGGTTTCTTCTGAACCCAAGAAGGAATTTCTCGTGTGTTCCTTACAATATCAAATAGCAATAATTTCCCTGTTCTAAAACTGTTATCACCCAGAATTTGACTGTCTGTTTATGAAAAGAAAAATTTTGTTTTTACAGAACAGAGCATAAGGACACAGGTTCTTTCCTCAGCACATAGATAGATATGTAAATTCAGGTTTTTTCCACACACATAGGCTGGCCTCTACTACTGCATGTATCTTCCTTACAAGAGAATTTAAAAATGATGAGGAGATTTCAGAATGCAGAGAAAGAACTGGGTAAACTCAGTGAAATATGCAGGCAGACTTTCACTTTTTTCTCAATGCACAGGCAGACTTTTACTCTCGTTTCTCAATCTAATGCCGTTCAATTCACCACCTTGCACAAACAAATCATGCATAGAGAAGTTTTCTCGAGCCTACCTCGTTTGGAGCTTGAAATTCGACAAAAATTCCGGGTTTTCCTTCTGCAGAGCTATTCTCTACCTTTCTTGTAGAAGGCTCCCGATTCCTGTAGAATGAAACTGTACTTCCAACAGAGCCCGATAGGTGGGAGATTTTCGAAAACAGGCAGAAAAACTGGTGGAGGATGACTGGTTAACTGTTCTGGAAGCGGTGGATGCGTACTCCAGTCGAGAACGTCGTGAGTGTAGAATGAACAGAGGGTGGTGCATGTTTCAACTGAGCGTCTTTTAACTGCGGCATGATTCATGGTGAGGGGATGAGGTGGCCGGACCGGACCGTTGATCCGATGTCACATCCATAATGTTTCCACATGTTTCTAACTGCTATCATCTCCTTTCTCCCGTTATCCACTGCCACCACTACCAGTCTTGACGATTTCTCCCTGAATGGACACTCCACACGTGTTGGCTGCACATCTAATCGACAGTTTTGAATGTAATGGGGCTTGTTTGGATTCCACGAGGATATGTAACTCACCGAGGGTGGCCAGTTGACTGGCCACCAATTCCACTCAATCTGAACCATTCCCATAGTCATGCAGATTTAAAATAAGATTTATGCAATTGAAGAACGAGTTTAGGCACTTACCTACATGGTCGCGACCGTGTTATGCAGAAGTCTGGTTTTGGAACCCATTCATTCGTTTGCTGTTGCTACATGCACACTGCATGCTTGGCCTCGACTGTTGCTAATGTTCATACATTCAAGTAGAGCTCCATGCATGTTTCTTCTGCCATACTTTGTTGTCCCTGTCTCTGGAGTATGTCTTTCAGAGGGATCAGCTGCTACAGGATTCCTGTAGGATGTCCTATAGCTACTTCTCCTCTTGGAATGCAAGCTAGAATGAGCAGGGCTATACTGTTGACGAGGGTCTCAGCTGATGAGGAGTCTAGATGGAGGGTAACAGGTATGGTGAGTGAAAAACTGCTGCTTGATTTGTCATTAAAAAGTTTTTGCTGGCAGTATGAAGAAAACAGGATTTCTGTGTGTGACTGTGCAGGGAGAAAAAAATGAGTGCAATGAAGGTGTACAGAGATGGAAAAAGGTGACATATGGCGATGGATGGAAGCAGGGAGGTTTATAGGCCTCATAGGTAGATTCCCAACCTTCGGGTCCTCTTCTGAGATCAATTTTGGCTTGTCTGTAGGTTCTACAGGATCTTCCTGTAGAAGACACAGAACTTCCTGTAGAAGGTGAAATCTTAGCTCGAATGAGACCAAATCTTAGGAAAGGGTAGTGGTCATGGAGGAATGGATTGTGAGGGATGCTTGCAACCTAGTGCTGACCTCTGTCTTTGTCTTGTGCGATCCTCCTAACCTACAATGTCCTTCCTGCAACCTGCAATTTATTCAACATAAATTAGGTTTATTTTTCTTTTTCTTTTTTCTTTTCTCTCTCTTTTTTTTTAGTCTGAGATAGCTGGGGTGCCTCCAGGAGGTTTTCACCCTCATTGTCTGCCCTAGGCGCCTCCAAGAGGTTTTCACCCAAGGATATTTTATTCTTTTCCTTTTTTCTATTTTTTTTCTTTTGTGTTCAAGGTGTGGGTGGAGTGGAGACAAGGGCCTGCTCCACTACCAACACTGATTTATCCAGAGTTTCAATGAACTCCTGCTTAGAAAGGGGCTTCCTATAGATTTTCAATCGATTCCCATTGACAAGCATGGGGATGGCTTTTTCATCAATGGTCTTGATAAGGACTGAATCATTGTCGTTGCACTTCTCCACTGTATATGGTCCCAGCCATCTTGTCCTCAGCTTTCCTTTGAAATACTTGTATCTTGAATCATATAACAATGCCCAATCTCCTGGCTGAAATTGATTTTCTTTAAGGTGCCGGTCATGCCATATCTTTTTTTGAAGTTAGACCATCTCTGAGTGGAGAAGGGCCTACATTCTCTATTCATCTAGTCCATTCAGCTGAAGTAATATTTCCTATTATGCATGGCTGAGATCTAGGTCCAGCTGAGCTGCCAACCTTAATGTGTTATATTCAAACTCGATGGATAGCAAAGCCTTCTTCTCGTAGACCAGCTCATAAGGTGTGAAACCTGTTGTAGTTTTCCAAGTAGTGTTGTAGGCCCAGGTGGCCTCAACCAAGCGATCTGCCCAATCTTTTCTGCTGCTGCTCACCACTTTAGTCAAAATCTCTTCCAAAGCTCTATTAGTGACTTCCACCTATCCATTTTCTTGCGGATGATAAGGGGTGGAAGTTCTGTGCTTAATCTTGTGATGAGCGAGCAGGTCTTTAATCAGGTTAGAGGTAAACTGGCTTCCTTGATTTGTGACTAACTCTCTTGGGTAGCCAAACTTGTAGAAGATATTTTGCCTCAAAAACTCAGCCACTTTTTCTTCTGTTGCTGCCTTTGATTCTGCCCACTTTGTCAAATAGTCTGTGCACACAATGATGTAAGACTTTTGTTTTGAAGGAGGGTTGATAGGACCCACAAAGTCCATGCTCCACTTCTCAAATGGCTTGAAAGTCACTTGAGTTTGGAGGGGCATTTCATCCCTTGGATTTGGTTTCCCCATCCTTTGACATTGGTCACATTGGCTGATGTATCTCCTAAAATCTTGGTGAAGAGTGGGCCAATAGTAGCCTGCCTGTAGGATTTTGAAGGTGGTTCTTTTTGATGCAAAGTGGCCTCCACAGGGCCCATCATGACAGGTTAAGAGGATGTCAAAAACTTCCTCCTCCCTGATACAATTCCTCAAAATCTGATCCAGGCGAAGTTTAAACAGGTTGCCCCCAATCCAAGTGAAAGGGGTGCTTTTCCTTATGATCTTGCTCTTCTCTTTTAAGGATAGGTGTGGCGGGAACTGTGTTGAAACCAAGTAATTCGCTATATCAGCAAACCATGGAGAGAGTACTGAAATAGAAAACAAGTGTTCATCTGGCATTTGATCATCCACCATCCCTTCTTCACCTGCAGGAAAATCTAGTTTAGACAGAAATTTAGCAACAATATTTTCCTCACCTGGCTTATCAACAATGGTCAAATCAAATTGCTGCAATAAAAGTAACCATCTAATGATACGAGCATTTACATCAAGTTTATTCATCAAATACCTAATTGCAACATGATTAGTGTGTATGAATGTTTGATAACCAGTGATGTAGTGTCTAAACTTGTTTAGGGAATGGACTACAGCTAGGAGCTCTTTCTCAGTTACAATATAGTTTAACTCTGCCCTGGATAGGTTTCTACTGACAAAATATATGGCATACGGTAGCTTCTCTTCAACTTGTCCTAAGGATACTCCTATGGCTTTGTTCGAGGCATCTGTGTGAATGTGGAAAGGTAGGGCCCAGTTTGGACCTCTCAAGATTGGGGCAGTTACCAGCTTACCTTTCAACGCATCCAGAGCCTCTTGACAGTTGTCAGTCCATATAAACTCAACATCTTTCCCCAAAAGACCAAACAATGGAGAGGCTAGCTTACTGAAATCTTTAATGAATCTTCTATAATATCCTACTAAGCCTAGAAAACTCCGAACATCTCTTACCTTTTGAGGAGGTGGAACCCTTTGGATGATAGCAATCTTGTTGGGATCCACCTGTAATCCTTGCTGAGAAATTGTATGACCTAGCACGGTCCCTTCAGTCATTAGGAATTCACATTTTTCAGGACTGAGGGACAGGTTCATTTCAATACACTTGGTTAAAACTTTTCCCAGGTTAGTCAATGCTTCTTGGAAGTTGGACCCATAAGGAGTAAAGTCATCCATATAGATTTCCACCGAATCATGAACCAGCTTAGCAAATATACTCAGTACTGCTCTCTAGAAAGTGGCAGGAGCGTTGCATAACCCAAAGGGAAGGACCCAGTAGGCAAAGGTACCCCATGGACAAGTGAAAGTGGTCTTATCTTGATCTTTCGGGCTGATTTGGATTTGATTATACCTGCTAAACCCATCTAGGAAGGAAAAGAACTTCTTCCCTGCTAGGCCATCTAACACTTGATCTATGAAAGGTAAAGCGAAATGGTCCTTCTTGGTAGCTTTGTTAAGTTCTCGATAATCTACACAGATTCTCCACTTCCCGTTTTTCTTGGGAACAAGCACCAAAGGAGAAACCCACTCGTTGTCAAAGATGGGGTAGATGAATCCAGCATCCAACAACCTTTGCAGTTCTTCTTTGAAAATGTCCTTAAGGGCTGGATTCATTCTTCTCTGAGGCTGCCTAACTGGCTTAAAATCCTCTTTAATGTAAATGTGATGGGTACAGACTGAAGGCTGGACTCCTTTCATATCCTTATAGCTCCAAGCAAAAGCATCCAAATGGCGGTTCAATAAGCTACACAGCTCCTTCTCTTGAGAGGGGGATAGGGATGAGTTGATATTCAAGGTTCTTTCAAGGCCAAATTCCACATTCTTAACTTGGGGAGAGGTCGGATCAGTCACACAGAGATCCACTAAAGCACTAGCTTGGGTGTCTTCTACCAACTCTTCTAATGGCAGCACACTAGGAGGTGAATTTTGAATCAAATTTTCAATAAGGTCATCCTCAGTTTGAGAACCTCCCCTGGTGGCTTCCACTGTGCACAATGGTGCAAATTAGAATTAATCTTCATCTTCCCCCTCCAACCAGAGAGGTAAGTCATGTTCTAGTAGAGGTTGGGTAGGAGGATATAGGACTAGCTGTTTGGACATAGGCCCATTCTTAATGGAAATGCTCCCAGCTCGACAACTAATTTAAGCATTTGCAATAGCTAACCAAGGCCTTCCCAAAATGAGGGGGTATCCAGTGAGTTTTTCCTTTGGCCGAAGGGCCAAGAAGTCTGCAGGGTACTCCCAAGAATCAACGGAGACCATGACATCTTCCACAATCCCTTCGGGGGTCACGGTGCAGCGGTATGCTAATTGCAGTATTGTCGAGGTCTTTCTTAGGGAACTCTGAAGGTTGAGTTTGAGCATAGTGTCCCTGGTCATCACATTAATGACATCCCCTATATCGATCAAGGTGTGGGGGATTATGGTGCCGTTGATGTGGACATCGACTACAGGACTCCCAGGGTCCAAGTATTTTGGACATATTACTTGTCCCAACATCAGGTCAGACAGTTGTCCTATGACATTGATGGTTGGGGCATCTCTCTTGCGCCTGCTTGGGTGCCTGAAACACTTCTCTTTGATCAATTTGTTGTAGATTGGTATATCTTTTATGGCCCGAAGAAGTGGTATTTTTACACATAACTATTAAGTTCTCCTAGAAGTTCAGTCTCTTCTGGGTTTGGTTGTGTGGTTTTAGTTAGTCTCTTAGGAAAGGGTGGAATGGCTTTGGGTTCACTTCCCTATTTCTCTTCCTCATCCTCCTTAGGAGGAGGTTGGCTATCTGGGAGGACCTTCCCAGATCGTAGGTTGATCTCTTGAATCTCCATAGCATAGGTAGGGCATGTTGTCTCTCCAGTACATACCTACTGGGCCTGTTTGTTATTGGGGTTCGGGTTCAGTTAAGCAAGCATCTGGGGTTGTCTTGGAGGAGCAGGAGGTAATGGTTGTGGTTGAGTAGGTGGTGGAGGAAAAATAGCGGGAGGAGAGTTGTACTGGGGCCTCCACCCCTGTTGAGGTGCATTCCACTGAGGTTGTGGCTGAACATGAGAATGAAACAAATGAGCAGTAGGTTGAGTATGGTATTGAGATGGGTATGACCAAGGAGGGCTACAGACCAAGAAGGATGAGTAGGGGGACCCCAAGAAGGTATGTGAGTGGATTGGTTGGGGTTGTAATAAGTCTGGGATGTCCCTTGCATCCCCTGCTGGTACGGTCTGGGTCCATGTGGCCTCCTTTGGTTTAGGAAGTAGAGTGGTTCAGTGGCTCCATCAACCCCTTGGTACATAGCTTTAAGTTCGGGTAAGGTTGGGCACTGGTTTGTAGGGTGATCTGCCTCACAAACGAAACATATCTCTACAGAGTGCAATGGACACTCATTCCTAGGATGCTTCCTTGTACATCTGGGACAAAATATGGCCAAAGCCCTCTCAGCTTCCTCTTGCTTCTGTTGGATTCAGAAGGTGTCCATTTGCATGGCAATGGTCTGTCTCACCTCACTTTTAAGGTCTTCCATCTGGTTTGCAAACTCATGTTTGGAAAAGGTGGCACTGGCTGAAAGTTGACTCCCCCTACCTCTTTTCCGGGCTGCCCTAGAATGGTTTCTAAACACAGTCTTTATGTCATCATAAGGTAGTTGGTAGATGTCTCCCCCAGCCAGCAAATGGAGGGTATCTAGAAGGTCTTCAGGGACTCCTCGGAGCAGAACCAGCTTCAAAGATTTGGGGTCAAGTGTGCACCTGGCCCTTTTATAACTGAGTTGGAACCTTTCTTCATAGTCTTCTAAAGATTCATCACTTCCCATGGTCATCCGAAAGATTTCTCCCTTTGTTTCCTTTGACCTACAGTAATCCCGGTATTTTTTGTTAAAGGTTTGTTGCATCTGAGCCCAAGTTGTGATACTGTTTCCAGGTAACCCCATGAACCAACATAGTGCTGCATCCTTGAGGGTAGAGGGAAAGAGTTTCAACTTTTGCTCGTCTTTTGCATAGTCATAAGTTTGACAAAGGACAACAAACTCAAACAAGAAGGTATCAGGGTCTTCAGTTGTCAATCCGTGGAAGTGAGGTAAGGCTGAAGGAATTATGTTTCTCATTTTTGTGTCCCCATTGGTCTCTCGAATGGGAAAGGCACCTTCTATTCTCTCCTCATCTCCTATACCGTTTCTGTGTTTAGCCATGGTCTCAAGAGGAATGTTTTCTTGCTCTTCTTCTGTTATAGGATCTTCGTATATCTCTGGAGGTTCACCTATAGGTTCTTCTGGATCACTGCCACCGAAGAAGAGAGAAGGGTGACTCAGTGATGTGGTGGGGGTGTTGGGTAAGAATTTTCCTGAATTGTCTCTGTTCCTACGAGGCATGAAATGAAATATTTTTGGTTAATTTTTGTGTTTTTCTCTGCTTGTACCTGCAAAACTAAATTGATTGAACAACAAATTGCAACTAACTAAAATAAACCTTTCTGGAATGAAAATTGCAGAATTGAAATGAAAGCAGGAAATGACTAATCTATGCTGCTGAAATGAAATTGTAGAAATGAAATGCTAAGCTACGCTTGTAGAATTGAAATTGCAGAAATGAAATGAGAAGCTACGCTTGCAGAATTGAAATTCTAATCTACGAAAGCAGGAAATATCTAATCTACGCTTTTTGAAATAAAATGAAAGCAAGAAATGTCTAATCTACTTTTGTGGAAATAAAATTGTAGAATGGAAATGAAACGACTACTCTACTCTTGTCGACGTAAACTAAGCAGAAGGTTGTAGTAGAAAATAGAACAAAAGCAACAATCACAAATACTCTGACACTTCCCTAGCAACGACATCAAAAATATGGTGGGCTCCAATATTACAGCAATGATGCTGCAACTCCCAGGACTCCCTACTTTACTTTTATCAACCCGGTAGTTCGTAACAAACTTGGAAGTGATGGTGCTATATGCACAAGTACTAGCTCTTACTGCATGTTGTCACTTGATCAACTGGCACAAGTTCGCTAGGAGATTAATCCAAATTCTATGAGTTTTTAGAAGAAGATTTTAACTATGATGGATGAAATCTAACTCAAAAGAGGCTAGTCTACTTGCAGAAAGAAGATGAAAGCTGAAAGGAAATGCAAACCCTAGCAAACCCTAGTTTTACCGACTAACCCTACTTGTGCAAGAAAAGAGATGAAAGATGCTGAAATGGATGCCATTAACTCTTTAAAAGGCGAGATGCATGTGGTTAAGCTACTTCTGAATGAAAATATGGAAAAAGCATCTTTTTGTAATTTTGATTAATTTTATGTAGAATTATTATGCATGTGTTTTAACTATTTTTGACTGTGTAGAGGTTTATTGGCGAAAGGAAATGGAGTGGGCATTTGCAGGAGGTTGGGAAGGTGAGAAGAGGGCCTAAGGGGTCCCTAACACCTTTCCATAGAATTTCACAGCAATCAGATCTCGAAAAACTTCTCACATGAACTTCTACCGGAAGTCTGCAGGGGTTCTACATGATGTTCTATAGGAAGTTCTACAGGAAGAGCCGAAAGAGGATTTTAGAGGGTTGATGGTGGAAAAATAGTGGGGAAGTGGAAATTGAGGATGGATGAGGATGTGAAGGTGTCCAGGACCTGATGAATGAAGATAAGGAGTGATGAAGGTGGTTGCGTTTGTTCAAGGATGGAGGGAGCAATGTTGCACAAAAATGTAGAAATTAGGGCAAATTGGAAGAGTGCGGCAAATGAAGGGAAGGAATTTGGAATTAGGGGTTGGAGCAAGTTGTGTGATGGAGGAAGGGTAGGTGGGAATGTATCACAGGTGTTCTGCACACTATTTTCCAAAACTGATTGAACCAAGACTAGAAAAACCAGAGATTTATCTATTTTGACCTAATCTTACCTAAAAACCAGAAACATGATGAACAAAAGTTTATAGACAGGAAATCATGCAAGATAACTATGGAAACTAAGCAAGAACAGATCTAAACATGCAAGTACAACTGGTATCAACTTTTCCAACTAAAAATATAACACTAGCAATTGCATGGAAAGGCAAAAACAATGTTTTTGTGGCAACAAGTATGCCTTGGTCTCAGCTCATGGTCCCAAGGAGGGAGAGATGAGATCAAGGATTTCTTGATGGCCTTTTTGTAGATCTTTTCTGTTATCAAACTATCAAATCAACCTGAATCATGAAAATATATTTTAATCATCAAAAACAACCTTAGTAACAAAGCAAGATCTTAACCTAAATAACATAAATTATTCTATGAATGAAAAGAAAACACAGAAAAGTACACAAAGAAAGTACTGGCACTTGGGTTGGGCCCAACCCCAAGAGCTACAACCTCCTAAGAAAGCTCAGAGCTGGTGAAAAGTGAAATTCATCTCCATTGCTCAAAAATAATAGGCATGTCACAAAACTGTTTACAACAAGAGCTCGAAAATGAGCTAAAATGCAGAGCTGCACTAAAGTGTGAAAAAAACCTGTTCAATAGCTAAACTACTAAGTCTTGAAGCCTTCCTACTTATGCAACATGAGGACTCCCACCATTCCTCCTTAACTTTAGGAGCTTGGCTGTTCAAAACTGCAGTTAATCAGCGACTTCACAAAACCTACTCGGCTGCCCCTTGAAATAATCTTTGGTGGGCTGTTGAACTCTGAGTTGATGGTAGAGAACTCGAGGAAGGGGTCATTTAGTGTAGGAGACACCCTTCCTACAAATCCTCAACCTTTTTCCTTCGTATTTGGCTTTCAACTTGCTCATAAATGCTTGACCTTGGTCCAAAAGATGCCCAAAAATATGCAATAAACACGTATTAGACTTTGTGGTCAAGTGACTATTCTCATTCATTCAATTAACATAAATATATTCGAAAGCATGCATACAACTATGAAGAATGGTGGATTAGTCGAGAATAATAGGCAAAATGAGCCCATAAAGTTACCCATTTTTGGGGCTCATCAAAGTGCATAATGATTTTGATAGTAACATAAATTCAAGAATAAGTTATGATTCTAAAACAAATAGTTGGCATATGCATGCATATTTTGAGGAAGTTGAAGGAGAACAGAGCTCAAATTTTGTTTTAAAGGTAGTTGAGGCAACATCATCCTACATAAAATATGTGAGTATGAAAGATGAATATATACTTCATGAAGACATGTTGAAGGAGATTCCAATCATTGGAATACTAAATGACAATCTTATGCTATTGGAAGGAAGCACATAAGAAGATATGGAACTTTTGGAAGAGTGGCTAGCAGAAGATCCAAGTGATGGATATTGCATGGAGGTTAGAAATACAATTCAAGATGGTTTTGTTTAATTGTATGAGGAGCTTAATTTATTGGACAAGAGGACAATAAGTCAAAGAATTCATATTCAATATGAAAAATCATAACTGGAAGAAGGGGGAATTTTCTTGAAATACAATGAAGATAGAACTGCAAAGTATGAATAATAGGTTGTAAAGGAGGTATGTAACCCAAAATTGAATAAGAGTCTTATAACTCTTATGACAAAGGAATATATGAAACAACCCGTGGAAAAAAATAACGAAGTTCATCTAAGGATGGAGTTGGATTATAAGATTGATGCATTATGGATGTTGATGAGGAGAACATCCAAGAGAAGGTGCAACAGAAAAAGAAGGACAACTAGCAAGAATGTTCATCTGACAGAAAAAATTGCAATGGAAAATAAATTGAACAACAACATGCAAGGATGAAAGAACAACAAAATAAAAGGTTTTGGATCCTAGAGGATTCAGGAAATTAATGACACATAACCAGGATATCATGAATTTTTCTAATTTGGTAGTATGATGCAGGAGCATCTTAGCATGCAAAGCTATCAAGTTGTCGAAGATAAAGTTCAAAGAAGGGGTCTTGACAATGAGGAGGAATTCTAATTCCTAAATGAAAATATTTGCATTTTCAAAATTAATGAATGTAATTCTTTAGAGAGGATAAGTCATAGAGATAATATATAGTAGATGATATTTTAGCGTAAGAATATTCCTTTTAAGCATGAGAGATTGTAGGGGAATAAATTTGGGTAGAAATTAGCAAGTTGTTATGATAGGAAAAAGCTTAGAAATATTAGAAACTATTAGAGTTCTTTTAGGATCTAGAAAAGCTATCGTATTTCTTAATTCTACTTATTGTAAGCCTATGGGAAATGAAAACTAATGTCCAAATGAACATACAATCAGTTCATAGTGAGAATGAATGCCTCTGAGCATATATGTGTACAAAGTTAATTTAATGAAACAGAATTAATCCATTTACAATATTATTGTGTTTCCTCTATGTGAGTTTCAGTTCTATATGTATATCCAAAGTGAATGATAGACAAACCAAAAATCTATCATATGTGAGAGGATTTGAGGAAAATCAAAGTTAAGTTTAGAGGAAGAGTTTTTGTACATGTGAGTCTATATGGAGATAGATATGAGGGATATCTGTCACAACCGGAGATAGGACTTGAATGCATGTTGAGAATTCAATATAGGGTTTTTATGAGTGGATTAAACCCTAACATAATGAGTTTTGAACTCATAAGGAAGGTATTGTGTACGAGTGACCTGAGAGTAGAAAAAGATTACAAGTGTATGCATTTGGAATTAGTCCTATGTTTTAGCTTAAAATTGATGAATGCATTGACTATAGAATACATTGATGACTGACTGAATTAATAGTTGAATACATTACTAAATGCACTGGCATGAGAAATTGATTTACAAAAATTCATGAGGAAAGTTATGTCTTTGGTATGGTAATGATATAAGACAAACACCTTGTGAACCATTGGAAGGCAGCATATGAGTGTATTCATGAGAGAGGATTAGTGAGAGGTGAGACAATAAGTTCTCATGAATTATGTTATATTTTATTGGGTAAGTATGGTAATATGTTTTCATATGATGAGGCATTTATTTAATTAATAAGCCTTGTGAAATTGGTTCTAGGAAATTATGAAGAATTTGAGTTAACTCCAAAATTGGTAGCTAGGAGGCGTAGGCAGGGTTTTGTAAAGAAATTCACATAGATATGACAAGTATCAAAATTTGTATTAAATGTCTGTGTGATGGTTTTCTAGTCAAGCACCAATTCATGAAGGATTCATTGGGCCAATCCATTGAAAAGAATATACCAAATTTCAGATTGTTGTGGCATCCAACTAATGAAAATAGAAGCACTATTGAGAATTTAAGGGCATTTTATATATTAAAAATTTTGTTACTTGGTTACTACTTGTGTACATCTTCTTATATTATCTTAGATCCTTATTATTATGTGTGTTCAGTACATCAAATAAAAACCAAAACAATAAGACAATGACACAATGTTTAGGCTTTCAAGCCAGGGCTAAAACCCCTCCTCTTGAGGGGAAAACCCGCAAACCTCTTCTTATAGATTCTTCCTAGATGAGTATACTGACCTTGAAAAAGACTCTTTACATTGGCATGCCTCTCTTGAACAAAGACACAATCATCCTCCTCCTCATTATCTTGCACCATGTATCGCCATGACAAGTAGCATCACTAAGATCTTTGTACCATCAAGATCATTGCATCACTGTTGAGAACACTCGAGATAGTAACACTATGGAACTCGAGACTGTGGTGAACACCGATAAGTGCAGTCCTGAAATTCATCTTTGTGAAGAGGCCGAGATACATCCCTATGGAGAGGTTGAGATACATTCCTGTGGAGAGGCTAAGACTATGGAGGAGACCCGAAATTACAAACCTGTTTAAGGAATCCAAGAATTGCAGGAGAAAGTCTGAATTATGTATCTGTGGAGTGACCCTAGGCTCCTTTATATAGTAGTCGATGCCTATAAATAAGCCGACCTGAACTTGATGAACTGTTGTGTCTCCATAATCATAAATATTAGAGCCGACATGACTTTTATCCAATAGCAAGCTGACATGTCATTCTTCATTGATGTTTCTCCATTCGTTGAAGCTTATTGAGGAGGATGATTGTGCTCATAAGGAGGAATTCTTGACTTTACATTGACTTCATAATAATTATACAAATCCTAAGAGACATCAAGAAGAAGTCTTTGTCCTAGAATAAAATCATCTTGCTCATGAAACCCATGATGCAAGGAATTACAATAAATACATTTTATTCTTCTTTGATAATTACAAGATATTATGAAGACCGAACCTAGTTACATTCTACAACACTCCCTCTTAACTAGGGAGGTATTCATAATGACACTAGGTCACACTCAATCACTTGAAGAGATCTCATAAGAAGAGTCACATTGGTAACCTTTGTTATAGCATCATAATTATCAACATTGTTTACACAGCAAGGCCATGACTGAAAACTCTATATGTCATTAGATCAGAGCATAATGTTGGTGAGACCAATGACTATAAACACCTTCATCATTGTCTCTCAAGGTACATACCCACCCAGGTGTTCCCTGAGTATGACCTTCTAGGACTATTCTTATCTTAGGTTCCCACCCTCAAAGAATATCGGTCCTTTTGCCTACTTTTGTCTTGGATGCCCTAGACATCCTTAAAGAGCATCGAATGCTAGATGATTACCCAATCCTCCATTCTTTATTCCAAAGTGAAGACAATAATGTTGTGTGTATCATGTGTCTACGTTTCCATTCACGGCCTCCACTAAGACTTGCGGTTGTTAATCCTGGTCTAGTGCATGACACATGAAATGGAAAAACACATCTATCACTCCCTTTTAGTCGGGAGTGACTCAATCGAGGCTCCCTCCTAATTAGTGATTTTTCAGAGCTCCCTCTTAACAGAGGACTCTCCTTTCCATCAATATATTCTTCTTCATGGGTCTTTTAGCGGCTTGATCAACTTATTTTCTTGATGTCATGAAATTCAGTTGAGCTTCTTCATTGTAGGGCATTGGCTATCGATCACTTTCCTTCTTGCTTCGCAATGCCATTTCTTTCTTCATGGAAAGTGGCCTTCTTGGTACATTTCTGGAACTTTCTTCATCTGGCTACTTCTTTCTCTTCATGCTTCTTTCAGGAATTTCCATATACCACATGAATGCTAGTTTTTCTTGTTCTTACAACTCTTGTTCAAATAGCTTTGCATGAACTCATCCAGACATTATTCAATAAATTAATGAAAAATATTAAATCAAATCTTACCTTTTTGAGATGGCTCTTTATCATGACATCTTTCTATATGTATCAACATCTTGCATACATGTTGACACATTATATATGTTGTCAAGGGTTTCTATATTTTCCAAAATTCCATCAGATTCTTCATATCTTTCTGGGATATTTCCTAGTCAACTCTTCTTGGTCTTTGGATGTTGATTTATTTCATCATCATTGCATAGCTCACGATCTTTTCTTTTCTCACACATTTCATTCTTCAGGGTTTCTAGTCAAAGTTCTGTAATCGTAGTCAGTCACCTCATACTTTATATGAGGACATATTATGTTGATTTCATCTAGTGCGACTTATGATTTTCTGCATCCTTTCAGAGAAGGAGATCATTTTCCCTCGATCATGCTTCTTAAGATGGAAGTAACAATATGACATTATAAATTTAAACATAATTATGCATACCTTATTTTACCATTAGGTCATCTAGGTTCCTTCCAATAACTTCCTTAATTGAAGTGACTTGAACCCCTTGATCTGCTTCTTTTCTTATGTCACTATGACATCATCCATGAATTCCATGAGTTGGAGTTCTTAATGAAACACTTGCTTTCTCTCTAGATTAGTGAATCCTCCGATTAGGATTCTATCTGAGAATCAAGATGGATCTTGTATATCCTCATATGGTAGATGTTTCCCCTTTTGACTTGATGTATGATGAGACTTGTCCTGGATGAATTGTTTCTTTCCTTCAATGTCTAATGATTTTTCCAAGAGTTATGTCCTTCATGTTTGATTGCCATGGATTTTTTTCTTCATGATTTCCATGGTGATGCCATTAGCTCTTGCTCCTAATGCTTTCACAATGCTATGATGCATCTTACTCTTATGGTCATATCTAAAGATTTAGGAACTTATGGTAGGACCCTTTTTGTGAGAGATTTGTTGCTCCCTCTTTCTTTGGCCCTTTTCTTTAGCTTCCTCCATCTTTTTGGTGATATGAGCTTCTATCCACATTCTTTTCGTAGCATTGAATCTTATATTGTCTTTCTTTATCTAGCATAGAGACCACTAATTTTTGAATAAGGTAACCTTCTTCTTATCATCTTTCCTAGATCTCCCAATTGAGATCTCATGAAGATATTCCTTTGTTCTTAGATACCATTGCTTTTGTGTAGGTCTAAGTGATGTGACCTTCTTTACTACAATTTCAGAGAATATATCTTCTAGCATTTCATATATCTCTTTATGTCTCCTCTTCTACTACATAGTCATGGGAGGACCTTTGAGTGATTTCATATGAATCCTATGAGTTTCTTGATGCATTCAAGCATTGCTTGACCTTCAAAGACCTTTCCATAGACATCAATGACTTCTCTTTTCTATGAGGATTATGACAATCCTCCTTATTCTATGCAAGAACCTTTTTCATGAGGACTTTTTCCGGTATTTCTATTTCCTTGCAAAACAAAGTCATTAAACTAAAAAATGATTAAACATGAAAGATACTTACTTGGCATGTGAAGAGGAGATCTTCACCTTGATGCTTCCTTTTCTTGAGTTTCCCATCACTAGTATTCTTTTATCAAGACTTCCTTGGAGACCTTCTAGCATAATGACATTAGTGATCTTGACATCACTGAAATTGCTTCATGACCTTGAGATCATTTTGAATCCTAATTCATCTTTAAGGTATTTGAGCATATTGTTGGCATGCTAGTGATACTGATATCCCACAAGTGGAATTTATCACACTCAGTATTCCTCAGAGTGCATTAGCAAACACTTATATCGAGAATTATCCAAACTATGATAGTGATATAGGAAGACTTATGTTATGATCTGAGCATCATGTTGTTCGAGATCTGAGACTCTAACAAGTATAATTTATTCCGAGACAAAGAAGAAATGTCTCCTTGTATCGAGGAATTGTATGGAGTTACCTAAATGATGGAATTTTACCCAAGATCCTCAATAACTAAACATCATGAGTAGTATTGAGATCACCATGCTTATGTAATACTTCATCGAACTGTATTTCATTATGGAGAATATTTGAATAACCATTTCATCAAACTGTGGATATAGTTTTTCTGAGTAGACATCTCTATAAGTGAGGATATGTACATAAGTCAAGATAGGGTGAAACCTTGTTAGGTCCACACTAATATATTTCATCCAATTATAAAGGTCCACATCGTAGTCATGAGATCATGTAGTATTACAGGAATTGTCAGACCGAGATCTTCACTGTAATCTTGAAATAGTGCGAAGTGGTTGGAACGGGGACTCATAGGGATACCACAGGAAGAAATTTTAGAAGTTGGAGATCCGAAATTATAGAGATACAACAGATTCAATATCGAGCTCCTACAAAGCCAAAAAAGCTATGTAGTCTTTTTAAAATTTTGCATAAGTTTGGCTTGAAAAATTAGTTTGAAGGAATTCAAAGGACATAGTAAAGGATAATTATTATTAATTGATGCCCCGAAGAGAGGAAATGGAAACACCTAGTAAGAAACCTGAAAACTCTAGCATGACTCATGAAGAAGAGAAAGAAATGCAAAATGATATATCAAAATTACAAGACCAAGTGCAACAAATTTCACACTCACTAAAAGTAGCAGAAGCTATGATGGATGGTTTAAAGAAAGGCATGGAAGCTAATATGGATGGTTTAATGAATGGCATGGAAGCTAAGATGGATGGTTTGGAAGTGAACATTGAATATTTAAATAAAGACAAGGAAGGTTTGAAAGGAGGTTTGACAAAGTTTCTACAAGAAATTCTTCCTAATAGTGAAAAGGTAGTAGAGGAAACTCATGATGAAAACAAAAGAAATGTTAGTTATGATTTCATAGACTCTAACATTGGATTGAACACCCACCATGTTCCAAAGATTGATATGAGGAATTTTGATGGCAAGGATCTCGTAACATGGATACTACAGATGGAGCAATATTTCGATCTCCATAATGTGAAAAACAAAGAAAAGGTACACATTGCGACTTTATATTTGGAACCCAATCAGTTTGTATGGTATCAATGGCTTTGATTTCGTAAACAAATTGTCATTTGGGCAATTTTTACGGAAGAAATGATAGCACATTATGAGGATACAAAAAGAAACACAATTTTTAGCCAATTGATAAATCTCAAACAAAAAGGTTCAATGGTGGAGCACATTGAGGACTTACAAAAAGTGAAGATAAGGGTAAAATATATTCTAAAGGAGCATAGGATTGATGTGTTCATAGGGACATTAAAAAATAGCATCCAACATGAGGTTCGCCTTTGGGAACCTGATTCACTGGATAAGACATTCAGGTTAGCAAGAAAAATTGAAAGTAAAATTATGGCAACAAGGAATCCTACCAATCACAACTATAAAGATGGAAGTGGTGTTGTTCCTAGCCTTCCACAACCTACAAGGTTGACACCACAACAATTGGAAGAAAAAAGAGCAAAAGGTATTTGTTATAGTTGTGATAACAAATACACTAAAGGTCATAAGTGTGATGAGAAGAAATTATTTTACATAGATTGTGAAGAGGAAGAAGAAAAATAACAAGAAACATCAAAAGAAGAGGATACACACCAGGAACAAAGCCTAGAGAAAAAATAAATGAATCCGACCATATCTTGTAATGCATTGGCTAGAATGACCACTCCTCAAACTATTAAGATAGAAGGACATATCAAGAAGAAAAAGGTAATAATTTTGATTGATTTGCGCAGTACTGATCCGAACGCAAAATGGCATCAACCCATGTTATTCATCCACCTATGGAATTTACCCATGGTATTGTAAGTGGCATCCATCCATGGTATTGTAAGTGACATCCACCCATGGTATTCATTCACCCATGGTATTTTCCCATGGTATTGTGAAATCCACCCATGGTATTCATTCACCCATGGAATTGACCCATGGTATTGTGACATCTACCCATGGTATTCATTCACCTATGGAATTGATCCGTGGTATTGTAACTGAAAAATACTATAAGTAACAAATCGCATTTTGTAAAAGGATAGTTAGTCTGCCACAATGTAGCTCTTACAATTATTCTCCATTTGAATGGAAAAAATTCTTTGTGGTTTTGTTTATTGGGCATTCTCCTCTTTTTATTCTAGCATTTCGATTTTTCAAATCTTGGGGTGCATCTCCCCCAAAATCCATTTCAATCTTTTAGATCTTGGGGGCCTCCCCTAAGATCCAGATCAGTGGTATCAGAGCAGGTTACAATTCCATGGGAATGAGGGTTTCATGCATATTTCAGTTTCAAATTTTTGCAGCAATATTCAACAAACTTCAGGCATGCGTTGCAACCTCCACATAGCACTTTCTTGGGCCAAGCAGGAAGAATTTTTCTTTTTTCATTTTTTTGCAGGAATTTTGTTTTGGGCGGCGAGTTTGTAGAACATATTTGAAAAATTTGGTGCAATATTTACAAAAGAAAATAACATATCTAGATTCCTTGCGAAAAATACCAAAATTAAAAAAAAAATCGGCCAAATCAGACTATGGATGATGGAGATATCGCTGATTTAAAATCAACTATGTTGTAGAAATTTTTCTGACGACAACTGGTGGACACGACTCTCCTATCATTTTTTGAAGTTTTTGTGCAGAATTTCAGAAAAAATATTGTATATCTAAGCTCCTCTTGAAAAATCACCCAATTTCAAAAAAAAATTGGGTCGAATTGGAGTTCGGATGTGAGAGATATCGCTGATTTAAAATCAACTATTTTTTCAGAAGTTTTTGTTGAAAAGTGTGCAACAAGAAATGCTTGTTGAGAATACAACAAGATGATGGAGCTTAGTGAAAAGAGTCACCTTCACTAAGTGGGCCCGCAGGCTATTTTTGGCGCAAGTCTATTTTTAGACTATGTCTATTTTTAGACATATGGATCATGTCTATGTTTATGGATGATTGATCAAGTTGGGAAAAATAGATGGACTTCTATTTTTGATGAAAGTGTGAGTGATCACAGTGTGAGTGATCAAAGTATATTTTTAGACTGGCTGTCAAAAATAGAAAAGTCAAATATTATTATCTCACAATAATATTTGGACTATAAACTTGATCTTATTCTCTTGGAGCACATCAGTTTGAGCTACAGAGGTGGCACATGCAGCTGTCAGAAGGAAATACGCTTTTCTTATGAGTCAGTTGAGTTGTTGCATGCATGACTTCAGTTAGAACTCAAGTGAGTTGAGTTTTAGTGGACTGGAGGTACAGTTGATGGAGTTGTGTTCAGTTAAACTAGTTGTAGTTAGTCTAACTGTAGATAGACTAATGATGAGTTATTAAACTAATTATTAACTCATAATACAACTAAATAATACATCAGTTAACTCAGTTGCATGTCAGTGCATGTTCAGTTCAACAGGGACAAGTGGTAGAGAATCAGATTGCTATCAGTTGTGACTATAGTTGTGCTTCAGATCTTGCACAATCAAGGGATTGAGTATGCCAATGAGTTTGCTCACGTATTTGGCCCACATTTTAGCCTTTTCTCACGTCCACAAAGAGTGAGTGACTATTTTGCAGGTGAAAAATGAGTTTGGGAAGCCATTCTCATCAGTTCTTGAGCAGGTATTGAGCAGTGGAGGCAGGCAAGCAGCGGGGGAGATTTGGAGATCAAATCTGAGCTGTATTGTGTGTAACAGGTGGAGATACTTGTGAGAAGTATTATGCTTTGTATTGTTACATGATTCAATCAATATAATATACAGATAGTGTGGGGTTTTTAGCGATATGCTTTCCCCGGGATACATATTGTGTTTATGAGTTTGATTGATGCTTCTATGTGCGCCTGTGAATGTTTCTGCTTCTGTAAATTGATGATCAACATAGAGGAGATTATGTATTATAAATGTTCCGCTTATAATTGTATGATCAGGATAATCTCTGTGAATATGTGTTGAATTATTCAAAATTTCTACATGGTATCAGAGCTAGATAATTGTAGAAAAAGTTTCTACATGGTATCGGAGCAGCTTGATTTGTAGAAGAGATTTTTACAGGATATCAAGCGAGGATTGATCATCAGATCTACTATTCAGGAAGTGGTTACATTCTATTTCTTCAGGCAGAGTCTGTAATCGGGCCAGGTAGCCTCTGGATTCATCCTTCTTTTGGAAGGTGAGATATCCGGTGAATGCCCATACAGTCGATCTCTGTAAAAGAAATACTTTGTTCTCACGAATTCTAGATTGGAAGCGGTTGAGTTTTGAGCTGGTGGAATTCGAATTCAATTCCAAAGCAAGAGATTAAACTCAGAAACATTTAGTGTGAGAATAGAGACAGTATGCCTAGGTAACTCACGAAGTTCATCCAATGTCGGGATGAACTGAGAAGTGTGGGGGTGACTGTCGGATGAGGATGGTGAGCCTAGCACTCCTTGACCTTCCTAAGAGATGGCATAGCTACCAGGACTCGGTGAATGGAGGGGATAAACTGCCAAATTGGGAACGACTATGGTCGGATTTGATGCAGGAGGAGATTAGATGGAGCACCAAAGACAGTTCTTCATCCATGCAGGATGAGGAGAACTATGCCTTAGCGAGTAAGGTGAAGAAGGGGAAGGAGAAGGTTTCTCTTTCTGAATCTTGTTCTTCCAATGATGGGAAGAAGGTTGACAAATCGAAAGTGCGATTCTTTCGTTGTCATGATGGAGACTTGGTGGTTGAGAGGGAGAATACATTACCTTTCAACATGCAGAGCCAGAAGAAGTCTCAGACGATTGTGGAGGAGCCACGATTGGTGCAGCAGCTTCAGGAGATTGTGGAGGAGCCACAACAGGGGAAGCTGAGAGGAGATCGAGTAGAGACATCTACTCATCCAGAGACCTCCAGTAGGGGGAAACTTCAAGCCAGGTGGGCTGAGGGATCGCATGCATCCATACCTCCAGGTAGGAGGTGGGGTGATGTGGATTGATCATCCCAAGGAGGAGGGGCAAGATCCTTGAGGTACCCAACCTCTTGGATGAGACCTTGCTACGGGAGCCCCGATGTGTAGTAGCAGGAACTGACTGATTGGGTAGAGACAGATGCGGATGGAGTGGCAGAGAGAGCGACAGTGCAGGGAATCCCAGGACAGCGCATAGCTAGCAGGCTGTAACAATGCGAGAGGCACAAGTGTTTTGCACAGTGCTAGGTGGCACAGAGAGGTGTGCAATGGTGCCAGATGCATGGAGATGTTGCAGTAGCGCAAATGTCAGAGAGGGAGCACTTGTCAGCAGCAGGTAGAGCTTCAGCATCAGAGGATGTTTCTATCCCAACAGGGAGGTCAGTTGGGAGGTGCAGTGCGGATGCAATGCTGGGAGATAGAACCAGCAGCAGCACGGATGCAGTCAGAGATCAAAGTGACAAAGGCTAGAGCAGTCAGATACTGAAGAGCACGGAGATGCAGAGTTTCAGTCGACAGAGGCAATAGCAGTCAGAGACTTTGATGACAGAGCAAGTGGACCGGCCAGATGTGTTGCATGGAGAACATTCCAGAGTTACAGGATCGGGTTTGAGAGGAAGCCTTTCTTGTTGAGAGGGAGTGTTGAAAAGTGTGCAACAAGAAATGCTTGCTGAGAATACAACAAGATGATGGAGCTTAGTGAAAAGAGTCGCCTTCACTAAGTGGGCCGGCAGGCTATTTTTGGCGCAAGTCTATTTTTAGACTATGTCTATTTTTAGACATATGGATCATGTCTATGTTTATGGATGATTGATCAAGTTGGGAAAAATAGATGGACTTCTATTTTTGATGAAAGTGTGAGTGATCACAGTGTGAGTGATCAAAGTCTATTTTTAGACTGGCTGTCAAAAATAGAAAAGTCAAATATTATTATCTCACAATAATATTTGGACTATAAACTTGATCTTATTCTCTTGGAGCACTTCAGTTTGAGCTACAGAGGTGGCACATGCAGCTGTCAGAAGGAAATACGCTTTTCTTATGAGTCAGTTGAGTTGTTGCATGCATGACTTCAGTTAGAACTCAAGTGAGTTGAGTTTTAGTGGACTGGAGGTACAGTTGATGGAGTTGTGTTCAGTTAAACTAGTTGTAGTTAGTCTAACTGCAGATAGACTAATGATGAGTTATTAAACTAATTATTAACTCATAATACAACTAAAGAATACATCAGTTAATTCAGTTGCATGTCAGTACATGTTCAGTTCAACAGGGACAAGTGGTAGAGAATCATATTGCTATCAGTTGTGACTATAGTTGTGCATCAGATCTTGCACAATCAAGGGATTGAGTATGCCAATGAGTTTGCTCACGTATTTGACCCACATTTTAGCCTTTTCTCACGTCCAAAAAGAGTGAGTGACTATTTTTCAGGTGAAAAACGAGTTTGGGAAGCCATTCTCATCAGTTCTTGAGCAGGTATTGAGTAGTGGAGGTAGGCAAGCAGCGGGGGAGATTTGGAGATCAAATCTGAGTTGTATTGTGTGTAACAGGTGGAGATACTTGTGAGAAGTATTATGCTTTGTATTGTTACATGATTCAATCAATATAATATACATATAGTGTGGGGTTTTTAGCGAGATTCTTTCCCCGGGATACATACTGTGTTTATGAGTTTGATTGATGCTTCTATGTGCGCCTGTGAATGTTTCTGCTTCTGTAAATTGATGATCAACATAGAGGAGATTATGTATTATACATGTTCCGCTTATAATTGTATGATCAGGATAATCTTTGTGAATATGTGTTAAATTATTCAAAATTTCTACACTTTTGTGACGGCAGAAAAATTGCAGAGCGAATATGAGATTCTAGAGTATACAAATAAGGATTTCCATCACATGGGAAGATGAAAAATGGTCCTTTTTCTTCCAAAAAAAATTTATAATAAATATTCTGAGTTATATTGACTGAGTTATGTCCATTTTAATTCTGGAACACCATTCAGAGCGAGTCCTCATTGGAGACGTGCCCTCCCACCCCACTTTAGTAGACACCTACTTCACATTCATCAATTTCATCATAACAGCATTCGGCTTGGGTTATTTGGAGATGTGTCCCCCCACCCCAGGCCATGTAGGCACCTGCTACTTCATCAACAACCAACATCATGGGTCATCCGCACAAAATCCTTGTCATCGAAGTCCATTTGCTAGGCCGCACACCGTTAGTATCACAATTGGTCACAAGCATTACGGGGTATCTGTATCTTTGGATCTTCATTTGTCATGGTTATGGGTCATCCAAAAACACACACTTCATCAAAGTCCATTTGCTAGGTTGCACACTGTCAGTATCACAGTTGGTCACAAGCATTACAGGGTATGTCTATCCTCAGATCTTCGTTCATCATTGTTATGGGTCATCCACAAACCCACACTTCATTGAAGTCCATTTTCTGCGCCGCACACTGTCAGTATCACAGTTGGTCACAAGAATTACAGGGTATTTCTGTCCTCAGATCCTTTTTCATCATGGTTATGAGTTAACCACATAAAACTCTTACCTTCAGTGGCTCTTCATATTCAGCAAAGGCTTCACAAGAGGGAACTTCACGCAATGGGGAAAATTGCTTCTTAAGGAGGGAGGAATGATCCGAACGGAAAATGGAATCAACCCATGTTATTCATTCACCCACAAAATTTACCCATGGTATTGTAAGTGGCATCCACCCATGGTATTGTAAGTGACATCCACCCATGGTATTCATTCACCCATGGTATTTGCCCATGGTATTGTTACATCCACCCATTGTTTTCATTCACCCATGGAATTGACCCATGGTATTGTGACATCCACCCATGGTATTCATTCACCCATGGAATTGACCCGTGGTATTGTAACTGAAAAATACTATAAGTAACAAGTCGCATTTTGTAAAAGGACAATTTTTCCGCCACAATGTAGCTCTTACAATTTTTTTTTTTCTAAGTAAAGACTAGTTCTATATTAAGAAAATAAAAATATGTACATGGATTCAGACCTTTCGAGGAGGCCGAGGCCAGTCCTCATATAGTAAAACTTGGACTATACTGTCTATCCGTACAAACTGATTTACAAAAAACCCTCCATAGTTCTGATGTGTCTTGACTCTCTGACTGACTGGACTTAGACTGCAATTAGCATACCCATCAGGGATCATAACTAGACAAAACCAGTTGACATAACAGACTCTAGTACAGAGAAGTATAACTGTAATAGATTGAAACAGACAGGAAGATATAGACTGAGACATTAGACTGATACAAACAGGATGAAAAAGCTGCATTAACTTCGACACAAGTTCAAAAAAAGCTTGGCAAATGCACCCGAAGAAGATTAGGTTGCATGGCTGGGCGACGCTTGCTGCTCCTCTTTCTCCGGACTGGGCGAGGCCAGCCAAGTGACAAACCCTTCCTCATCTAGGATCGGTTCTCCACGCGAGTCAGTGACCAGGTGAAGGCAGCCAAAGCCATGCTGAGATTGGTCGCTGAGCATCTCCTTCTCCATAGCGGGATTGGAAGACGGCGGGTCTCCCTGAACCGGGGCCGCCTGAACCGGAACATCTTGGACCTGAGTACCCTCGAGACAATCCGCTTTGTAGACTAAACCGTTCATATCCCCCAGTAAAATACCACTGTCCTGAGCGCTTACTGAGGTAGGGGAAGTCGAAATGGGGGCGCTAGGCTCCTCCTCAGTAATATACACAGTGAGATTAACCACCACCTCTAGCCTGACAAGCTGGCTCGGGAACCTGAGACGGAAGGCTTGATAAGTGCCTTGCGGAACAAGGCTCTCCTGCTCCGAGCTCGAAGATGAGGGGGGAACCGAAGCAATTGGGGCAACAGGCATCAGATCTTCATGAGCAAGGCCGACTCTAATACCGACCTGCCTCCCCGTCTCGGAACGCCTCTGCTGCGAGGCATGGTGCTCAGAACCAGAGACCCGAAAAGCCGTTCAAGCTTGTGAACCCCGGATGCTGGAGTATCCCTGCATAAACCCCAAGCATCGACAAAGGAACATTGACCCTGAATTGGCCCAGAATTCGCCATATAAAGAACATAAACGGTGACCTCCGCAGGAGTATGACGCTCCTTCATTAAACTGGTTCGCATCGAGGTCAGAGTTGCCATGCTCGCCTTGAATGCAAAATTCTCTCGAGACTGATCCAAAATGCGCTCACTTACCTTGAGCATTAACTGTAAACCGTTCCCCCAGATTGCCAGGTACAGATGCCTGCCATCCGTCAGTATCGAGGGTATCGTGGCGCGCAACATTTTAATGACTAGTATAGACACCCGCATCCGGGTGTAGTTTCTCTATCAAAGACTTGTCCTGAGAGACAATTTCCTGCAGACTGGCCCTTTGGTCCCTGGAAGTTAAGCTTTCTATGGTACCTTCAAAGTGGTTTTCTTTAGCCTCCACTCCAAGGTTGGCTAGAAGGTCAGCAACCTTATTCCCTTCTCTTCTGGTATGCTTGAATGTGATTGCTTGGTGCTGAGAAAGCCAGTGATCTATTAGTTCGAGCCTCTGGGCCATCCTCCAGCTGCTGCTTACCTTGTGAATTGGAGAGCCGTGTTGAAGCTTTGTGGCCATTCTGATTATGATCTGCGAGTCTCCTTCTATGATGAGGGGGAAGAGGTTTTTTCCGTGTGCTAGTTTAAGACCTCGCCAAAGACCTTCCAATTCCGCTGAGTTGTTAGTGTCCCAGCCTATCGAGCCCATGTAGATACATAAAGGGTTGCCATTATGATCTCTGAAAACTCCTCCATAGCCTGCTTTTCCGGGGTTTCCTTTAGATGCCCCATCAAAGTTGAGTTGGAACATATCAACAGGAGGTGGATTCCAAGAGTTTGCGTCCTGACTGTGTTTGTTGGGGTTCCTGCCAATGATTGAATTTTGATTTATCCGCAGTTTCCAATTGTCCCAAACAGTTTTTTCCTGAGGAAGAGTGGGAAAGTCTTCGGAATGCCAATCTTTGAGTGACAGAGTCTCCATAATGTTTTGATGGAAATTGTTCCAAATTTTTTCCAGCGGCATCGTTTGATCTTTGAATATTCTTCTATTACGCTCTTTCCAAATATTCCACATCAATAAGCCTGGAATGAGTTGCCACAACGCATTGAGGAGATTACTTTGGAATGGTGTTTGGCTCCCTTTGCAAATGGTTCCTTTGAGGTCTCCTTGCACTCTTCGTTCAGTTTGACAGCGGAAAGCGATCTTCTCCCATAATTTCCTTCCCATTAGGCAATTTTGCATAAGATGAAGGGCTGTTTCTTCCTCCTGTCGGCACATATGACATATGGAAGGTCCAGAGAAACTCCTTTTTCTGAGATTATCCCACGTTAGGATTCTGTTATGACAGAGAAGCCATAAAAATGTGGATACTTTTGGCCAATTAGACTTGTGCCATACTTTTTCCCATAAGTTGTCTTTATTCATCTGCCCTTGAATGATTAAATTGTAAGCCTCCTTAGTAGTGAATGTTCCCTTTTCTCCGTAACCCCATCTTAAAATGTCCGGTTCCTCTGAGACTCTTATTTGCCTCTTTTGTAATTCTGTTTCGAGGAGCTGTTGAGTCTGGACTGAGCTATGCGGTAGGAGCTGATTGACATTTTTCCACTGCCGATGTTCTTGAGTAGTAGCTGTAGTCCAGAAGAGGTTGACTTTGGCCAAGTGATGTATCTCTCTCTCATCCGCTGGAAGTTCCTGGAGAATGTCTTTGATTTTTGGCAACTGCTGCCATGAGTCTTCCCAGAAACGAGCAGTGTTCCCATTTTTGATCTCCCAGAAGCAGTGCTCTTGGATGAGGTATCTATGTTGAATGGCTGAATTCCAGATTGCGGATCCTGAACTTGTCTCTGTCATACGCAGTCTTTCTTCCAAGGGATAATTACTTGCATACTTAGCAGTCCAAAGAGAAGCCCAGGGAGTATTAGAGTGGGCAAGCCACCTCCACCAGATTTTAGCTCCCATCGCTTTGTTGCTATGCTCAGGGTCTTTAAGGCCTATGCCGCCTGCGGACTTGGGAATACAAACCTTATCCCATTTGAGTAGAGCCCATTTTCGATTCTGTCCTGAGCCCCCCCACAAAAAATTACGCTGGAGATTCTTGATTTCTTTGAGGACCCATTTTGGGGCAGCTAGAATAGTAAAAAGATACAAAGGCATGGAGTGAAGAACTGCTTTGATAAGTACTATTCTGCTTGCCATGTTCAGAGCTCGATTAGTCCATAGGAACAGACGAGCTTCTAATTTTTCTAACAGCTGCTTCCAGGAGGAATGTTTAAGAGCTGAGGCCATAAGGGGGGCTCCGAGATACTTGGATGGCAGAGAGGCACAGGTGAAGCCCAGAATACGCTCAATGGCTCTCTGGGTAGAAACCGGAGTATTGAAGAAAAAAATTTGGGATTTGACTCGATTGATGAGGGCGCCAGAAGCTTCAGAGAAGGTGGATAGAATGGACTTTAGAATACGAGCTTCCTGAACCGATGGATGACCAAAAAGCATATTATCATCCACAAATTGCTGGTGGGAGTAGACAGGGGAATTGTTAAATGAGAGCCCTTTTAGCCGCCTTTCATTCCTAGCAGCCGTGATGCTTCTACCCAAGCCCTCAGCCATAATTACAAAAAGAAAGGGAGATAAGGGATCACCCTGTCTAATTCCTCTGGAAGGACGGTAGGTGGCTGAAGGGGTACCATTGATTAACACAGAGAAGAAAGCTGAGGAAATAAGATTGTAAATCCATCTAACCCAAGAGTGAGCGAAGCCAAAAGCAATAAGGATTTTTTGTATGTAGACCCAGCTGAGGCTATCAAAGGCTTTAGAAAGATCAAGTTTAAGCAACATACCTGGCTTCTTGGTGAGCTTTAGGGAATGGATTAGCTCATGCGTAAGAATGATTCCATCTGTTATTTGACGCCCTTCTACATATCCCGACTGCTCAGGCGAGATGATGAGCGGGAGGATCGGTTTAAGCCTGGTAGCAATGACTTTTGAGATAATTTTATATATCATATTGCAAAGGGCAATGGGCCTGAATTTATCAGGGGTGTTGGAACCTTCGCCTTTGGGTACCAGGGCTATGAAAGTAGCATTTAATCCAGGGTACATCCATCTGAGCGCTCTGGATTCCTCTACGACCTGCCAGACTTCATTCTTTATCAAGTCCCAGAATTTGTGAAAAAAATTGGCTGTAAAGCCATCCGGACCTGGCGCTTTTCCTTCCTTCATTTGTTTCACGGCCTCTTCTACTTCCTGCATACTGATAGGTTTGATAAGTAGACTGTTGTGCTCCTCCGTTATGACCTTGGGTATGTGCTGTAGAAGTTGATTGATAGCTGGCATTCTGTTGAGATCAGGCTCCTGGTGGGCTTTTTTGAAGTAATTTATAAATTCCCCTTCAATGCCATCATGTGTTTCAATCTTCTTGATCCAGGTGGATATTGGTGGCCACCCGCCAAGTCCACCTGGAACCCCACCATTGTCTTTCTCAGCATTTTCAGTTTCCTTAATTGTAGCACAACTTACTATTTTTAGCAGTTTTTCGGGTCCTGAACTTCCGGAGCCGTTTTGAGGCCCTAAACGACGTTTTTTGGGGAATCCGGGGGCAACACGAGTCCATGGAATGGACTGGTGTTGCCCGTTCCAACAATGATAGTGCTCGGATAGATCTTCCTAATGAGCTATTGTACGCGTCAAACGAAGATCATACGCCAAAGTTACGACCCCGGGAAGTTGATGTACCAACTTACCCCCAAACGGGGCCCACAGTTTGGCGTTTCATCTCCTAGGGTTAGGTTTTGGAATGTTAAGGGTTTTTCCATTGTTTCTCAACAATAAATAGGCCTCCGAGCCTCATTGTAACACAGTTCAGAGGCATGTAGCCATCACATCTCTTCTCAGAGATAAGCTACCATCGCCCTAGCTAGTTTATTTCCATTTCTGTCTGTAAGCATATTTCAGTATTTTCCATTAATGAAATGAAGTATTATTTCCGCTGCATCTTTATGTATATGGTTATCTCTGTAATTTGTTGCGTTCCTGTTTAAATCCGGATCAGTGGTATCAGAGCGGTCTGCTTTTTCTCTGCTTTTCTTTGCATGTCCCCAACAAGGTCGGGATATAAGGAGTTAGGGCTTGAACTGGTTGAACCTTTGCAAGACCAGCCTCGCAAATCCCGACGACCTCCCATGGCGGACGAGAAGAAAGACGAGGGGGCAGGAGATCCCATCAAAATCTTGCTCGAAGAAGCGCTCGAGCGACAACGGAACGCGATGATGGACAACTTTGCGCAGATCCTTCAGCGGCTACCCAGAAGCGGCGCATCGGCTTCCAGCAGCTCCTCTGGAAACGCCACACCCTTTAAGGTACAAGTTAATTTTGAAATCCCCATATTCGAGGGTCAGATAGACGCCGATGCCGTAGATAAATGGTTAAATCTGCTAGAGGGTTATTTTTCTGTTCATGAATTTTCGAGTCGGGAAAAGATTGTTTTTGCTCTTCTCAAAGCAGCCCCCCACGTCAAGGACTGGTGGGAAACCTACTGCGAGCAGAAGGATGAAAGTACTGGCTCACTATTTTCAGCCGCACCCACCTGGGATTCGTTCCGGGATGCCATCAAGGAGCAGTACTACCATGTCGGAAGCTATGAGGATGAATACATAAAGTGGACCACGCTGCGGCAGGGAAGGGACCAAGACGTGCCGGAGTTCACCAATCTTTTCCATACCCTTCGCACAAAGTTGGGTATCAAGGATTCAGAGCAACATTTGATACTCAAATACTGTGGCTGCCTGCACAAGTACATCCAAGAAGAAATACAGTTCCTAAACATCCCCTCGCTCGGCGCAGCATACCGGTATGCCGTCAAGGTCGAGCAGAAGTTTAAACAAAAGAAGCGAGACTTTGGATCTGCGAATCCAAAGCAGGGGAAAGGTGCCCCTAAACCACAGAACAAAGGACAAAGCCAAGGCGGGACATCCCAAGACAACCAGCCGAAGTTGCAAGCAAAGAGCAACGCCGTGAAGCCAAGAAAGGACACTGGAAAATGGTGCGAGTTCCATAAGAGCTCCACTCACAACACAAGTGAGTGTCGGGCCAAGCAGTCACTGGTGGCTGAGCTAAAGGTTTCAGAATCAGATGCATGTTCTGACTCTGAGTCAGAACCCGATAAGGGGTATGAAAAAGGGAAGCAGATCATTGATGCGGATCCCAGCGCCACTGTTGCTACCGCAAAGATCCAGAAAAATGAACCCGAAGATCCAGAGGAGGAGGAGCGTCTCTTCCACTCCCAGATGTGGGTAAAGGGCTCCCCGATACAGTTCATTGTTGATAGCAGGAGTCAAAAGAACCTCATTTCGGCAGAGGTCATGAAGCGGTTGGGCTTACTGACCACAGCACATCCACAACCATACACCATTGGGTGGCTTCACCAAGGGCGAGATCTTCGCGTGAGCCAGCAGTGTCGCCTTCCATACAACATCAAGCCCTTCACGGATGAGGTATTGTGTGACATTGCTCCCCTTGAAGTTTGTGATGTATTACTAGGACAACCATACTTGTGGAAGCGACATGTTGTGTATGAATCAAGGCCCCGTGCTGTTATTATTACATTGGGAAATAAGTTGTTCAGGATACCAGAGGTAGCACCACCTGCCGCCATCTCTTTGATTACTGCAAAACAATGCAGTAAGATCATTTCCAAAACCAGGAAATTTGTTTTCCTGATGATACGCCCTCAAGGGAAGAAGAAGACAGTGGCCGCAGCCTCCAAACGGGGTCCCTCTGCACGGCAGCTACAGATGGACAAGATTGTGGAGGAGTACGAAGACATCTTCACCTCCCCGGCAGGGGTTCCTCTGCACTGTCAAGTCAAGCACTCCATCGATCTGACCCCAGGTGCGCCGCTACCCAATGGACCAATTTATCGGCGCTCCGTTCTGGAGAACAATGAAATCAAGAGGCAGATTCAGGAGCTCCTGCAGAAAGGTCACATCCGTCCGAGTTCTTCGCCCTGTGGGAGCCCGATAGTGTTGGTACAGAAGAAGGATGGGACGTGGAGACTCTGTATTGACTATCGGGCGCTGAACAAGATCACTGTCCGTAATAGGTACCCGATCCCGCGGATTGATGACCTCCTAGACCAACTAAAGGGGGCGAAATATTTCAGCAAGATCGATCTGAAGTCAGGATATCACCAGGTACCAATTGAACCCTCAGATGTGTGGAAGACTGCCTTCAAATCCAAGGAGGGCCTCTTCGAATGGTTGGTCATGCCTTTCGGATTGACGAATGCTCCTGCAACCTTTATGAGGCTAATGGATGACATCTTGCGGCCATTCACCAACTCCTTTGTAGTAGTATACTTGGATGACATTCTGATCTTCAGCCAGAGTTGGGAAGAGCACCTCCAACACATCCGACAGGTTCTCCAAACACTGCGGCAACACAAGCTATGTGCCAATTTGGAGAAATGCACTTTTGGCATGACCGAGGTTCAGTATCTGGGATACATCATTGATGAACAGGGGGTGCATGTCGATCCAGCCAAGGTCCAAGTCATTCGGGATTGGCCCTCTCCAACCACTCTAACAGAGCTCCGCAGCTTTCTAGGTCTTGCCAACTTCTACCGCAGGTTTGTGTTGGGATTTTCTCATATTTCTTGGCCCTTGAGTCAAGTCACCAAGGGCGGGGCGAAAGCAAAATTCTTTTGGTCTGAATCTCAACAGAAGGCATTCAGGGAGTTGAAGGATCGCCTCTGCACGGCACCAGTGCTCGCGTTACCAGATTTACAACAACCATTTGAGGTCGAGACAGATGCCTCTGACTATGCTATTGGGGCAGTCCTTACTCAACATGGACATCCAGTGGCATATCACAGTGAAACACTTTCAGACACAGTCCGGAAGTACCCCACTTATGATAAAGAGATGTATTCCATTGTACAGGCCTGCCGACAATGGAAGCATTACATTTTGGGGAAGGAAACGGTCATCCACACAGACCACCGACCTCTGCAGTTCATACAGACCCAAGGGAAATTGCAGAATGATCGCCATCAGAAGTGGTCTACATACCTGCAACAGTTTCACTTGAATATCAAGTATAAAAAGGGCAGCACCAATAATGTTGCAGATTGCCTCAGTCGACCACCGATCATGGCGCTAACCACCGTGCTCAACTCTTGCGGGCACGAGACTTCTGATTGGCCACTTCTCTACAAAAGCGACCCAGAATTCGGCCACACATACCAGACACTCTTGGAGGGTCGGCAGGTTGCAGATTTTCACCTCCAAGATGCCCTATTATGCCACCTCGGTCACCTTTGTGTTCCTTCAAGCGAGCGTGCCAAGATGATTTGGGAAGCACACTACAGTCGGGCTGCTGGGCATTTCGGGGTCGAGAAAACAGTGGCAGTACTGCAAAACTATTTCTATTGGCCGAATCTTCGACAGGATGTTGGGAAGTACATCCGATCATGTACTGCCTGTGCCATTGCCAAACCGACCATTAAGAAGCAAGGCCTCTATACCCCGTTGCCTACCCCTAGTCGACCTTGGGAATCCATCTCCATGGATTACATGTCAGGCCTTCCTTCCACTAAGCATGGAAATGACTGTGTTTTTGTGGTCGTCGACAGGTTCTCAAAGATGGCCATTATGATGGCTTGCAAGAAGAATATCACAGCAGAAGCCACTGCTAAACTCTTCTTTAAACGAGTGTGGGTGCACTTTGGAATCCCACAGTCTATCATCTCAGATCGGGACAGTCGGTTTCTCAGCACCTTTTGGTCCAGTCTCTGGTCAATGCTGGACACCAAACTCACGAAGTCCACAGCCTTCCATCCTCAAACTGATGGCCAGACAGAGGTTGTCAATAGGATGATTGTGCACATTCTGTGCATGTATAACTCAAAGCATCCACGCACATGGGACGAGAGCCTCCCCTACGTTCAACACAGCTACAACCGAGCTCTTCACAGCTCCACTGGCCATAGCCCTTTTCAGGTGGGTTTGGGATTCCAGCCACTATGCCCCATTGATGTGGCCATGCCACTTGCAGCTACTCACATGAATTCAGCTCATGTCCAGTCCGAAACAGATAAGGCCACCAACTTCATTGAGCGCATCCAACATATTCGCCAGCAGGTCCATGACATTCTTGAGAAATCAAATGCCAAGTACAAGCAGCGACATGATCAACATCGGGTGCCACACAAGTTTCAGGTGGGCGACAAAGTCTGGTTGCATTTGCAAAAGGAACGCCTTACTGGAGCCTATCAGAAATTGAGACCACTACGATATGGTCCTTACACCATTACTAAGGCTATGGGAGACAATGCATTTGAGCTCAACATTCCCCCATTCCTTGGCCTGCACCCAGTATTCAATGTGGACCGCCTTCGGCCATACTTTCCACCATTGCTAGACACATCCGACATTGCAGAACAGCTCAAACCCACAGAGTTAAATCCAGATTGCATGGAACAAGCTGCAACTGATCGGATCATGGACACACAGATCAAGAACACTCGCCAACAGAATATCCAACTGTATCGAGTTGTCAAAGCGGGCCAACTCCTTCAGCAGGGCAAGTGGCTCACCAGCGAACAAGTTCAGCAGAAGTTTCCTCATCTCATGGAGGAGCTCAACGCAATGGGGACCATTGCTTCCTAAGGGGGGAGGAATGATCCAGGTGGATATTGGTGGCCACTGCCAAGTCCACCTGGACCCCCACCATTGTGTTTCTCTCAGCATTTTCAGTTTCCTTAATTGTAGCACAACTTACTATTTTTAGCAGTTTTTCGAGTCCTGAACTTCCGGAGCCGTTTTGAGGCCCTAAATGACGTTTTTTGGGGAATCCGAGGGCAACACGAGTCCATGGAATGGACTGGTGTTGCCCGTTCCAACAATGATAGTGCTCGGATAGATCTTCCTAATGAGCTATTGTACGCGTCAAACGGAGATCATATGCCAAAGTTACGACCCCGGGAAGTTGATGTACCAACTTACCCCCAAACGGGGCCCACAGTTTGGCGTTTCATCTCCTAGGGTTAGGTTTTGGAATGTTAAGGGTTTTTCCATTGTTTCTCAACAATAAATAGGCCTCCGAGCCTCATTGTAACACAGTTCAGAGGCATGTAGCCATCACATCTCTTCTCAGAGATAAGCTACCATCGCCCTAGCTAGTTTATTTCCATTTCTGTCTGTAAGCATATTTCAGTATTTTCCATTAATGAAATGAAGTATTATTTCCGCTGCATCTTTGTGTATATGGTTATCTCTGTAATTTGTTGCGTTCCTGTTTAAATCTGGATCACTTCTCTCCCTGCTCATTGTTAATGTGCGTGATGTGGTTTATCATTCTCCGCTGTACAGTGGTTTTATGAAAAAATTTAGTGTTTTTTTCTCCACTTTTTAGCCATCTAATTCTGGATTTCTGCCTCCATAGAGTTTCTTCCTGCTTGTCTCTTTCTATAATTTTGGATTCTATGGTGTGTTCCTGTTTGGAGAGTTCCTCTGTTCGCCCTCCATTGATAATGGATTGTTGGATTTTCTTCATTTCTGCATTGAGCATAGCCTGGTCGGCAAAGATGTTACCAAAAGTTTTGTGATTCCATTGTTTGATGGCTCTTTTTAGATTCTTAAGTTTTTGCTGGAACCTGGACATTCTTGTACCGTCGATCGGATTGAAATTAAGCCAGCATGATCTGACTAGCTCTTCAAACTCTGGATGGGAGAACCAAAACTCTTCAAAACGAAAAGGGCGTCTGAGGTTGTTACCTGGCCTGTTCCATTGGAGCTCAATAGGCCAATGATCCGACCCGGAGAAAGGGAGAATGGTTGCAGTGAATTCCCCTCCGATGTGTGTTGCATTGTCTGAGATTAGGAATCGGTCAAGACGCGATGCAATTTGTTGCGCTCCTGCTCTCTTATTTGTCCATGTGAATATCCCGTTGCTTGTTGGAATGTCCATTAACCAGTTGTTGTTGATGAAATTCTTTAGAAGGCTGTCATCATTGTTTGTATTACTTCTGCCCCCTTTCTTTTCATCCATGCTGGCAATCATGTTGTAATCCCCTCCCGCTATCCATAGAGGGAATGGTCTATCTTTGTTGAGATCTGACAGAGTATTCAGGATGTGGTTTTTTTGAGCAGTTTCCTGTGGGAAGTAAACATTAGTTATCAGTCCATGAGTGTTCGTACCTGAGAGATGGAACGTGGCTTGGATGAAACTTTTGTTAGCTTGAATGTTGTTGAGATGGATGATCCGGGCATCCCAAAGAATTGCTAGGCCTCCTGAGGCTCCTTGTGCATCCACCGCTGTGACTAGCCCCCCTGGCCAAGCCTTCGCAGCTATCCTTTCCAAAATTGTAGAGCTACACTTCGTCTCCTGCAAAAAGAGTATACTAGGTTTTTCTTGCATCAACATATTTTTTAATATTCTGCCTTTCCTTGGGCCGTTGAGCCCTCTGATATTCCATGATATTAACTTCATTGAGAAGGGTGGGGGTTTACATTGAAGTACTTAGTCAGTTTGGCATACCTCCCTGACTCCACCAGAATTTCTCCTATCTTGATTGTTCTTTCTAGGGTTGTTTTCCTTCCCCTCTTCTTGCTATCCTTGGTTATAAATTTTCCATCCCATGGACTGCCAATCTGGACTCCTAAAGAGTATTTATTCTTCATTTGAATGGAAAAAATTGTTTGTGGTTTTGTTTATTGGGCATTCTCCTCTTTCTATTCTGGCATTTCAATTCTTTAGATCTTGGGGTGCCTCTGCCCCAAAATCCATTTCAATCTTTTACATCTTGGTGGTCTCCCCCCAAGGTTCGAATCAATCTAAAAGATTGAAATGGATTTCAAGGGAGAGGCACCCCAAGATCTGAAAAATTGAAATGCCAGAATAAAAAGAGGAGAATGCCCAATAAACAAAACCACAAAGAATTTTTTCCATTCATATGGCGAATAATTGTAAGAGCTACATTTGGTGGACAAACTCTCCTTTTACAAAATGTGACTTGTTACTTATAGTATTTTTCAATTACAATACCATGGGTCAATTCCATGGGTGAATGAATACCATGGGTGGATGTCACAATACCATGGGCAAATACCATGGGTGAATGAATACCATGGGTGGATGTCACTTACAATACCATGGGTGGATGCCACTTACAATACCATCGGTAAATTCCATGGGTGGATGAATAACATGGGTTGATGTTATTTTCCGTTCTGGTCAAGTACACATAATTTTATTTATTGTAAGATAGTGAAGTAATTGAATTGCTTCCTTTATCCAGCACCAGAGTGTCAAGTGATGGTTGGAAATAGAAGAATCATAAATTTCTCTGGGAAGTGCCATAATATCAAGCTATCCATGGGAGAATATGTTTTGAATAGTCTAATTCTTTCCATTCCAATTGGTGGTGTTTATGTTGTACTAGGAGTCCAATGGCTACAATCTTTGGGTACAATAGCTTTTCATTTTCAAGAAATTTTCTTGATTTTCTTTTCAAAAGGAAAGGAAGTTGAATTAAGGGGTATCACAGGGAAACCGAGAAAGATAATCAGCTCTAATGGCATGACAAATATTCTAAAGAAATAATGTGGCATATTTGCACAATTGTGTTCGCTAGAGGTTCCCACGTCGAAATCATGTATTTCTCTAGATCTCCAAAAAGTCTTGGACAATCATTCCAAGGTATTTGAGACTCCCAAAGGCCTCACACCTATTCATAGTCATGATCATGCTATTCATTTGATTCTAGGAAGTATTCCTCCAAACATCAAGGCTTACAGATATCCCTATGCCCAAAAGAGTGAAATTGAATGTATGGTTGCAGAAATGCTAGAGGATGGTATAATTCAACCTAGCCAAAGTTATTTCTCTTCTCCAGTAGTATTGGTGCACAAGAAGGATGGATCATGGCACATGTGTCTGGATTAGAGGGAGCTCAACAAGATCACTATTAAAGATAAATTTCCCATTCCTATCATTGATGAATTATTGGATGAATTGCATGGAGAAATTTGCTTCACCAAGTTGGACCTTTGTTCAAGATATCATCAAATGAGAATGAAGACTGAAGACATTATGAAAACAACATTTAGAACTCATGAGGGTCATTATGAATTTTTGGTCATGCTTTTTGGCTTTACCAATGCACCTTCTACATTTCAAGGTTTGATGAATTCCATTTTCAAACCCTTCCTTAGAAATTTTTTGTTAGTATTTTTTGACGATATACTAATCTACAACAAGTCTTGGAAGGATCATGTTCAACATGTTGATAGAGTGCTCAAACTATTGGAGGAGAAACAATTATATGCAAAAACTTCCAAATGTTTCTTTGGAGTGCAAGAGGTGGAATATTTGGGTCATATTATATCTCATGAAGGTGTTAAGGTAGACCCTAGCAAAATTAAAGCCATTAAGGAATGGAAAATCTCCACATCCATAAAGCATCTTCGAGGATTTCTCGGGTTGACAGGGTATTGTCGCAAGTTTGTTAAGAATTATGGGAGAATAGCGACACCTCTAACAACATTATTGAATAAAGATGCATTTTCTTGGACTCCAGAAGCAATGAAAGCCTTTGAACATCTTAAAGAGGCAATGTGCCAAGCACCGGTCTTAGCTACGCCAGACTTCACAAAAACCTTTATTGTGGAATGTGATGCCTTAGGAAATGGAATTGGTGTTGTTTTAATGCAAGAAGAAAAACAAATTTCTTTTGAAAGATGTCTAATCAAAGGAAAGTATTTACAAAAATCTATTTATGAGAAGGAAATGTTGGCAATACTACATGCACTTGAGAATTGGTGACCTTACCTAATAGGAAGACACTTCAAGGTAAAAACAGATCATGATAGTCTTAAATACTTTTTAGAACAAATATTATCTTCAGAAGAGTAGCAAAAATGGGTCACAAAGATGTTGGGTTATGACTTTTAAATCATCTACAAAAAAAGGGGAAAAAATGTTGTTGTAGATGCACTCTTAAGAAAGGATAAGGATGTGGAAGAATTGCTTTGCGCCATTTCTATTATCCAACCAGATTGGATAAACAAAGCAAGAGATGAATGTGTTATCACTTAGGTTTTCCCAAAAGTTGTAAAAAAGGGAAGGATGCCAAGGTAACCACAAACCAATCTTTTAGATACAGATCTAGCCAATCTGTATCCAAAGAGGGCTCTCTCTTTATGATTTAGTTTTATTTTTAAACGTATTAGGCTAGTTATGAAGTTCAAGGGTTTTGTTTAAGCTTGGGTGGTGAGATTCAATAGAACAGAGAGGTAAAATAGAGTAGTACAGTCCATTGGGCTGATGGAGTCAAAGAAGATGGCTTTCTGGATTTGGTTTCTTAACAAAGGATGGCTTCACAGAGCAAGGTAGTCAAACAGGGAACAAATCAAGACTTGAAACAGATGGAATGGGCTCAAATGGGGTGAAGGGAAATTAAGAATCCTTCAACCTATGTAAAGAGGGAAATTGGATGATTACTAATAAGGAGCAATTAAGTATTCTTTAGCAGATAATCAACATGAAAGAATTAGGAAGCAAGAGCAATTAAGAGTTCACTACTTATCTAAATTCTAAAGAAAACACAAAGAACAATAATGACTGAAAACAAAGTGCTATCAAGCATATTATGAAATTAATCTTTTCATTATCATTCAGATTATGAAACACAGATGATATAATAAACAAGAAAACTTTAAAACACAAGATATTGAGGACTTATTGATCCAGTGGTTGATTCAAGAAATCTGTGACAAGTCCTCTGCTTCAATTCTTCATCCAGTAGGCCATGCACAGTTGATTCCAACAGCTCTTTATTCCAAAAAAATCAGTATTACAGCAAAGTCTAGGAATCCCCCCTCAATACTCCAATGGAGGGGGTATTTATGCAACAAATTTGTACAACAAATATCTCATAATAGCTGCGAGATAATATCTAGGTTTAACTAAAAATAGTTTACAAGTACAAATAGAAACAACTACTCTTTGAAAATAGGAAGAGATAACTGATGTTTGTGTTGGAGGCAAGCCCTTTAATTCAGCTGGCAGCTGTCTTCTGTAGTAACTCTGCGCTGGCTGCCTGCCTTAACTGTGCTCTTCAATTCTGACTTGATACTATTTAATTCTGATCTGACCCCTTTTATGCTGATCTGATACACTTTAATGCTGATCTCATACTCTTCAACTTGTTTTGAACCTTTTTCACTGCTATCTGGTAAAACAAAACTACTAACATGTCTTCTGATCATATTTCCTCTGGAAATTTGTGTCTCTGAAGGTCCACTGGTTTGGGTAGCAAATCTCCCTATATATCTTTATTTCTTTCTTCTGCAAGCTCGGAAGTCTCTATGTTTGGTTTAAACTGCGTTTAAAGAGGAATAAACTATAAAATGGCGGGTTGGTTGAGGCCGCGAACTCGTTGTTGGAGTCTTTTCTGTTCAGGAGGCGGTCGAGAAATTGGAACTATGAACTCAGTCGATTTTATTTTGCAGGAGAGCGCGGGGCACAATGTATTGCAAAAATGACATTTTACCCTTTTATTTGACAAAATGAAGTTTTGGCGAGATTTTTTGATTTGATCGGGAGGATAACATAAGTAGTACGGATGTAATCAATGGGAGTATGGGGGCAGATGACGTGGCGGGTGACATCAGCAAAAGGATAGATGACATCAGTGGATGACGTCAGTAAAGGGTGGTAAGTGGTGTTGTGTGTGGAGCATGATTGTTCAGAGGTTTTTTGTTTCAGCCGGATGTATACCCCAGGAAGTTTGTACACCCCTCCACGCAGGGGGGTGCGGGGGGGACTTGTCCCCCCCGCAGGGGTCCGGGGGGCCGATCCCCCCCCGGTTGGGGGGTCCGGGGGCCAGCGGTCCCCCGGCGGGGGCTCGGGGGCAGCGCCCCCGAAGCTAAAAACAAATGTAAAATTGCCTTGTAAAAGTATAGTAATTTCTAGTCAATCTGGGCCGTTCATTAGGCAGATGATCTGACGGTAGAACTTATGTTTAGTTTAGGGTTTTTTGCCCTAGAAGGCAACCCCTCTCTTTGTATGAGGGCATTGTATTGGAGGCTGAGATATAGATGTGTATTCTGTGAGTGAGAAACAGAGAGGTGAGACTATGAGAGAAAACAGAGGATATTACAATGGATTTGCTGTAGGTTGTGTCTCTTCATTTTGCTGGATAATAGAAAGGAAGGAATGGCTGTTCGGGGTGGACGTAGCCCAAACTGGGTGAACCATGTATATCTGTGTCTCTCTTGTTTTATGCGTTCTCTGTGTTTATATTTCTGCAATATTTTATGTGTTCCATTGCTCCATAATATATAATTTTCTAACAACTGGTATCAGAGCCGAAGGTCCATTTGGCTGATAAAATCGCAGGAAAGAAGGTTTCCTGGTTCGAGTGGGAGCAATGGCGGAAGATGGTAAGTTTAGGGTCGAGAAATTTAACGGCCATAACTTCTCGTTGTGGAAGATGTAGATGGAAGATTATCTATATCAGAAAGATCTATACCTACCATTGGGCGGAAAAACAAAGAGGTCGACGGGTATGAAAGACGAAGAATGGAACCTTCTCGATAGAAAGGCACTCGGAACAATATGGTTGTGCCTTGCTGCGTCAGTCACCTTCAACATTTCGAAGGAAACCACGACAGAGGGTTTGATGCAGACATTGTCGAAACTATATGAAAAACCCTCAGCCTCAAACAAGGTATTTCTCATGAAACTGTTATTTAATATGAAGATGTCGGAAGGTGGATCTATTGCAGACCATTTAAATGATTTTAATACTGTTACAAGTCAGTTATGTTCTGTAGGGGTAAACTTTGATGATGAAGTTAGAGCTCTGTTATTCTTGTGCTCATTACCAGAAAGTTGGAATGGTTTAGTAATGGCCATTAGTAACTCTGTGTCTGGATCTAGTGTTTTAAAGTTTGATGATGTTGTCGGTGCTATCCTCAACGAGGAAATGCGACGGAAAAGCTCCGGTGAGACATCGGGTAATGCTTTGAGTGCAGAGTCTAGGGGAAGAAAAATGGAAAGAGGAAAGAGCTCAGGATATCCCAGTAAATCAAGGAAAGGCAAATCCAAGTCAAGATCGGGGATAGTGTGCTGGAAATGTGGAAAGAAAGGACACCTAAACAAAGACTGTAGATCTCGGAAGGGAAAATAAGGAGATGCACATCAAGAAAACAATCACGAAGCAAATGTGATAGGTGAGGTGTTACAAGATGCTTTGATTATTTCTTTCGAAAATATTACTGATTCCTGGGTGGTAGATTCAGGGGCCTCATTCCATGCCACACCTGATAAGAAATACTTTCATGACTATGTTCAAGGAGATTTTGGACAAGTTCATTTGGGTAATGATAAACCCTGTAAAATTGTTGGAATGGGTAAGGTTCTTGTAAAACAACATAATGAAAACCAATGGCTACTTAAGGAGGTAAGGCATGTTCCAGATCTAAAGAAAAATCTGATTTCAACAGGGCAGCTAGGCGGTGAAGGTTGTGTGACAACTTTCACAGATAAAGCTTGGAAGGTCACTAAAGGAGCCCTGGTAATAGCAAAAGGCGAAAAGGTTGGTACATTGTATTTATGCAATGGTATTTCTAACTCTGTTGATGCTTTAATTTACAAAGAAGCAGATGTAGCATTATGGCATCATAGGCTCGGACACATGAGTGAAAAGGGGAAGAAGATTCTTCACTCAAGGAATTTGTTGCCGGGTTTGAAGAATGTTGATTTGGATTTCTGTGAGAATTGCATTTATGGAAAACAGAAGAGAGTCAGATTTCTCAGAGTTGGGAAAGAAAAGAAGAGCAAAAAATTAGAGCTTGTGCATACAGATGTATGGGGACCTGCTCAGGTATCATCTCTCGATGGCTCTCGTTATTATGTTACCTTTATTGATGATGCAACTAGAAAAACTTGGATTTATTGTATTAAGAATAAATCTGATGTATTTGATACTTTCAAGAAATGGAAGATTTGGTTGAGATTGAAACAGGAAAGAAATTGAAGTGTCTTAGATCAGACAATGGAGGTGAATATTGCAAAGAGTTTGATAGGTACTGTTCAGAACATGAAATTCGTAGAGAGAAGACAGTTCCAAGAACACCACAAGGAAATGGTGTGTCAGAAAGGATGAACAGAACAATCATGGAGCGTGCAAGATGCATGAGATTCCATGCAGGATTGCCTTTACAGTTTTGGGCAGATGCTGTAGATACTGCTGTTTATCTAATAAACAGAGGGCCTTCAAGTTCCTTGGATGGTGGTGTTCTGGAGGAAGCCTGGACAGGTAAAAAGGTAAACTACTCTTTTTTAAAGCCTTTTGGTTGTGAGGCCTTTGTCCATATTGATAAAGAAAATAGAAAAAAGCTTGAGGCAAAGTCAAAGAAATGTACCTTTATTGGGTATGGTGTTAATGATTTTGGTTATCGCTTATATGATTACGAAAATCACAAAATCATTAGGAGAAGAGATGTAATATTCAATGAAAAGGTCTTGTATAAGAATCAGTTGTAGGAAAAAGAAACAGGAAAAAGAAAACAAAGAATACATAGTTCTTGATGAAATCACTAAAAAGGTAAAGGTGCATGAAAATAATAATAATCAACAACAGCAACCACCACAACAGCAATAGGCACCCCAAACACTTGAAAGTGGTGTTAGAAGATCTACCAGGATAAGTAGACCCCCTGAACGATACTCTCCTTCATTATATTATTTATTGTTGACTGATTCTGGTGAACCCGAATGTTATGAAGAAGCAATGCAAGTTGAAAGCAGGAAGAAGTGGGAGGTAGCCATGGAAGAAGAGATGGAATCCTTAATGCATAACCAGACTTGGGATTTAGTCAGGTTGCCTGCAGGAAAAACTACATTGAAGAATAAATGGGTTTACAGGGTGAAGGAAGAAGATGGAGGAAAATAGAGGTACAAAGCTAGACTTATGGTGAAGGGGTTTGCACAGAAGAAAGGTATTGATTTTGATGAAATATTTTCTCTTGTTGTTAAAATGACATCAATCAGAACTATTTTAAGTCTTGTAGCAGCTGAAGATTTGCATCTTGAGCAGTTAGATGTAAAGATAGCCTTTCTACATGGGGATTTGGAGGAAGAGATATATATGCAGCAACCACAAGGATATGAGGTGAAAGGGAAGGAGAAACTAGTGTGCAGGTTGAAGAAGAGCTTGTATGGCTTAAAACAGGCTCCAAGGCAGTGGTATCTAAAATTTGACAAGTTTATGTCTGAACAAGGTTATACTAGATGTCACTCTGATCATTGTGTTTATCTGAAAAAGAAAAATGATGGTAGCTATATTATATTGTTATTGTATGTGGATGACATGCTTGTTGCAGTATATAACATGCAGGAAATAAATGTACTCAAAAGAAAATTGGCAAATTCATTTGCAATGAAGGATTTGGGAGCTGCAAAACAAATCCTTGGTATGAGAATCACTAGAGAAAAGAAAAATCGCAAATTAACATTGTCTCAGAATGAGTACATACAAAAGGTGTTGAAAAGATTTAATATGCACAATGCAAAACCAATTAGTACACCTTTTGCTAGCCATTTCAAACTTAGTAAGGAAATGTGCCCAAAGGCCCAAGAAGACATGGATTATATGTCTAAAGTTTCATATGCATCAGCAGTTGGAAGCTTAATGTATGCAATGGTCTGCACAAGGCCTGATATTGCACATGCAGTGGGAGTTGTAAGCAGGTACATGAAAAATCCAGGAAAGGAACATTGGATGGTAGTGAAATGGATTGTCAGATATTTGAAAGGTACCACAAATCAAGCATTATGCGTTGGTGGTGCAAACATTTCTCTAAAGGGATATGTTGATGCAGATATGGCAGGTGACAGGGATAACAGGAGGAGCACTATAGGATATGTATTTACTGTTGGTGGAACAACTGTCAGTTGGATTTCAAAAATCCAAAGTGTTGTTGCACTTTCAACAACAGAAGCAGAGTATGTTGCTGCTACATAGGCTAGTAAAGAAATGATTTGGTTAAAAAGGTTTATGGGTGACTTGGGTAAGGAGCATGATATGGGCACGTTATACAGTGATAGCCAAAGTGCCATTCATCTTGAAAAGAACTCAGCATTTCATTCTAGGACTAAACACATACAACTCAAGTACCATTTCATACGATCAGTGTTGGAAGATGGAGAGTTGAAGCTGGAAAAGATACACACTAGCTAGAATCCTGCAGATATGCTAACAAAAGTTGTAACTAGGGATAAACTGAGAATATGCTCAGTTTCAATTGGTCTTCAAGGATGACGATGAAGATGAGAAACAGCCAGGTCCAAATAGGAGTCATTGTCCAGCAAATGAAGCAGCGGTGGAGTTTCTACAATCATTCTCCAAGTGGGAGATTGTTGTGTGTGGAGCATGATTGTTCAGAGGTTTTTTGTTTCAGCTGGATGTATACCCCCGGAAGTTTGTACACCCCTCCACGTGGGGGGGGGGGGGGGGGGTGCGGAGGGGACTTGTCCCTCTCGCGGGGGTCCGGGGGGGCCGATCCCCCCCGGCTGGGGGGTCCGGGGGCCAGCGGTCCCTCGGGGGCAGCACCCCCGAAGCTAAAAACAAATGTAAAATTGCCTTGTAAAAGTATAGTAATTTCTAGTCAATCTGGGCCGTTCATTAGGCAGATGATCTGACGGTAGAACTTATGTTTAGCTTAGGGTTTTTTTCCCTAGAAGGCAACTCCTCTCTTTGTATGAGGGCATTGTATTGGAGGTTGAGATATAGATGTGTATTCTGTGAGTGAGAAACAGAGAGGTGACACTGTGAGAGAAAACAGAGGATATTACAATGGATTTGTTGTAGGTTGTGTCTCTTCATTTTGCTGGATAATAGAAAGGAAGGACTGGTTGTTCGGGGTGGACGTAGCCCAAACTGGGTGAACCACGTATATCTGTGTCTCTCTTGTTTTATGCGTTCTCTGTGTTTATATTTCTGCAATATTATATGTGTTCCATTGCTCCATAATATATAATTTTCTAACAAGTGGTTTTTCTCGCACCTCTTTTGGGGCTGAGTGGTTTCAGGCGGGGGTGAGCAAGCTTGCTGACGGAGTGACGCGTGGTAGAGTATGGGCACAAAACCGCCAACCGATTGTGTGTTAACGTTTGGTCAAAAGGTGGTAGCGATATTGACTGTCGACCGTTGGATGGATAGGCGGAGATCGGATGGCTGACGCATGTCAGAGATGACGGGAGGTTAACCTGCGGCAGGCCCGATGTTTTAAACCACATTTTAATTATTTTGGGCACGTTTTGATTGGTCGGGGGGAATGTTATTAATTAACCCAAATGGTTAATTAACCCATTATGCGCGGCATGAAGGTTTTTAACGAATTTCCAATGAAATCATTAATTTCATGTTTATACAGCGACTATGGTCGTATTCGACTCGGGGAGGGATATGTAGTGATGCAGGGTTTTTTATTATATTTCCATAATATGGGGAAGGGTAATAGTTTATATGGGATTTATATAATAAAAGTTAGAGTTAATATGAAAATGAATTTGAGTGCTAAGTATAAAAACAATTTTGACTTTTGTAGTTAAACTTAGGCTTAGGATGAAAAAAAGGGTTTTGAGGTGATATAATGTATTTTCCTAAGTAAAATAGGGTTTTCTACTTAGGTAATCTTTATGAAACATAATGAGTGGTTTATGAGTGATATTAAGAACAAATTTTTAATATTTTTAGGGGGGATTAGTGAATGATTAAGGAAAAATATGAAGGGGAGTTAGTTATGTAACCTTGCCTCGCTTGAGCTGCATCAGGTATAATGTCCGCAATTGCACTTGTGATAGAAGTGAAAGTTAACACATTTAGAGACATAATCTATCACAAGTGTCATTCTGCAACACCATCTACCTACCATGTCTACTTTAGTCCTAGCATTTTTTCCTTCTTTCTTTGGGTGCACTTAGGCTGGCAAACCCTTATCAATCTTCTTTTCTTTTCATAGTAAACCTACCTAAGTCTGCACTTATTACATCCAAGGGCTCAGATTAAACTGTTGAGATCCTTTGCTTCTCTACCTATCTACTTATCTGCCAAGATTAAACAGTTTGGTCAGATTTTATTCTCTATCTCTAAAACAGGAAATTCAAATATGAACTAGCCAAGATTAAGCTGTTTGGACATTCATCAATTGTGGCACAAATTAACAAGCTGCACACAATGCTTATTACAGAAAATGAAAAAGTAGTGGCATTTTGGACTTGCACACTTTCCTGGTCTTTCTTTGTTTGGGGTTCATTTCTTTCACTTTTTTTACCATTTTATTCTTTTTTTACCCTTTGATTTTTCTTTTAGGGCATACCCTCTTTATATTTTTTACATTTTTTTATTTTTTGATAATATGGAAAACCTTTGCAACACGGAAAGGAATGAACATATTATAGAGCTCAACAAGTCAATCATGAAATATGACACCTATTGGTATAGGAGCATAACAGTGGCTCCACTTCGGGATGGCTTTCCCTGGTGAAAGTCAAGAACAACAGGTTAGATGGCCTTCTGCATAACTTTGACTATGTTCTGAAATCTCCCTTTACTGGTTGCTTTATTGTATATATGACAGCACACTTGTGAAGCTTAGGGCCTTCTCTTCAGGCTTCAACTGCAGCAAGTTACTATCCAATCAAAACTATGGCATTATTGAAGATATAGTATGTACATGTTAGAGTCAGAATACATTAAACAACTAGATCAAAGTAATGTTTCAGCATTCGACCATTCACTGGTCCTTCTTCTATTTTTGTACCATCCAGGCTCTTCAGAAAGTAAGTATTTTTCCCTTGCAATGCCTGGATGATAAATGGCCCTTTCCACAGGAAGTCAAACTTCCCATGTTTTCCTTTGTCTTCTCTCCTGGAATCCCACCTTAGAACTTTGTCTCCAAGGTAGAAGTCTTTTGCTTTGGTCCTTTTATCAAATATTTTCTTGAGTTTTTCTTGTAACACTTGGGATCTTTGGTGCACTTCTTCTCTGGTCTGCTGCAAATGGATGGTCTGATTTATTCTCCTTTGAATGTCATTGGGTTCCACCTAAGCTTCTTGTAGTAATTTCATTATAGGAACTCCTAAAGATGAAGGAAACACAACCTCCATGCCATAGACTAACTCATAAGGGCTAGTTCCAATAGATCTCTTTGTAGTAAGTCTGTCTGCCCATAGTGCATTTGTGAGTTTCTTGTGCCAATTTTTCTTGTTCTCTTCCAACAATTCCTTAATAATATTAATCATGATTTTACGGGAAGATTCAGCTAGACCATTACCTTAAGGGTAATAGGCTGTGGAATGGCCTAAAGTGATATGGTATTTGTTACAGAAATTTATCATTTTCTTGGACTTGAAAGCAGCAACATTATCGGTTATGATCTTTTCAGGATAGCCAAATCTAGACAATATGTTGGTTTCTAAGAATCCTATAATCACTGTATCATTGGCTTGTCTAGAAGGGATGGCTTCTATCCATTTGGTGAAATAGTCTGTGGCAATAAGAATCCATTTATGCTGGCCAGAAGAGGGAGGGTGTATTTCTCCAATGAAGTACAAACCCCATTGTTGAAAGGGCCTTTAAGTGGAAATTGGTCTCAAGGGTAACGGTAACAATTTCCTTTTGCCTTCAAAAATTTGGCATTTGTGGCAAGTAGTGAAAAACTTCTTTATATCAGCGAACAAGGTTGGCCAGTAAAATCCATCCCTTAGGATTTTGTCTGCAGTTGATTTCTAGTAAAGGTGTCCACCGCAGTCCCTTGCGTGAAATTCTTTGAGAACTTTGTCAGCTTCTTCTTTTATTAAACAATTCAATAGAATACCTTCATGATTTTTCCAAAAAAAGAGAATTATCTAAAATACAAAATTTTAAAGCTTTCATCTCTAAAAACCTTTTCTTTGTTCTGGATAACCTTGGAGGAGCCTGCAGGTTTAATAATACATGAGTTATATCAGCATACCGAGGTGATTCTAAGAAGGCCTGGCTGATTTGTGGAGTCGCCATCTCCTGTTCATTATCCAGTTCATTAATATCCAGGGCTTGAAAGTTTGTTTCAGTTATGAGTTTAGCTAATCCCTGTCCTTTTATAAGCTTTGTAGGTTTTATTTCAATATCATACCCCAATATATTAGCTATCCATTTACCTCATTTGCCTTCAATTCCATCCTGAGTCAGGATGTCTTTGACAACAGCATTTGGTACATAAGCTACTACATGGGAGTACAATATATAGACTCTGAAGTCTTTAATAGCTTTCACAAGTGTTAAAGCTTGTTTTTCCATGATTTTGTAATTTAAAGGTGCATCTCTAAGTGTTTTATTGAAAAGGATATGGCTTTTTCACATCCTTGATCATCTTTTTGCAGTAAAACAACTGTTATAGTGTGTTCTGATGCAAATGAGAAAATTATGAAGTCTCTATCGAACTTTGGACTTGTAAGGACTGGTGTTCTAGTCAAAGCCATTTTAATTTCTTCAAATGCTTGTTTGGCTTCTACTATCCATTTAACCTTTGAATCATTTTTTAACATATTGTTTAGAAATCTAATTAATTCAGCCAAATTAGATATGAATCTTCTCAAAAAGTTAATTTTTCCTAGGAAAGCTTGAAGTTCTTTGACATCTCTCGGGTGGGGTATTTGTAGAATAGCTTCTATTCTAGCAAGATCAATTCTGATGCCATCTTTGGAGATGATATGGCCTAACAATTTTCCTTCTTCTAGACCAAACAAATATTTTTTAGGATTTAATGAAATACCATACTTTCTGCATTTTAAAAACACTTGTCTCAAATGATCTAAATGTTGTTGATCTGATTTGGAAAACACAGTCAAGTCATCTAGATATATAACCAGAAAATCATGAATTTCTTTTGCAAAAGCTATTTCCATTGCTCGTTGAAAGGTTGTTGCTGCATTCTTAAGTCCGAATGGCATTTTAACATATTTGAATGTACCCCATGGTGTTGTAAATGCAGTCTTTTCTTGGTCATCAGGATGAACCAGAATCTGATTAAAACCTGAAAACCCATCCAAAAGTGAAATCCTAGAAGCACCTACTACTCTTTGTAAAATATGATCCATCTTAGGTAAAGGGTAATTGTCTTTCAAAGAAACCTTGTTTACATTTCTTAAGTCAACACATAATCTGATTTCTCCTGTTTTCTTCCTGGTAGGCACTAAATTAGACACCCACTCTGAAAATCTGATTGGAGAAATTATCCCTGCATCATGCATTCGTTTGATTTCTTTTTCAATTAAAGGAAGCAGTACAAGGTTGATTCTTCTGAGCTTTTGTTTGAATGGTTTTTTATTTTCCTTGAGGGGTATTGTATGTTGAATTACAGAGGTGTCATAAGATTTTAGGTCTTCATAGCTCTAGGCAAAAACATCCTGGAATTCTTTGATCAGTTCAACATACTTAAGTTTTTGATCAGGGGGCAAAGATTTGGATAATTTTACCATTTTTGGATTCTCTTTAGTTCCTATGTTGTAGTCTTCAATGTCTGCTTTTAGAGGTTCCATCTTGGGTTTCTTTGGAATATCGTTGAAATTAAAGAGATCTTCCAAAGGAGTTAATCCTTTGGGTAAATGATTGTCTTTCAAATTGATAACTTCAGATTCTCCTTCAATAATCTCATCAACATCTATTTCTTTAAGATCCTGTATTTCCTTTTTGGTAAATTTCGTTGGATGAAGCATTTGAGTTGCATTTTCTGTTGAAATGTTTGTTTCTATCTGATTTGTTGGATCAAACTCACTAACTGTATCTCCATCTATGTTAGTGCTAGAAAATTCTTCTTCTAGGGTTAAAAAATTGTTGATCTGATTATCACTGTCAAACACTTGCCAGTTCTTTACATTATCAGGTATGGCTGGCCTGTGTCTAATTTTAGCTGTGAATTGATGATTTGGTTCAAATGGTAATTTACAGGTGCTGGCAAACATTGCCAGGCTATGAGCTTGTAAGTTGTGTTTTCTTGGGATTTTGGCAAGCTGAGTTTCTAGAAATGTATTGAGGATCTCTATAGTTGTTCCTCTATACTCTCTTAATCTAGGATCATATGTTCATAACTTCCCTTTTATCTGTTGGATGATTAAATCAGAATCTCCTAGGACTGACACTCTAGTTTCTCCCAATTTCTTGACCAGTTTAAGACCTAGCAATAGAGCTTCATATTCAGCCATATTATTGGTGCACCTAAAGTTTAACCTGTAGGCATGGCCTTCAACATGATTTTTTTCAATATTGTGCACCCAGAATCCTGCTCCTGCTCCTAAGTTGTTCACAGAACCATCAAATTCTAAGTACCAAAGGATTTCATGTTCATAATTAGTATTTGGATTTTCAGGGATTTGTTCAATAAGGAGATCTGGTTTTTCAGTTTCTTCTGGTTTATAGAATGTTTCATGATTTTTAGAAATTTCTTGGATTCGGACACTAGACCTTTCATTTGCAATTTTTTTTCTGTTTCATCTTCTAGAACTTTTATTTCGTGTGGGGGATCAATTTTAGCATTGTAAATGATAAAAGAATCCATATCTGAATGTACTGAGTAGATAGGGAAATTTTGAGGTTTCTCTTGACTACTTACTACATACTTCATTAAGGTTTCTCTATATAGTTTCTTGGGTTCACCAAACACTGAAATAGTAGTGTAAGACATGTCTAACTGTAAAGATCCTTGAAGCTTTTCACCCCAAGATCTAGACAATAACATGCCATACTTTGGTGGAATATCAGCTACTACTATGTCTATTAAGATGGTTTTGGCAAGATATTGGACTAGTGACACACATAAGTCTTTGATTAAACCCAAACATTTGACCTGACTTGAATCAAAAGAGAAAGGTCTTTATATGGCCTGGTGATGTCAAGGTCTAAACTCTCCATTATAGATTTAGGCATTAAGTTATGGGAAGCACCAGAATCAAACATGGCAATATGAAGTATTTTATCATGTATGTTTAAACCTACATAGAAAAAAGAAACTTCTCCCTCTACTGTTTTTCCATTTACTCTAGGTCCAAATATCAATTCAAGCTGGTCATCAAAAACATTTACTGAATCTTCGTTCACAGAAATTTTGAGTGATCTAATTATTTGACTTCTGTAGACATCATGTTTAGCTAATTCTGATAATGGAACATCTATCTTTAGTTTGCCTACTTCTGTCTCAAGATTGAAAGGTTTTTTCGATTTGAGTTCTTGTATTTCGGACAGTTGGATTTTATTTGTTTCTCTCCTCTTTAGGGGTGGGATTATGGGCTAAAGTTGCTTCCAAATCAAGTTCTAGAGGCTCTCCTACTTTTCCTTTAGAAGGAATAGAAGTGGAAGGTTGTCTGTTAGGTTGTTGATCATCTGATACATCTCCCACAATTGGGTTGTTATGGTTAGGACCTGTTCTAGCAAGAATATGTATAGGGGGGGCACTGATCTGACCTTTGTTAGGCTGCTTGGTATATTTCTGTTTATTGGTTTCAGGGACATCTATTCTTCTGCTCCTCAAATTTTATTGTTTGTGGACTTCATAAATGGCTGTATCATATCCCTCCCTAAATTCAAATGATTCACCTGACTGAGTTTGGAATTGTTTAAGGATGTGAGCTTCTTGATCCTCTTGGGTCAAGAAAACTTGTTGTTCATTGTTGAGTCCCATCAGATTAATTTGAGTGTCTTCTGTTGGTTCATCAGAAGTTGAGGCTTCAGCATAATTTTTTTGAAATGGGGGCCTAATATTTTGGTCAGGCCCTGTCTTTCCAGTGTTAGGATTTTGGTTCTTCCTGAAATTCGGATTTCTCCTAGTATTGCTTGGTTGACCACCCCAAGGGGATTTTCTCTTGATTGTTTCTACTCTATCTCCAAGTCTATCCATTCCTTTAATAATTGCATCTAATTTATGTTCAAAGGCAGAATCTTCTTCTTTGAAAGGTGTCCTCCTTTCAGCTCTAGCTCTAGATCGTTTAGATATCAGGTTGGCCTCAACACTGACATCTATACTCTGCATCTCTTCTAAGTTTCAAGGAGATCTTTCCCTAAGTTGGTATGCCATATTATAATCAAATGCATCATGGAATTTGATCAAGGCCAAATATGGAGGAGGTCTGAGATTTTGAGGAATAGCATTGTGAACATTATTGAATCTGGTACAGTAATCTTGGATAGTTTCTTGTGTGCCTCTTCTTAGGTTTTCATACTCTGATAAAATGTGGAGAGGATATTTCTTCTTTTCCCATCTATTCAAGAAGGTCTGATAAAGAGCTTGTGGGTCATTGATATTGTTTGCAGGGAGGGCCCTAAACTAGGTTCTAACATCTTCGGTTAAACTCTGAACAAATACTTTCATCCTAACATCATCATTATCAACCTCATATCTTTCAAAATAGTCGGGCATTTTATTGGTATTTTGTTGAGCTGTGTAAGTGTAAGTACCTTCAAAAGAAGGGATTTTACTTTGATAGTCTTGGGGCATAGCCCTTGGATTGGCAGGTAAGTGCAGGGGAGTATATCCGTTTGCCATGGTTGCAGAACTATATGTGACAACTGGAGGAGTAGGGATAACAATGGGAATGTGTGTTGTAGATGGAGGTGGAAGGGGTGGCTGATGGTGAACTTGGAGAAGCTGTAGTAATCATAGAAAGGTTTGGTGTTCTTCCAGAGGTAAGCTCAGATTGAATGGAGTTCTGCAAATGTCTGTCAAGGTGTGAAGTAACAACTTCAATCTGCAAATTTTCAATGAATATTTGATTTTGAACTATGTGAGTTAACTTAGATTCTGAAAAGGTCTCAAATAAAGAGTTTCAAAATACTTATCAAAGGGTTTTTCCTCAGGGTAGATCCACCTCACAGGATAGGATCTTCATCTGTATAGAGGCCAAGAACTAGTAGAATTTTCTTGGCTCTCTTGTCTTCTAAGAATCCTAGGAGTCAGATTAGGATTTTCAAACAGAGGTGGGGGATTAGGATCAGGATTTGATCTGGTGCAATGAATCTTATCTGTAGCCAGGTTTCTAGGTGTGTTTTTGGTTTTTTCTTTAAATATATTTGACAATACAACTTTAACAGTCTCTTCTAGGAGGTTTTAGATGTGGGAGTTTTGAACTTTCCTAAAGATTTTTTTGAAAAGAGGAACTGATCAAGTATTTGAAACCAACTGTCAAATCTATAAGCTAGACTGGAGATAGACTGAAGTAGCATTAATTTACTTCTATAATTGCAAAGCAAAATCATTTCAAAGGCTACCTGGCTAACTACACGCTCCGTCTGTAGCTTATGAAATAAACAATAGTAATCAACAATTATTCAGGTCCCCAGTGGAGTCACCAATGATGTTTTCACTCATGTTTTCCCAAAAGTTGTAAGAAAGGGAAGGATGCCGAGATAACCACAGACCAATATTTTAGATACAGAATCTAGCCAATCTGTATCCAGAGAGGGCTCTCTTTTTATGATTTATCTTTATTTTTAAAGGTATTAGGTTAGCTATGAAGTTCAAGGGTTTTGTTTGAGTTTGGGTGGTGAGATTCAATAGAACAGAGAGGTAAAACAGAGTAGTACAGTCCATTGGGATGATGGAGACAAAGAAGATGGCTTTCTGGATTTGGTTTCTTAACAGAGGATGGCTTCACAGAGCAAGGTAGTCAAATAGGGAACAAATCAAGACTTGAAACAGATGGAATAGGCTCAAATGGGGTGAAGGGAAATTAAGAATCCTTCAACCTATTTAAAGAGGGAAATTGGATGATTACTGATAAGGAGTAGTTAAGTATTCTTTAGCAAATAATCATCATGAAAGAATTAGGAAGCAAGAGAAATTAAGAGTTCACTGCTTATCTAAATTCTGAAGAAAACACAGAGAACAATAATGACTAAAAACAGAGTTCTATCAAGCATATTCTGAAATTAATATTTTCATTATCATTCAGATTATGAAACACAGATGATATAATAAACAAGAAAACTTTAAAACACAAGGTATAGAGGACTTATTGATCCAATGGTTGATTCAAGAAATTTGTGACAATTCCTCGGCTTTAATTCTTCATCCATTAGGCCATGCAACAGTTGATTCCAACAGCTCTTTATTCCAAAAAAATCAGTATTACAACAAAGTCTAGGAATCCTCCCTCAATATTCCAATGGAGGGGGTATTTATGCAACAAATTTTTACAACAAATATCTCATAACAGCTGTGAGATAATATCTTGGTTTAACTAAAAATAATTTACAAGTAAAATAGAAACAACTACTCTTTGAAAATAGGAAGAGATAACTGATGTTTATGATGGAGGTAGGCCCTTTAATTCGGCTGGCAGCTGTCTTCTGTAGTAACTCTGCGCTGGCTTCCAGCCTTAACTGTGCTCTTTAATTCTGACCTAATACTCTTTAATTCTGACCTGACCCCTTTTATACTGATCTGATACACTTTAATGCTGATCTGATACTCTTCAACTTGTTTTGAACCCTGTTCACCGCTGTCTGGTAAAAACTGCTAACGTGTCTTCTGATCATCTTTCCTCTGGCAATTTGTGTCTCTGAAGGTCCACTGGTTAGGGTAGCAAATATCCCTGTATATCTTTATTTCTTTCTTCTGCAAGCTCGAAAGTCCCTTTGTTTGGTTTAAACTGCGTTTAAAGAGGAAGAAACTATAAAATGGCAGGTTGGTTGAGGCCGCGAGCTCGTTGCTGGAGTCTTTTCTGGTCAGGAGGTGGTCGAGAAACTGGAACTGTGAACTCAGTTGATTTTATTTTGCAGGAGAGCGCGGGGTGCAATGTATTGCAAAAATGACATTTTACCCTTTTATTTGACAAAATGAAGTTTTGGCGGGATTTTTTGATTTGATCGGGAGGATGACGTAAGTAGTACGGATGACATCAGCGGGAGTATGGGGGCAGATGACGTGGCGGGTGATGTCAACAAAAGGACAGATGATGTCAGTAAAGGGTGGTAAGCGGTTTTGCCCGCACTGCTTTTGGGGCTGAGCGATTTCGGGCAGAGGGCGAGCGAGCAGGCTGACGGAGTGATGTGTGGCAGAGTACGGGTGCAAAACCGCCGATTGATCGCGCGTTAACGTTTGGTCAAAAGGTGGTCATGATATTGATTGTCGACTGTTGGATTGGATAGGCGGAGATCGGATGGCTGACGCGTGTCGGAGATGGCGGGAGGTTAACCTGCGGCGGGCCCGATCTTTTAAACCACATTTTAATTGTTTCAGGTGCGTTTTGACTGGTCAGAGGAATGTTATTAATTAACCCAAATGGTTAATTAACCCATTATGCGCAGCGGGAAGGTTTTTAATGAATTTCAAATGAAAACATTAATTTCATGTTTATACAACGACTATGGTCGTATTCCACTGAGGGAGGGATATGTAGTGATGCGGGGTTTTTTATTATATTTACATAATACAGGGAAGGGTAATAGTTTATATGAGATTTATATAATAAAAGTTAGAGTTAATATGAAAATGAATTTGAGTGCTAAGTATAAAAAAAATTTTGACTTTTGTAGTTAAACTTAGGCTTAGGATGAAAAAAGGGGTTTTGAGGTGATATAATGTATTTTCCTAAGTAAAATAGGGTTTTCTACTTAGGCAATCTTTATGAAACGGAATGATTGGTTTATGAGTGATATTAAGAACAAATTCTTAATATTTTTAGGGGGAATTAATGAATGATTAGGGAAAAATATGAAGGGGAGTTATTTATGTAACCTTGCCTCGCTTGAGCTGCATCAGGTATAATGTTCGCCATTGCACTTGTGATAGAAGTGAAAGTTAACACATTTGAAGACATAATCTATCACAAGTGTCATTCTGCAACACCATCTTCCTACCCTGCCTACTTTAGTCCTAGCATTTTTTCCTTCTTTCTTTGGGTGCACTTAGACTGGCAAACCCTTATCAATCTTCTTTTCTTCTCATGGTAAGCCTACCTAAGTCTTCACTTATTACATCCAAGGGCTTAGATTAAACTGTTGAGCTCCTTTGCTTCTCTCCCTGTCTACTTTTCTGCCAAAATTAAACAGTTTGGTCATATTTTATTCTCTATCTCTAAAATAGGAAATTCAAATATGAACTAGCCAAGATTAAGTTGTTTGGCCATTCATCAATTGTGGCACGAATTAACAAGCTGCACACAATGCTTATTACAGAAAATGAAAAAGTAGTGGCATTTTGGACTTGCACACTTTCCTGGTCTTTCCTTGTTTGGGGTTCATTTCTTTCACTTTTTTACCATTTTATTCTTTTTTTACCCTTTGATTTTTCTTTTAGGGCATACCCTCTTTATATTTTTTACATTTTTTTATTTTTTGATAATATGAAAAACCTTTGCAACAAGGAAAGGAATGAACATATTATAGAGCTCAACAAGTCAATCATGAAATATGACACCTATTGGTATAGGAGCATAATAGAATGGAAGAATGATGAAGAAGTGTGGGCAGTCATTCGAACGATACAACAAGACCTTGGTACATATGATACATTTAGCTGGAAAAATGATTCATTAGGGTACAAATATTGCTTATACCTCTGTAAGAATTCCCAACTCAAACAAAATATTCTTATGGAATTGCACACCTCTCCCTTAGGAGGGCACTTAGGATTTTTAAAAACTTACCATCGGGTTAAGAATGATTTTTTTTGGGATGGCCTTAAATCTGATATTCAAAAGTTTGTGGCGGAATGTTTGGTTTTCCAACAAAATAAATTTGAAATAATTAAAACCCCAGGTGTATTAAAACCTTTATCCATTCCAAGTGAATGTTGGAAGGAGGTTTCAATGGATTTTATCACAAGTTTACCCAAGTCTGAAGGAAAGAGTTCCATCATGGTGGTAGTTGATAGACTTATCAAGTATGCACACTTTTGTGAATTATCTCATCCCTTTAAATCCAGTATAGTTGCTACTGCATTTATGGAAACAATTCAAAAGCTACATGGAAACCCAAAGATTATTGTAAGAAACGATGATCCCGTTTTCACTAGAAATTTTTGGACAGAATTATTTTATTGTTGGGGTACTCAGTTAGCTCATAAGTCATCTTATCATCCTCAATCTGATGGGAAAACTGAGATAGTGAACAAATTTTTGGAAGGATATCTTTGTTGCTTTGTATCTAATAAAGACACAATGGGGCAAATGGTTGCCTCTAGTTGAATTGTGGTATAAAACTTCCTTCCATATTGCAGCAAAAAATGACCCCATTTACTGCACTTTATGGATATCATCCACTGTCCATCACATCATATTTAAGAGAAAATTATAAGTTTCAAGCAATGGAATATCACATCGAGCATCAAAAATAAGTTCGCCAACTCTTAAAGGATAACCTCACTTTGGCACAGAATAGAATGAAACAACAAACAGATCAACATCACAGTGAAATAAGTTTTGATGTAGGTGAGTGGGTATTTCTATGGCTATAACCATACAAACAAATGTCCCTCAAGCAAGCTAAGAGGAGGCTGATTTTGAAGTCGTTGATCTATCTTTTCTTCTATTTTGTGAGATGGTTGCATAACATTCCTTGTCTTGGGGTTAGGCGGATTGGGCCCACTATGCTGAGCATACACTTGTCCTTGAGAAGAAGGTGGTTGTTGCGGTTGAGGGGGAGCAGGCATGGGGGGCTGGGGCACTGGTTCCAAAGGACCCAGAGCACTAGGTTTTACACATTGATAATAAGGAGATGGGGCAACATTGGTATAAGTAGGCGGAGCAAAAACTGGCCCTGAAATCTGTTGATGCAAATCGGGATATGTATATGGTGTGCTAGGAATTGAATGAGGACTGCCCTAAGGAGGATTTGGAGAGGGATAATTGTAAATGGAACTGGTACCTTTCTGAAGTTGACCATAACTCTTTTGAGGTGGAGCATATGGTTGAGGGCGTGAAAGGGTTCCAACTATACCATCTGCGGCATGAGATGCCTTCAGTGTATTAACAACATTAGGCTAAGGTAGATCGAGGATGACAGTGTAAACATAACATGACTAGGTGTAAATCAGATCAACTTTGGGGGCTATTTGGAGTGCTTCTTCCTCAGACCAAGGAAAGTGTGATGCGACATATTTTCCAATGGGGGCCGATAGCAATCTTAGAAATCAATCCATATAGACTCAGTCTTCGAAGTTAGGAGCTCTACAGATGCTCCTCCTTCTACACCATTCTTGAACATGGTAAGAAAGGTGAGTGGCAGAATTTTGACGGAAAGAAGTCCAAAGTTCGATACTGGTATCATAACATAGAGGTAATTGGAAATATGAAAGAAATTTTGTGGAAAGAGTCCTTAAAGTGGAATGGGTTGCTCTGGGTTGGTCAACATACTACTTAGCAGCAGCTCTAGTGAGTGTGTGTTGGAACAAATGAAGACGAATGAAGTCTTCAGTAATGTAATTGGATGATCACCACATAGGGAAGGAGCAAACATGATTATTTGGATCTTCTCCAGGATTAACTTGAAACTTGGGGATGTTTGAAGGGAGTTTAGTAGGCATTGCTGGCCATGTGGGATCATGGAGAATAGGATCATTGATAAGATGGATAAACTCTGGGAGACTTAAACTAGCAATAAAAGGAAGTAAGGGAGAAGGAGTGACAAAACTGGTAGGGGTTTCGCTAGTGGGGGTACCCTGGTTAGCACTTGGGTTACCACCCTATGGTCCCGCACCCACATCGGTGTCTGACATGGTGCTGATATGGGGTTGAGAAGACATGGAATTAGAGGATGAACTAGATGAATCAATAGAATCAGAATCAGAATTAAAATGATGACTTGATGGAGGACTGGGAGGATGAACTCTAACCCGACGGGGAGGTGTTATATGGCCTAATGGGAACTAAGGGTGAAGCCCTTGAATTTGAAATGACAAATGCCTTGGAGGTGTTATGGTGTCTAGAATAAAGGGTAATGATAGGAATAAAAGAGAAATAAACAACAAGAAAACACCTAGTGTAGTGGTGCCAAGTGTAAACTAACTATTTTAATGATGTTACTCTAATACAAGAAAACACATCCTATCAAAGAAAAATACCTCTAGCCTATAGGTTATCTAAATCCTCAAGAAATCCTAGATCTAATGTTCCAGATGGTCTTCCAAAGAACTTCTTACTTGATGGAAGCTGATCCCCGCAAAAAGAGTTAGCTAGAGAAAGGTGGGGAAGATGACCAACTACTTCACACAGCCAATCCTATAAGGTGTTTTCCTAAGATTGGTCACTATGGTTACCTTCATCCCACGGAGGTGGTCGAGTCTCGACCTTCTTGTTAGTCAACCATTGCATGGAATTCCCTACCACAGGTTGGGTAGCCTTGAGGAGAAGTGCTTGCACGATGACCTAACATAACCCCATCTTAATCATGTTTCTGACACACTTTAACTTTGACCATGGGATGGTGAAGGATTTTAAGCTCCCTAATATGTCAACCTCTATGTCTTAATGAAAGTGACCAATGGGTGTTATTAGAAGCTTATCGCACTGACCCTACACCTACACTACAAAGATTGTTTGGTCCTGATGGCCAAGTAGGCTTAATCTATGTGTGTTGATTTATTAAGGTGTAGTTTTTCAAGTCTTGGCTTGGCGGTGTTAACCAAGCTCACGTTCGCTTAAGGTGTGAGTGTTTGAAAATGATGTGTCATGTGGATGAGTTAATTTATGATGTTTCTAACGCACTCTGGCTTTGACAGTGGTATGATGAAGGATTTTAATCTCCCTAATATGTAAACTTCTATGTCTCAATGAAACTGATCGATGGGTGTTATTGAAAGCCTATCCCACCAACCCTAATCCTACACTACAAATTTTTTTTGGCCCTGATTCCCAAGTGGGCTTAATCTATGTGTGTTGATTTATTAAGGTGTAGTGTTTCAAGTCTTCACTTGGCGGTGTTAGCCAAGCTCACATTTGCTTATGGTGTAAGCATGTGAAATTATGTGTCAAGTGGATGAGTTAACTAAGGATGTTTCATGATTCCATATTCTACTAAAAGTAAAATACTGAAATACTACAAATAAATCTAAAAATGACAGAAAAATAAACAACCAATCATGCACACAAAACCCCACCCACAAGGGCTACTAACCATCTAAGCAAGAGAAGGAAAATAAGCAACTCAAAGGCACAAAAAGAGTCCAAAAATATGTAATGTTAAGGGATTGGGATCTAAAGGCTCTAATCTGTTGTAAATGATGCAGACAAACATAAAAAATTAGAGGTGAAAATTTTTGCAAAGTATAGGTGTGAAGCTCAACGAACTAGGATGCTCAAGGGGATCTAAGGGGGAAAAGGCAAACCCAAACTCTAAATGGAGAAAAGGTAAAATAAACCTATCCAAAATATCTAAAAAGTAATGGATTAGATCTGAAAAACAGAGGCTGAAAACGTTGAAAACCCTAAACTCCTCACTCAACAAAACTCTTCCTAACAATGTGGAGGTGTTTATACCCTAGGGGTATCTTTCCTTCCTCAAAGAGACAAATCAAGTGGATCCAGGCCTAAGGGAGAGTGAAAGATAGAGATGAAGTACCAAAACTAGTTTGCAGTAGCACTCTCAGCAAATTTGTAAAAAAATTGAAACTTTTCTGGAAAAGGTACAAAACATAGGTACATATGTGTTTTTGAGGAAAACACAGTTTTCTGGCAAAAAAGTATGCTTTGCAACTTGCTTATGGGGCTGAAAAGTGTGCTCAGTTCTCGAGAGTCTCCATCAGAAAATCTCACACATATTTTTTCGTCCTGTGCTTGGCTGGTACCTATGCATTATGGAAAAGACCAGAAACCCAACAGAATCCGAAAATTTGACAAAATAGGGTTTAATACTATAAATGGAAATTGAGAGGCTAAAAATGGCTAAAGGAAACTCTGAAATTTTCTGAAACTTCAGTCACCCAAGAATGTTTTTATTACACCAGTGGAGTCGTCAGTTGTTGGACTACAAATGTGTAACTAAAGACCCAATGGAGTCGCCATTTGTTAGAGTGAAATTTCTTGGAAGGTGTACCAAAAACTCTTCACTTAAGTCACTAGGTGACAAGTGACCCTAACAACAATTTTATGGTTGTTATTATCTTAGATTTGAAGCACAAATAGAAAACCTACAGTAAAAGAAGATATAATCTAAAATAGAAAGCAACAATATAAAGTATCTAGTATAATAAACCAATTGGAAAGACTATTTTAAATGAATAAATATTTTATTGATAACACCTCGTGAAGGAGATATATAGATTGGTCTGTAAGTCCCCCTCCGTGGGATGGGTCCTTTGATATCCTTGATGCTTCATAAATTGCTTCTCTCTCTTAATGTGTGCAAAACCCAAAAAAAAGTGAAGAACTCAAAATCGTAGCTCAAGAAAAAATGACGATGATAATGACCATGGTGAAGAATGAATGAAAAACCCTCCTTTTTATAGCAAAGTATAGAGTTAACCTCGAAATTGGAGAATAATAAAATATTATTAACCAAATTCAGATCTAACTACTTGGAATACTTTATTATATTTATTGGAGAGGGAAAAAGTATTTAAAATGGTTAAATACCTTTATTTAGAAATAATTAACAAATAAAATGATTTATTAATTATTTCGCGAGAAATAAGAAATGTGTGAAATCAAAATAATTATTAAATAGTTATTTAATAATTATTCTAATAACAAAAAAAAAGAAATTTGAATAAATAGTGATTTATTTAAATATTCCTAAAGGATTTAGTCAAATGTGACAAGTGATAATTATTAAATAATGATTAAATAATCATTCCTAGAGAAAATTAAATAGATAATGATTTATCTAATTATTCTCATGGGTTTTTTTATTTTATTTTTATTTTTTGTTTAAATAAGAAAATATTTTAATAAAAGTGGTTTACTGAATTATTCTCCACAGTGAAAGTGATTTTACTATGGTAAAATAAAATCTACATGGTGTATTTCGATCCACATAGTTAGAAATAGCTAGTTGATCATTTTTTGGTGATAACAATATTCACTTAAGGACACAACAGACTACCCATATATGTTTATGTTCTTAAAGGGTTATTCATTCTCAAGAAGAAGACTCAAAGGCATTATATGGAAGTTGATCATGTTATTTTTGGGAATTTAATCTAGATGGAAATTTGGCTTGATGAAAATGAGTATCATGATGGTCCCAAACTACATGTCATGAGCGTCGCTCCAAGATTTTTTATTTTGGGATGGGTTCTGGAGGTTCTAGTGTACCTATTATATGAGAGATTTACTCCTCCATGTAGGGCCTGATTGCGATTCATAACCCTTCTGCCATTATCACTATGGCATGTCTAGATCCTGCTGCTCGAGATGGATTAGCCTTAGGAGTGAGAAGGGATTCCAACACTGTTTTGATTCAGCTGCCTTGTGTATCTATTCCTCATATTTCTTGGATGGTTGATGTCAAGCCAACAACATTAAAACGTAAGTCATTTTGATATTGCTTTATTAATTTTCTAGCACTTTGGTATGTTCAATTGCTAATAGGATTACACTCTTGTTTAGGTTGACACCTTGAAAACGATTGGATAGCATAACCTTCAGATGATGAACTCTGATTTTGATCAGATATGTTTTCCATTTACATACTAAAATGTATTGTGTTGGGGCATGCTGATTATGGTTAGAATCTAATCCAAGTAGTAAAAAATGTTGATCATAAAAAGAACACCATTTAAAAAATATATCAACATATCACACTATTTTAATGAAATATTTATGTTCATGGAATTTTTGGATTGAAATTGTATGTCATATTTTGTATATTTCAAAATATTACACACAATTTCAATCCAAAAAAATCATAAACAACGATATTTCGACTTTGGAAATCTTCACGCTCAAATAATAAATATTTCAAACCTTATTAAAAACATGGGAAGTATAAATGGAAAGTATTTATTGAAGATGGGAAATAATTTCTTATTCCAATATTTGATACATTTTGCAAAATTTTAGATTATTGATTTGTTTCTCTAATTCTAACATGGTTTAGAATTGAATAGGATGAGAATCTTAGTGAATATAGTCACCCAAAATAGACCTGCATCACTGAGAATATTGTTGGATTCATTAACTAAATCCTGTTATGTTGGAGACAAAGTTGTTTTTACATTCAATATGGACAATGTTGTGGATGTAGATACCTTGAAGATGGTGGATAGTTTCATTTGGCCACATGGAGAGAAACTTATTAGACGTAGGACTCTTCATGGAGGTCTCATAGGGGCAGTCAGTGAAAATTGGTATCCATCTTTGGATGAAAATTTTGGTCTAGTTCTTGAGGATGACATTGAGGTTTCTCCTTTCTACTATATGTGGCTCAAATATGCCCACTTGGCGTACGAGTACAATCCACAAGTTTCCTCGCCTGAGCTCAATGCCATTGCCCTATACACTCCAAGGTTAATTGAAGTAATTAAAGAGAGATCCAAGTGGAATGCAAACCAATTCTTCAAGGAAGTGCATCCAAACACACCATATTTACACTAGTTTCCATGTAGTTGTGGCTTTTGATTCTTCCCACGAAAGTGGAGAGAGTTTTACAAGTACATGAACATGATATGTACAGAAGATGTGCAGAATAATCCAATGAAAATACTTGGTTCCATAATCAATGGATGGAAAGCATCTTGTAAAAAATTATTAATTGATGTCATGTACCTATGTTGGGCATGGAATCTGTTAGGTAAAATTGACTCGGGATAGAGTCAAAGTTGGCCAGGTTAAACAGTGATGGTTTTGGGGCACATGGTATTGTGAACCCATAATATTTTGCCCATGGTATTATATGTAATGGAGCTTATAAAAGGCTGGAAGGACTTCATTGTAAGATAAGACCTGGAGGTGAGAGGTGAAGGCTCACTTGGTCGGGTTGGCTAGGGTTTTGGCCAATGCTAATGAGATCTTATTAGGATGGGTTTTTCCCGCATAAACATTTATGTTTATGTGTTTATGGTTGTTGCTGGTTATTTTTATATTTATTCCTCTTAGTAATTATTTATGTTATGTTGTAAAGCTCTAACAACTGGTATTGGAGCCAGATATTGGCTTCAAAGGGATTCTTTCATGCCAGGGGTATAGTGCCTGATAGATCAATGCAGCCTTTTTATAGATCTGGGTATGAAAATAATGGTGGAACAATCGTACATGGAAGAACCTCAAGGAGAATGTGCAGAATAAAGTGCCGTAACTGCCAGGGATCACAGTGCATTTGTGATATTTACTGGTTTGGAACATGCTGACGAATTGTTCGAGATTCATGCGGCTATTTAAATAAGGTTGAGAATCTACGAGGTTCTCATTGGGCTGGTAGTTGAAGCGGTTTGATAGAAGTTTTTGAGCAAATCAAATTGAGAGAGGATGGATCAGAATCACAGCAACAATAAACAAAAAAAAATAATGAAGTCAAATTATTGCATGTAAATGGGCATACTACTGTAAGACCTGGTAAGGCATGTGTACCCCTCAGTGATCACTGGTAAAGTCTGGGTTAGACCTAGGTGATAGGGGGGATGTCGGGTTAACAATACCCCAGGTAAAAACTCTGAGAGCAGTAAGAGCTACAGTGAGTGGGATTGTCTCACTTAGTAGGTTTGGCTAGAGTTAGTCAAGGAACCCCAAGTCAAGTTTAAGGGGGGAATTGTTAGGTAAACTTGACTCGGGATAGAGTCAAAGTTGACCAAGTTAAACAATGATGGTTTTGGGGCACATGGTATTGTGAACCCATAGTATTCTGCCCGTGGTATTATATGTAATGGAGCTTAGAAAATGCTAGAAGGACTTCATTGTAAGGTAAGACCTAGAGGTGAGCGGTGAAGGCTCACTTGGTCGGATTGGCCAGGGTTTTGGCCAATGCTAATGAGATCTTATTAGCATGGGTTTTTCCCCAGATTTGGGGTTTTCCCGGATAAACATTTATGTTTATGTGTTTATGGTTGTTGCTGGTTATTTTTATATTTATTCCTCTCAGCAATTATTTATGTTATGCTGTAAAGCTCTAACAGAATCCCCCCACAACATGTTTTGGGGCTCAAAACCCAAGTTTTGGTCAAATGTATTGTAAGACTATGCGAATTGCAAACGCAGAGTGCGAAGTATAGGTTGAGTCATAGGGTTGTCCGCCCTAAGTATTGTAAAGTAATGTAATGTCATGTCGGCCTACCCATGGTCCACGAACCATGGGATTGTATAAATAGAGCAAGGCTCTAAGTTGTAAAGAGAGCAGACACAGAGATAGATGAATACGAATGGTTCGAGCATAGAGTAAGAGTCTAAGTGTATTGGGTCATAGTAGTAGGAAGAGGCTCTACAGCTGAGTGCGCAGAGGCCTAATAGAGTCCGCAGTTGAGTGCACAAACCCCTGTAGCTGAGTGCATAGGGCGGTGTCGAGTCTGTGATCTTGAATGAAGAATAAATAAAGAGAAGTTGATTCCAATTTCTATGCATCTGCTGTATATTTCCTTTTTTACATTTATATTGTTTTGTTTATTATGCACATTTATATGATTGTTGGATATATTGTTAATTGATCATCACTCTTACACAAATAAGTTAAGTAATCATATAATAACAAATTAAATAGCAAGGAACGTGGGTATAATACCGGTCATACCCCGAGTAAGGCTGCGCGGAAGCGGCATTACAAGTTGCGAGGGACTAACAGGTGCATGTAGTGATGTGCGCCCAGGGTCAAACCGTAGACCTCCAGAAGCTCATCAAACATCCCTAGGGTGCGAAAACATGGTTCTAGCACCCTCCCATACTACTTCAAGTGAGACCTCAGTCTGCACTCCATGAACTATTGCCAAATGGGCCAGTAGTACCGGGATTTTCTTGGCTAAATCACCTCTGAACCTGGGTCAGGCCCACACAAGCCAACAAATGGTTTCGTTGCTGGGACCATGATATGCATAAGACATGTCTGATGTCGTGCCACTGGAATCCAACAAAGAAATAAATTGAAGAGTGGTTGGACAAGAAGATTCACGAGTTTGCGGCACAGGAAAACAAAAATCCACAAGTATCTAAGGAACAGTGGCTGGAGCGTTACTTGTATATGGAAACCCACGAAATTTTATTTACATCCTTTCCTTCTGAGCTGTATGAGTGGATCACGAAGCTAGCAGACAATCAGGGAAGGTGTAGGCTCAAAAAACCAATTGTGTGGACTCCAGAATTAGTGCGTAAACTAGAAGCATCAGAGATAAGATCGTGCGAGCCGTGGACCATTGGCTCGATCTAATTATAGGAGGATTTATCACTGAGTTCGTGGTAGATATGACCATCAGCTATAGTGAGGCAGAGTGACATTTCCTCAAGGGACTGCGAGGTAAGTATATTAAATCTTTGAACACTTGGATTAAGATTCTATTGTGTGAAAAGCGAGTTATGCGAATAAATTAATGTTTGGGACTACGCGAAATGGGAAGATCTACAGAAGTAGAAGTAGTGAAGAATTAGAAACCAGTCCCTTAATTTCCACCTCACAAGAAAGCGAGGAAGAGCTTGTGAAAGTTTCTCCGAGAAGCGCGGTCAGTCTGATAAGGCAGCGCATTCCGTGTTTACTACCTCCACCTACACTGCCACCTGTCTCACTATCCTCACCTCCATCTCCACCCACCCCACCTCTGCCACCAACATAGTTTAGTATGACGAGTGCAATTAAAATACCGCTATTCAAAGGAGTAGGGAATGAATATCCAGACCAATTTTGGTTTGTGGTAAGAGTAGTATGGGAGGCACAAGGCGTCACAAATGACAATATCAGGATCGTGCATTAACATGGTACATCAAGCATTCTAATGACCATCCAAATGCAGGAATCACAGAGATCCAGGCCACGTTGAACAGGGAATTTAGCAGGCCAAAGTCAGAAGCACAATCAATCATTGGGTTCAAGGAGATCACGATGCTCTCAGGAGAGACCCCCTGGGATCTGGACCAAAGATTGAAGGGTATTATTTACGAAGCCAACATGACATTGACAGATGGACAACACCACGCATGGTTTGTAGCATCACTGACACCGCACTTAAGGACGCCATTGTCACAGCAAAAGCTTTCCACCTAAGCCGAAGCTTTAGAGATCGCGACGAGATTACATGAGACCCCTATACCAGACCCTGGTCTGGGAGTCCAACAAATCCATGTGCAACTGCAAAATCTGTGTCTGGAAATGTAGAGTTTGAAACAAGATAGGACACCTTGGCCAGAGGCATGCGAGGAGGTATGGTGCATAAAATGAAAAGGCTAGGGGCATGACAAGGACCACTGTCTAATGTTGGCGAACTACTTGGCAGGAGGAGGGCCGATGCCATTAAGACCTGAGGCACAGGCAAGGATGAGCATGGAACCTGCATTATGGTGTGCGATCTGTCAGATAGGAGGAAAACACACTATGGATAATTGTCATATATTGCAGAAATATACGCAGATGTCCCAACAATTGTTTTGTAACTTCTACAGGTCAGTAGGCCATGATGAGCAGACCTGTAGAAGCTACGAACTAATGATGGATCAGACTCTTGACTATAGGGTGCAGGCCGAAACGCGAGCCCTTGACCCGAATGCAGGAATGGCATGTGCTGGATTTCAGGGGCACGGTCGAGGTTGAGGTGGAATGGGACCAGGAAGGGGTCGCAGAGAGGTAATTTTTTATAATTGCGGGGGGCCAGGGCACTATGCCCGTGATTATACAAACCCGACGAGGAAATCATGTTTTTACTGTACTCAGTTTGATCACAAGGTAGAAGACTGCCCTACACTGATAGTGAGACTGCGTGAAAAAGGGGTACTTCAGCCCCCTGCGACTCAGAATTGAACCGCGCGAAGAAGACCCGAATGTAAACATGATGCTCAGGATTGGTGTCACCACTAGCAATGATAAAGGTAAGCAGCCAAAAGAAAGTGCGTGGGTTTGCAAGGATCCTACTAAGGAACCTAAGTTTGATTTAGAACGCGCGAAGGAGACATTCATGGAAGCTAAGAAGAGCTTCATGGAGGCCTCCACTTCACGTAGTAAGGATCAATTAGAACCATGAATGGATCCTTCAATGCTCACTACCTTTCTGGAGACATGCATGAAACTGCTACGCCAGAACAAGGTAGTCAAAGGACTACAGGAATTTATCGCTAGGTGCACGGGGTCAGGAGAACCGCCTGTGGTCCGGAAACTTAGATAGCATGCTTTGCGCATAGGAAGGGAAATGAGGTTGACTATGCAAATCGGCAAGTATGAAATGGATCAGGTAATCCTGGATTTGGGATCGAACACAAATGTACTACCAAAAAAAACATGAGAATTCATGGGCAGACCTGCGCTATAGTGGTCTCCTATTCAGTTACGAATGGCAAACCAATCGAAGATCTTGCCCATGGGAAGATTGCAAGGGATAAAAGTAGATATTGAAGGTGCGAGCACGTAGGTAGATTTTGAAGTGATAGAGATTTTCGATGACAATAATCCCTATCTCGCGCTACTAGGAATATACTGGGCCACCGATATGAATGGAGTCATAAATTTGAAAAAGCGCAAAATGATCATTGAGAAAAATTCACTATGCATAGTAATATCACTAGATCCAGTCGAAGGAGCGTGATACATGAAACCAGTGCACGACGATGATAGTGATGACGACCTCAATTGTATTTATAGGATAACCACACGAGAAGAGGATTGGGTGAATTCGACCATAGATGGAAGGATTTCGTGGGAGCGCGGAAGCTCCTACACTTCGGATTCAGATGAGGAGATAGAGCTATGACAGAATCGGCTGCACGAAGTAACAACGCTTAATTGCAACATGATGGTTAGATTACTGCCCTGTGTGACACAGAGACAAGGGATCAATCGACATATGATGGGTTGACCATGGTGGATGAATTCCTGAGAAAATTTGAAAGTAAAATACTAGAATAGCAGTGGTTCGATGCGCTGAAATGGGCACTGCGCACAATACCCGCACAACGGTGGGGTACACATCAAGGAAATTTTTGGGACTAGCGCTGATGTAGAAGAATGATGCACCTACGATTTGGGAAACCACAGATACATCTAGTAGACAATATGACGGATGAGATGATCCACATACACACCTCGCAAAATGGACCAAGGTCTACGGGGAAGAGCCGCAGCCTGAATGGGTACATTTATTCTATCATACCCTGGATGTCATAACCATGAATTGCTATACTAAGATCGAGCTCCACCATGGAACAAGCGAATGGGATGTGTTGTGTGAGGGATTTGTGTTAACCTTCACTTTTGAAGATCGTTGGTCAGATACTGTTGACGATGCGCTACAGGCAGTAAAAGTAGCAATCTTCAAAATACCTCAGGAGCCAATGGAAGTACTTTAGCTAGAACGGTCAACACAGTTGAGTTGCGCACTAGAGTATTATAACGTAAATGTTGAGGAGGATGATGAGGACCCACAAAACATTAACATTTCAGAAACAAAAGGTTGTCGCGAGAGTCATGTACCATCACTTGAAGACCCCAACATCACCGTGCCGCTGAAGACGAAGCAGGTCAACATTGGAACAAATGCGGAGCCGAAGTATGCAACGCTTGGAGACTATTGGGACGATGCCATGGTGGATAAGGTCGCTGAGTTACTCTGCGAATACCAAGACTTGTTCCCGACCAAAATTACGGACTTAAAAGGGATCGTTAGCGACTTAGGGAAGATGAAGATTACCCTGAAACCTAACGCGAAGCCAGTTAAGCAGCAGCCTTACCGCTTGAATCCAAAGTATAAAGAAAAGGTCCGCGATGAGTTAGACAAAATGCTCACAACTGAAATTATTGAACCAGTGGAAGAATCCGACTGGGTAAGTCCTATGGTAGTACAGGAGAAAAAACAGAAGGGAAAAATAAGAATATGCGTGGACCTTAGGAAGCTGAACGACGCCTGTGTACATGATCCATTCCTGACACCCTTCACAGATGAAGTACTGGAGAATGTTGGCGGTCAGGAAGCATACTCGTTCACAGATGGGTTCTCAGGGTACCATCAGATCAAGATCGTGTCGGAAGATAGGAGCAAGATGACCTTCGCAACAGAATGGGGCTGCTTTCAATACACCGTTATGCCGTTTGGACTGAAGAACGCGCCAGCTATATTTTCGCGCATCGTGGTGGCCGCGTTCAAAGAATACATTCACAAGTTCTTGGAGTTCTATATGGATGATTGGACTGTCTTTGGATTAGTTAAGCACCATGTAGTGAGCTTATGCTTGATGCTAGATACTTTCCACTGACACCAAATTGCACTGAACCTGAAGAAGTGCACCTTCCTCATTCCCTTTGGAAACCTATTGGGACATGTGGCTTGCAAACAAGGCCTAATGGTAGACCCTACGAAGATTGTCGTTATCCTAAATTTAGAAGCACTGTGAAGTGTTAAACAACTGCGCGCTACCTTGGGGCACACCGGATACTATAGGAAGTTCATCAAAAGTTATTCCCAAATAACCACGCCAATGGAAAAGCTATTGAAAAAAGATGTTACATATTGCTGGAATGATGATTGCATGAAGAGTTTGGATGTCCTGAAGGGGAAACTGGCCTTCGCTCCAATCCTAGTCTTCCCAAAATGGGATGTGGAATTTCATGTACATGTTGATGCGTCATGTATCGCGTTGGGAGCCGTACTCACACAGGAGGGTGGGGAGGGTGTGGATGATGCAGCCCGGCCACTCCAGGCCGCTACTACTAGGATCCTCTACAACCGTGCATAAAAACCATGCATTTCACCACACCCCAGTGTACACTTCAAGATGATTTATAAAAACCATGACCCAATTCATAACTTAAATACTTCGTACATTTCCATAAACCATCTCATATATATATTTGCTGGATTGCACCCTTACCTTTAATATTTATCTGCTTATATCAACCAGTGGCGATATCCAAATGGGCGGCCATACCCATAATATATATATATATCTATATATATATATATATATATATATATATATATATATATATATATATATATATATCTACGTTATATATATCAACTGTGGTTCTCATTACCTTTGGTATCGCGTTGGTGATATAGCAGGTAAGACTCGTTTGGATATATCACCCTTAAACCTGGCGGTTTCACACAGCTACCCTATATAACATCCACGATTGTGAATATAACGCATGCCAACACGGTATCCTCTCAATCAACAGTGACCTTTTATGCCAATACAGCGTCAGAACAGTCGGCGTATAAACCATAAAATACACCGCCTATAGTTCAGAACGACGGACACCCTATATATATTCGCTTCCCACGCTAATAAACTCTCGGACCGTCTGTGGTTAACGCTTCCACGATTCCACTATTCGGCGGTCCACCTCCGCATGACGGACTGGCGATCCTTACTGCAACTTATATCGAATCGCTCCTTAAGAACTCGTCATCAAATATATATATGCGGTTTATCAATCCTCGTGATTACATAGATATGGCGCAGCTCGACAAATATTCGTATCATCTTTTAACAATTAAGTTCTCACAGCAATTGTGTATTCACCATACGAAAGGCCATTCAACAATTAGTACACGCAGCAAAAGCGCATGGACAAACGATAGTCAATAACTAATATACACATTGCGCCTTTGGAAAAATAGAACCTCTGCATAACTGTACTCAAAGCGTATACCACTATACAAAGGCAAGCAGATTCCATTATGAACACACATCAGTTGCGCCTTGAATAAGGTTTCTCATTCAATCAATAATATATATATATATATATATATATATATATATATATATATATATATATATATATATATATATATATATATATAGATCTGAAACATTGTTTACATAAAAAGCAAAAGGAGACTATTAAGGAATTTAGACTTCTGTGATCCATAATATTGTTAGATAATCTTCGGCATAATCACATAACCAATCTTTTGTCGACGCGTTTCGAACCAACCAGTGTGGTTCATCGTCAGGACAAGTTGAAGAACCAATCCGGCTTAGCGTGATTAAATAGCGTGTGCAGAGACTCCAACGGCTATAATGCTAACGGCTAATTTTGACCGAATGATCTTGGTCAAACCACTAAATTAATTAATATTTCACGAAAAGACTAACAAAGGTCAATAAAGGAATTCATATGGTAATTTAAATAAATAGTTATATTATTGTTATTATCCAATTATCAAGAGAATACATATTTTAATTCTGATGGTCATTATATCCCATAATATATATTAATTAATCTATGTTTAATTATTGTAAAATACAAGTATTAACCTATATTTAATTAAGATGGTCATTCTATCTCATAACATATATTAATTAATTTATATTTAATTATTATAAAATACAAGTAAAGGTAATCCATCATTCTTATTTTTAGAATTTAGTTATACTAGGTAATTGTGTACTAATTAATCTATATTTAATTATTCTAAAATACAAGTATTAATCCTTATTTTATTATGATGGTCATTAATCTCATAATATATATTAATTAATCTATATTTAATTATTATAAAATACAAGTCGAGGTCATCAATCATTATTATTTTTAGAATCTAGTTCTATTAGGTAATAGTGTAATAATTATTTAATGGTCTTAGGTAAGTTAGATCTTCACTATTTTGTTCCTATAATATATCATATATAATATTTAAATATATTGGTCAATAAAATATATATATATCAAATAATCTATTTTTTAATAATTAATAAATCCAAATAGATTGTTAAACCATTAATCTTCCTAGAATTTAGTTATATCAGGTAAAAACCATAATTTAGAGTTGTTACAACCAAGCCTGTTAATAATAGTATACCTAATATTATTGTTATATCATCATTAATGGTCAAATAATTAGATCATTGTTTATTAAAAATTAATAAAGAAAATCAGACCTTAGGTCAAAATATTATTACTAACAAGAAATTACCATAATTTATGGTTGATATGCTTACTACTATAACCAATAATATGGTATATCATAATATATCTTAAAGGTCAAATATCTAATAATCAACAAATTTTATTACATAATTAATTATTCCAAATTTTACTAAAGTTGATTTTGTCATTAATAATTATAAGGTTGACAAAGGGTTTTAGAAAATAGTTAAAGGGAAAAGACTCAATTCTAAGGTTAATATAGCCATAATTAAAATGTATAATTAATGAAATGAAGGCAAAAAATCGAATCTAATTAAAATATGCCCAATAGTATCATACATAGTAAGGTTAATATCCCGAAACTAATTCGAAACTTAATAAGGACTCAAACAACCAAATAATGGGACAAACCGTCAAAAGAAAAATTAGGAGGGGGAAGATAGAAACCCTAAGACCTAACAAAGAGGGGGGGGTGATGGGCTAGGAAGACAAGGCTGGGACCCAGCAACTGCTAATCTTCCAACCATCATCCCTATTAAGGTTGTTTGTCCTTTTCTCAATCTCCAGGGCCTCTCTTACAAACTTATCTTTGGCCAGATATTCGATACTGATGGCCTTTTACAAACTGCCCGGAGGCTTCCAAGGAGAATCCTTGCTCACTCCACACACTCACTCCACACTTCCTCTCTGCCTTCAATGCCTATGAGGCTCCATAATTTATTAAACTTAGCATGATAAGAAAATCCTAAAATCACTCAACTAAAGCTCATGCAATGCATACATATGGAAAAAGCATCTTTTTAGCTTTATTCTGTCTTTTTCCTATTCTAAAATAGAAAAGCTATCCTTATAACTTAATGATCCACATCCACTACTTTATGCCTAAAATCTCTCCTAGTTTTATTTGAGAATATCTAATTACTTGGAATTTAGAAACTAATGCATGACCCCTATGTCTATTATTTACAATAATTCCCTTTGAGTTGGATGCTCCCGCATCATACTCCCAAGGTAGAAATTTTTCATGATCTCCTGATCATGTGTTCAGCTCCATGTTTGCCTGGATCCCATATCTTGTGTTGTAACTTTCCATTTGCCGCTGCTTCTGTCTGTTTTTCTTCTCCAGGTCTCCACATTTTATGCTGCTTTGTTGCACTAGCCGCACTCTTGCAATCTTCTGCTGTCTTCCTCTTGCTGCTTCTGCTACTTCTCTTCTTTGCTGATGTCTTTTTCCGAGACACTTTCAGCATGATTCTTCTGATTAATTCAATTTCCTTGTCCAATAAATCTTCAGGCTGCTGATTTCTTGCTTCTATGCTAGTCTCTGTTCTGACTGCCACCCGATCATCCACCCCCTCTTGTTTTCTGGAACAGAGAACTTCTTTTCTCTTTAACTGACTGTTCTGCTGAGTCAAATGTTTCTCAGCACCGACGACCATAACTGCATTCACAAAACACATGTTAAAACAAAAATCACAAGGCATCAGTGCCTTACTTCCCTCTGCCAGTATCTCAGTATGTTGTTTCATCCCAATCAGCACATCAATATGCTGATTTGCCTTCACCATGAGACTGTTAGCTAGTCCTTCCTTCTTACCATCTTCAGCTTTATGATTGTCATTCATAAAGATTCTCTTCCCTTGTTTCTCCATCCAATAAGTCCTCTGTCTCTCCAACTCTCTTCTTTGGAGATCTAGTTTCCTATACAATTCAACAACTTCATTAGGAGTAGACCTTGGAAATTTCACATGATTTTCTATACCTCCACTAGTTTTTGACCAATCATCAGCTGGTCCTTCTCTTTCTGCATCAACATACAAGGGAAGCTTCTTCTTCTCCACCTGCTTCTGAACAGCCTTCAGGTCCAACTCTTTTTGCACAAACTCTAAAGCTTGTTTATCTTCCTGTTCTGTACCTGCAAACATGCGCAACTCATTAGTTTTTAAGTCATGAGACTTTTCAGTCTTGACTGCTTTCTTCAACATTTTTCTCTTAATACATCTGCATGTGGGAATTTCAAATTCCAACTCTGGCGCAAGAACTCTAAGTCCCTTTTTCAACAAGGCAATCATAATTTGCTTCAACCTCCTCTGCAACTGTCGCCAAATCACTCTCTTTCCCCTCAGTGGAAAGATCCATTTTCTATTTTGATCTTTCTGCTCTTGTAGCCATTCTCCAGTACCTACAATTGTACCTTCATTACTGCAATCTCTCTTTCTCGAATTCCTGCAGTCATCCCATTTCTGTGCCTTTCACCTGCAAACATCCACAAATTGTCAGATTTAAAACCATATGACCCTTTGGTCTTACTTGAAGTTTCAGTCTTCAAGCCTTCATCTTCACTATCTCCCAGAAATTCTCCTTGTTCTGGTTCACAAATGTATTCTTCCATTTCAAATTCCTCTGGACTCATCTTCTTGCCATTTACCTTGGCATCCTCTTTCTTATGTCCTCTACCGTGGCTTTTTCCTAAACCTCTGCTATGACTATCAGTAGTCATCTCCTTCGCCATGAGTTCCTCACCTATGAGTTGCATGAAGCCTCTACCACAGCAAGCTCTCTTGCTGCCACTTACCTCACCAATCCTTCCCTCAGGATCTGGTCTTTTGGTAGTCATTGGTCCTCTGCTGGAACCTTTCGAGCATTCTCCACTGCTCTTTCAGGCTTCTCTCATCTGCAACTTTCTTCAACCTCTGTTGATTCTCCTTTGCAACAAGCCTCTGCAACAGCTAGTCCTCCTAGCTGCAATCTTACCCCACTAAGCTCTCCTTACTTAGTCTTTTGGTAAGCACGGTCCTTTGTCTGGAACCTTCTCCTGAGCAACACCTTTGCTCCCTCTAGGCTTCTGCAATATCCTTCTCTCTCCTGAGAACACTTAAGTTGTCCTCTTTATCCAATTCCTTATTGGATTCTTCAGGTTCACTGCCACTTCTCTGCAACCATAAACCTCAGTTCATAAATTTCAAGTCAGAAAATAATCTCACCTTTTAAGATCTTGCATGATCTTGTCCTCCTTCCTCTTCTGCAATCCTATTCAATTGTGTAGTTTGCATATCAGATAAAAAATCATTCATCACACATTCAAAGAAACATACTTCAGTTTTCGACTGTACTCATTCAAGAAACAAACAATCTTCAACAAAGTATTCCTGCTCTGATACCACCTAATGCAGCCCAGGCCACCCCAAGCCGCTACTACCAGGATCCTTCCTTCATTCCATGCATATAAAACATGCACCTCTATCCAACCAATTCTCAGCTCAATTCTTTATAGCTAAACCGATTTCAAAACAGCAAATCACAAAATACCAGAGCTCTTTAAAAGAACATATTAAAATGGATTCACGCGCAAATTAAGAAACAACCACATGTGTCCAAATGATTCCCAAACCCTCTACGCAACCGCAGGCATATATGTATATATAAATAATTGTCACTGTTGTAATTTAGCACCGGCATACGCATTCAATATATATCTTCCTCCGCTTACGTCGCTGGTCTACACAAAGGCTCATATATGTATCAATTGCCACGCAGGCGTATTCATACCTCTCGCCATACTTTTGCTCCAGCACATATTTCTGTCAACGCATATACATATTACATATGCGGTGCTTGTCTTCAGTTGAATATGCAGGCCGATTATGGATCACATACATCTCTCTTCGATCCTATATATAGATGAAACAGTTCAAGCCTTGGACAGCTGGCCTTCAATACAAGTTACGATTAGAACTGCGCCTCCATTATAGTATTATGCTATTAATACTAACAGCAAACCGGCCTTTTATGCATACAATGGCCAGCAATACAGAACATAAACTGCTCAATATATACGGGACAGCGCCAACACATTAACAGAAACCTTTCCATACATATTCAATACACATGGTTATATAATTTTGCAATTGTTCGACGTAGCTCTCGTTGCAAATTATATTAAATCATTGCCACAGCAAATGCGCATGGGGATAAAACCATTAATCACAGTCCATAACAATAACGCCGAGCCATAACAATAACGCCGAGCGCCTATCCATAACAATAATACGTGGAGAAATAAAAGCCATTCACACCTTCCAAACTACAGTTAAAATCAACCGCTGGATACATGCATAGCATCATGTCTCACACTTCATTAAACGCAACCATGTTCATGCAAATCAAATTTAACATACTTATATTCACATAAAACAAACATTTACAAGAGATTCCCACTCATGGCCAGATATACAAATCCATGGCCCTTTTACAAACTGCTCGGAGGCTTCCAAGGAGAACCCTTCCTTCTCACACTCACTCCTCCACACTTCCTCTCTGCCTTCAATGCCTATGAGGCTCCATAATTTATTAAACTTAGCATGATAAGAAAATCCTAAAATCACTCAACTAAAGCTTATGCAATGCATACATATGGCAAAAGCATATTTTTAGCTTTATTCTATCTTTTTCCTATTCTAAAATAGAAAAGCTATCCTTATAACTTAATGATCCACATCCACTCCTTTATGCCTAAAATCTCTCCTAGTTTTATTTGAGAATATCTAATTACTTGGAATTTAGAAACTAATGCATGACCCCTATGTCTATTATTTACAATAATTCCCTTTGAGTTGGATGCTCCCGCATCAGTGGATCACCCGATCGTGTTTGCAAGTTGGTGATTTTCCAAAGTAGAAAAGAACTACTCTACCACCAAGCGCGAGGTGTTGGCAATGGTGTACGCGCTCGAAAAATACCGACACTATTTACTTGGAGGACATTTCAAGATGTATACCGACCATTTTGTGTTGAAATACCTGGTGAATAAGCTTGTGCTTGGGGGGTGCATATGCAGATGGCTCTTACTATTTCAAGAATATGATTTTGAGGTCATAGTCAAGCCGGGACGCCTAAATGCAAGACCAAATCACTTGTCATGAATTGAGACAGGTGAGGAACCAACGAATTTGGAAGAGGGATTACCTGATGCACAACTCTTTGCAGTGCACGTCGTGGATTGACACTTCGAAGACATAATCCATTTTCTAACAACAGGGATTGTGCTGAAGGAATACTCAATCTAACAGAATAAGGAATTGGTGGTGCACATGGTGGACTTTTCTATCATTGTGGGGCACCTCTACAAAATGGTCAATGATGAGATATTGTGAAGATATGTACCTGAATTTGAATGAGGTCAGATCCTCGCGGAAGCACATGGGGACATTGCAGGAGGACACTATGCAGGACGCGCAACTGCACAGAAGATTCTTCGCGTAGGGTTATGGTGGCCAACCCTGCACCAGGATTCGAAAGTGCACTGTAAGGCCTACGATATATGTCAAAGGATTGGAAAACCATCACGAAGGGACGAGATGCCACTAAATCCACAAATGAAACTACAACCATTTGAAAAATGGGCAATTGACTTTGTGGGCCTGATCAAACCTCAAGGAAAGACGGGTGCGTGCTACATCATCACCACGATAGAGTACCTGACACGATGGGTGGAAGCGCAGCCAGTCAAGGATTGCACAACTACTACGGCTGCAAAGTTTTTGTTCAAAAATGTGTTAACACGATTTGGCTATCCAAAAATCTTAATGAGTGATCGCGGAACACATTTCCTGAATGAAACCATCAGTGCGCTCACAAAAGAGTTCCAGGTTTATCATCAGAAAAGTACACCGTACCACCCATAAGTCAATGGGACAGTAGAGGCATTCAAAAAAACACTGGAGACTGCGCTGACCAAAGTATGTAACGTGCAGCTAAACGACTGGGACCTACGCGTACCTGCTATATTATGGGCATATAGGACAATGTGCAAGAAATTGACGGGACATACACCTTTTCGGTTAGTTTATGGCACAGAAGTTGTCATGCTGATGGAATACATTGTACCTAGTCTGCGAATAGTAATGCTCACAGGCATGATGAATTGCGAAGCTCTGGAAGAAAGGATCATGCAATTAGAAGAACTTGAGGAAGAACGGTTTCTAGCTAGATTTCATCAGTGGGTACAAAAGCAGTGACAAAAGGCTTGGAATGACCGCCATATCAAGTTGCACACCTTCAAAGTAAATGACTTAGTGTTGTTGTATGACAACAAGTTTGAACAATTTCTGGGAAAATTCAGAATGCACTGGCTGGGACCATATGTGGTTAAGGAGGTCACAAACGGAGGCGTGGTCCAGCTAGTCAAACTAAATGGAGAACCCTTCCCAGGCAAAGTAAACGACAGTCACTTGAAACCCTACATGGGTGGGCCGACTCTCTGACTAACTGACTGAAGCACAGTCTTCGCGACCCGAGGAGCCGGACAAGGGCACGAGACTATAAACACACACAACAGATGCTGGTACCAAGGTAAGGACACAATTCAGACATAGATGATTCAGAAGCAAGAATGCAGCAGGTACAACAGGCAACGGCTCAGTGCGCTGCCGACATTCAGGCCGTTGGGACCAGTTGGAGGGACTCCGCGCCAAGATCGTCGCGCCGACAAAGTGACTCAAGGATGAGTCACGATGATTGTGTTGGGGGCCTGTTGGGCATGGAATCCCCCCACAACATGTTTTGGGGCTCAAAGCCCAAGTTTTGGTCAAATGTATTGTAAGACTCCGTGAATTGCAGGTGCGGAGTGCAAAGTATAGGTTGAGTCATAGGGTTGTCCACCCTAAGTATTGTAAAGTAATGTAATGTCATGTTGGCCTACCCATGGTCCGCGGACCATGGGATTGTATAAATAGAGCGAGGCTCTAAGTTGTAAAGAGAGCAGATAGAGAGATAGATGAATACGAATGGTTCGAGCATAGAGTAAGAGTCTAAGTGTATTGGGTCATAGTAGTAGGAAGAGGCTCTGCAGCTGAGTGTGCAAAGGCCTAGTAGAGTCCGTAGTTGAGTGCGTAGACCCCTGCAGCTGAGTGCGCAGGGCGGTGTCGAGTCTGTAATCTTGAACGAAGAATAAATAAAGAGAAGTTGATTCCAATTTCTGTGCATCTGTTGTATATTGCCTTCTTTACATTTATATTGTTTTGTTTATCATGCACACTTATATGATTGCTGGATATACTGTTAATTGATCATCATTCTTACACAAATAAGTTAAGTAATCAGGTAATAACATATTAAATAGCAAGGAACTTGGGTATAATACGGGTCGCGCCCCGAGTAGGGCTGCGCGGAAGCAACATCACAGGTTGTGAGGGACTAACAGGTGCGTGTAGCGACGTGTGCGCAGGGTCAAACTACGGACCTCCAGAAGCTCATCAAACATTCCTAGGGTGTGGAAACCTAGTTCTAGCACCCTCCCATACTACTTCGGGTGAGACCTCAATCCGCACTCTGCGGACTATTGCCGAAAGGACCAGTAGTACCGGGATTTTCTTGGCTAAATCACCTCTCAACCTGGGTCAATACCACACAAGCCAAAAACTTACGAGGATATGTAACACTTTATCCCAACTTTCCTAACCATAGAATCTTCTCAACAGACCACATGAATCCATGAGCTCACATTGCTGCAGCATATATCTTTGTGACCCAAAAGAAGGATGATTTTGATGTGCCCCTCCTACAAGTGGACTTCTATAAGCTACTTCCTCAGTAGAAGATGCCTCCTTTATCCACTTTGCTAGTAATTAATCTCTTCAATCAAATCACCACCTTGGGGGAGTTGAAGGCAACATGATCCAAACTGTAGAAGGATGTTATAGAATGTAAGTTGAAAAAAGTTGTAAGGGTAGATGATATCATAGGAGAACCATTAAATTGTGTCACTTAGTGAGGTACTACCCATGTTACTGCCCTTTCAAAGTCGGGGAGGTACTACCCCTGTTAAAGCAGAGAAATGAAAAGGTACAAATTTTGACTTTTATTTCCACCGATTCATCAACAACCGTTAAGACTCTAATAAGAAAAGAAAATTGCATCATGCTCTTTCACGAGGGAAAAAAATGAAGCATGTTCCTCTATGGGTTGTTTAGGCATGAGAAGCAGGGAAGATCTCAATCCGTTGTTGTGGTGTTTGGGGGAAGAGGCAGGTTAAGAGCTCCATGAGAACACTGTTGGGTAGTACTGGCCTCTCAATATTTTTACTCACATATATTTTTGTTTAATCACATCTAAATTACATCCATATTACATTTCACAAGACTTAGAACTTGGCAAATTAATTTTCTCTCACTCACAATTTCTAATAATTTAACAAAAGTGAAAAGAGACATTTTAAATCTTATATTCTCAAAATTTAATCAAAGCACCACATAAATGTATTTTTTTATAAGTGCAAATACTCTCTACTTGAATCTTTTTACATATAAGTTTTATTCATTTCAAATCTTGATGGAATAATATGACATTTTCAAATTTAAATAATCTGTAGCATATGGACATAAGGTTTCCTAAATTGATGTATGAGGAAACCATTCCTACATGCTCCACTGAGGTCCAAAAGGAAGAGTACCAACTCTTGGACATAAGGTTTCCTCCTTAACACGATAAAGGGAAGGAGAAATTAACTCTTTCACAACTCAAGGAGCATATGTCAAACATTGAAGCAAAACTTGATAATACAAAGTGGAAGAAACAAGCTGAAGATTATACATCAAGTATGCCAGATGGCCAAAGTGTAACTCAATATGAATTTAAAGAAGTTGGTGTTTCTAATGAACATGAGAGAAGAGGGCAAGGATCTTTGAATTTTTCAGCATTGAAATATTCCTTGTTGAGCATTCATATGCTTAGTGATCTGGATGAAAAGAAACACATGAAACAAAACCCATCATATATGGAAGAGGTGTGGTGGAGACCTACAACAAATTATGTTGAATATAATTTTTCTAGTCAAACACAAATAGGTGAAAATTGATTAGTTGTGCACAGTTAAAGAATACAGTTCCACTTGTTGTATCAAATCCAAGTATACAGAAGAAAGGAGATATGGTGAAGAAAAGTTTCCAACCTTACAACAGGCACTGAAAAAGCATAATGTTGAATGTGCAGAATCCAGTTTCCCTGATAAACATGAGGAAGTCAGTGAAAAATCATGGAATTTAGAAAATTTCAAGAAGCCTATTTCAAATTTTATTCGTTTAGATTTGAAGCATATGGAATAAGAAAATCAGGTTGAAGGGGACTTGTCAAGAAGAGTTGATTCTTTAGAATCAGACGATGCATAAATGGCTAAAGAGGACCAAGTAGCAAAATTAAAAACATAAGGAGAAAGACCACGAGATAATCATAAGAGATTTGTCAATGTGATTTCCATTTGAAATTTAGTCACCATGCTTTATTTGTCTAGTACTCTCTTTAGTTGTGCCCTAAGTTCAATAATTCAAAAAGCACTAGACACCTACATATTTCAATCAGTTGAATCAAAAGGGTCTTTCTAAAGGTTTGTTGGAGAGGAATCTGTTTGTTAAAAGATCATGAAAATAAGTTTCTTTCAAAACCAAAATGTCACAAATGAATAATTGCAATTAATGTCACAACAACAAACAAAAACTATTATTCCTTAAATTATGCCCAACATTTTAGCGTATAAATTTTAGAAGAAGATCCTAGAATGTTGACAGTGAGTGATCAACTGAGATATTAGAAGATGATCTTACCTATTCTTTCCTCCTGAGCGTGCCAAACACCTCCCATCTACCTTCTCTTCATTTAGATTTGAATTTGATGAGGCCTTTCCTAAAGAAACCTTGTTGTAACTGTCATCACCACTGTTGCATTCTTTTTTATCGCTAAGTCAACATTATGTGGGGATTGAATTAAAACCAAGGAGGGCACCGTTTTGGAGCTTTCGTAGGTATGAAGATAGGTGAACATGTGCCAGGATCATTTAACAAGGGAATGGAAGAAGTTACCAGTTGAAACATTTTCTAATTAGTCTACTTATTAAAGTTATAAGTAAAAATTCCCAATTTCAATATAAAAGAAAATAAAAACCCACCAAGTAATTTAAGATCTAAATCAAGATTGGATATTATTTATTCATTTGGTTTGTAGATTACATTAAGAAAATTAAAGGTTTCCAAACCAAGGTAAACGTTCTCTCTAATTCTGGAAGGTCAAGCCTTGTTCAAGTTCCCTTCTTTGCAGAGATTCTATATAACATTAATGTGTTTGTTTTCCTCAAGGAAACTTGTAATTTTGTTTGGGGTTAACACCACTTAGAACCATCTCATCCAAAATATTGGCAGCTTCTTGTGGCTTGTTCTCACAGCACAAACTAGTTATAAGCTTCTTGTACACTTCAAATTTTTGAGACCAATTGTTGAGCTTTATTTGGTCTAGAATCTCCACAACATCTCGAAGTTTTTGTTCTTTGCAAAGCTCGTTAATCAAACTAAAAGTACTATATAAATGGTAATTTCAGGGGATTGGTACTTACCATCTCGCTCAAAAGATCCATGGCTTCTAAATATTTCCTGCCTGTGTAGAGACGAAGATGACAACAATGTTAGTGAAATTATTTCGGTAAATTTTTGTTGGCCAACACTTGATGGAGAAGGTTCACTGCATCATCCAACTAGTTTGCCATGCAATGACCATGAATGATGGACTTGTTATAATTGAAAATATGAGGAACAAAGCCACCCTTAATATCCATGTCCCTTACGAGCTCCTTCACTTCAATTTGTCCTGTTTGCAGAGCCCATCTATTAAAGTAGTATATGTTAAGGTATCATGGATGCAACCCCTCTCAGAGATATCTATAAAAACCCTAAATGCTCCATCCAATGTCTTGGGGTTGGCTTTTACTAGAATATTGCAGGTTGATACACTCGAGTTCATTCCAACCATATTCATGTGGGATAGAATTTATGAGCCATATTCTGGCGATTTTCTTTGACCAGGATAGCAAAGATGGTTGTATAAATTTTGTGGGTGGGTTTGCATGGGAAGTCTTTATTTGTATGAAAGGTTCTCAATTTTCTAGGAAAATCATGCTCCTACAATTGTTTATTTACTTGTAAAACAAATAATGAATCGAACACGTAACCTCGTGAAATCGTTTACTTGAAATCGTGAAATTGTTTACTTGCAAAACCTTTGATGAATGGGTAAAATCATGAATCGAGCACGCAACCTTGGTCCGAATGGTTGTTCTCCTCTCTTCGTTGTAAGGAAAAAGGGTATCCTGATCTGCAGAGGTGCCCTGAAATCGAAATTGCATGACATTTTTAAAACCCTCTAGAGCTTCGTTCGGCATTCGTGAATCTAGTCTAAATGGTGGTTCTCCGCTCTTAGTTGTAAGGAAAGAGTAACCTGATCTGAAGAGGTACCCTGAAATTGAAACAACTAGATTCTTGAAAATGCTTCCTTAATAGAGGTCAGTGTTGTGGGACGAAGGTGAGCAATGACATGGATCTGCAAGAGTCGTTTGTGCAGTTGGTAATTGGATGGACAAGAAATTTTGAATCAAGAGCGAGTCGTTTGTGCAGTTGGTAACTAGATAGACATGAAATTTGGAATCGTGGCAGCGAGTTGTAACTGTCACCTTTCTGCACAATTCAAATCAATGCGTGATCATGATCCAATTATCTAACGAAGGATTGAATGGCACAGATTATGAAATACATGTAGTAGGGGAGTTCTTCTCACAGGGAAACACTTTATAGGTAAACATAGTAATATAGATGATATTAGGTGGGGTTGATAGTAATAAATAATGTATGAGTAATATTTATTATGATTTAGATAAAAATATGGTAATATAGATGACACTAGCCTTGGTTGATAGCAATGGATGAGTAATATTTATCAATAAAAATATAATGATAATGATGATATTATGAAGAGGTAATATTTATTAATGAGAATATAATAATGGAGATGACATTATATAAAGTTGTTAATATAGATGAGATTGGTTAATTTGTATGATGTATAATTTTATTAAATTTTATAAATCATAAATGAATAAATTTTGAAAGAGATTCAAGCTGAAGCCACATTTTACACCATCCAAAAACAATCATAAATCATTTTCCCATTTAATGTGATTATTGGTAAATCATTTTTCCATTGATATATGGGCTAGTTTCAGTTTTTCTTTTACTTTTCTCATGCTTCTTCTCCTTCATGGTTGATTATTTTTGGGGCAGTTATTTAATTGCGCTGAGAGACTCATTTTACAACCTAGTATGATGTGGTGTGATGTGTAACGTTGTCGGTCCGTCATCAAATTGAAATTTTGCTTATGTCGGCTTAAAATGAAATTTTAAAAAAATATAAAAATTAAAAAAATTAAATAATTATACAAAACATTTAAATAATGTTGGCTCGTAAAAAAAATTGCATGTGAAGAAATTGGATCACTCAAGGCTCATGATAGATCCATATTTAAAATGGATCTATGTTGGTTTAATTGAGCCGAAAGGTTCATACTAAAGCCTAGTATGATGTGTAAAGTTGTTTGTCCCATCAAAATTGAAATTTTGATCAAGTGGCCAAAATAAAAAAATAAAAAAAAATAAAAAATTTTAAATCAAGTCTCACTGACCGGAAGTCTTGGGTTCAAATCTTGGACTACCCTTCCGCGACCTGTATAACTATACAAAATATTTAATTAATATAGCCTTATAAAAAAAAATCTTCTCAAAGAATTGGATCCTCTAAACTCATATTAAATCAGTATTTAAAATGACTATTTTTTTTTTTTTTAAACTGAAATTTTATTATATAATTTTCTCTCATTATAAATAAATTTTAATGATTTAAAATGTATATAAAATATATTTTAAGGTACCGATTATCCAACTAAAATTTATGATAAAAAAATCTTTAAATAAGTAAAAGACCAAATAGAAATTTTAAAAAGAGTAAAAACGTCCCACTCTTTTAATCTCTGTGCTTGACTGTCCAAGATGTCGTCCCATATGACCATCACAAAATCTCCAAAAATTTCTTCCCGACAACGATTTATTTTCTCGGCCATCTTACTTATTTGTCGTATTCCTAACTCTTATATGGACGGCATGTGGCTGTCTCTCTTATGTGAAATACGATTTTGATCTCCATCACTCTCTGGACAGCACAACTTTCATCCGCTGCAGTCGCCATGTTTACTCTGTAATTCAACTTTCATCATCAGTTGCACTTCCATTGTTTACTTTCCTGGCGATGTATAATGACTATTGTGACTATTGTTTACTTTCCTGGCCATGTATATTACTATTGTGCCATTCTCTTTCACTTCACTGTAATATTTTTCTTTTTGCTGGTTGGTAATATCTGTTAGGTTTTTTTCGTTGGTGGGTGACATTTGTTTGACTTCACTGTAATATTTTTCTTTTTGCTGGTTGGTAATATCTGTTAGGTTTTTTTCGTTGGTGGGTGACATTTGTTTGTTTCACGTCGTTGCCACATTTTTATTTTGTGTGACTTCTAGAATTTTGGTGTTTGAAATTATTTACAGCAGTTTTACATATTTGTTAGGCTTTTTGTTTTTGTTGGTTGGTGACATTTATTTGGTTTCACTTAGTTGTCACATTTTTATTTTGTGTAATTTCTAGAATTTTGGTGTTTGAAATCATTTACAGCAGTTTTACATATCTGTTAGGTTTATTTCATTGGTTAGTGACATTTGTTCGGTTTCAGTCATTGTCACATTTTTATTTTGTGTGACTTCTGAAATTTTGGTGTTTGAAATCATTTACAGCAGTCTTACAAGTATTCTACAACACATAATAAGTTATAACTATCTTCATAATCTAGAGAGAGATTCTTCGGCAAAAATCACATGGAAAATCATTTGTCGACGCGTTTCAAACTAGCTGTTGGTCAGGAGTCTCTGCTCCGCCTATTTAACTTGCTTAGCTGGATCTGTTTCTTCAACTTGTCCTGATGATGAACCACACTTGTTGGTTCGAAACGCTTAGACAAATGATTTTCCATGTGATTTTCGCCAAAAAATCTCTCTCTAAATTGATATGGATCACAAAAGCCTGAATATTATCTTCATAATCATACAAAAATATTGTAGCTTATTCTTTTCACTGCAATGTTTCCTTTTTCTGGTTGAGGACACATCTTTAGTTTCAGGTTGTTGTCGGGCGTTTACTTTCTCTGCAACACATAATTCATTTCTCCAAAAGCTCCGATAACAGAAAATGTTGCATAATTTATTTCTCCAAAAGCTCTGATGACAGAAAATAAGTTTATTTTAATCACTTTGTATGAACCAACAAAACTTTTCTGATTCATAGATTAACTCAGTATAATCTCAAGTATACAAGATTTATCGATTATAAATTACTTTAAAACTTTAAATTTCTTTCATATAGCACAAATAAACCTTTCATTCAAAAAATCAATTACCATAATATAGATATACGAATTATAAAATAATAATGACATAATATTTGTAATATTTATAATTTAATAACCATTAAAACAATGTAACAATAATATTTTATATTTTATTATTAGAAAATGTAATAAAAATAAAATATTATTTATTTAAATTTAAAATTAATCAGTCGAAACAACACCTTGATTTATTACTTCAAATGAGTGGTATTAACTTATTACCTCTCCATTCTTTATTTATCTCATGAAACTATTACTATTGCATTTTTATTCAACTCATGAATTACTTGCATGGGAAATAGAAGATATGATAGAGCGCAATAAATTTGAGGTCAATTAAATTTGGATAAAGTGGTATTAACTTATTACCTCTTTATTCTTTATGTATCTTAAGAAACTATTACCATTGCTTTTTTTATTAGACTCCTGAACTACTTGCATGGGAAATAGAAGAAGAAGATGATATGATAGAGGGCACTAAAATACATTATAATTTAATATTATAATGAATATAACTATTTTAATATTATAATGTATTATAATCAAAATTATAATACGCTTTGCAAGGAATGTAATTACTTTGAAATACATTATTACACTCAACTAATACAATTTTTTAAACTTTAAAAATCACAAAAAATATTTATTCATGAGTTAAAATAATTTTATTTAATTTTTAAAAAAATATATAATTTTTTTTTATATAAAATTATGTTATCATCATTTAAAAAAATAATTGTTATAAAAAATAAAAAATAAATAAATAAATAAAATATAATTTAATTTACAGTAGTGTTTTTATATAAACCAAATTCAAATTACGCTTTTAATAAATAATAGCGTATGTCTCTTTACACATCTGGAATATGATTAGTTCAAGTCTTATTTGATAATGATTGTTACAAGTCTTATTCTGTAATGATTGTTATTGCAATATTTGTAGAACACAATGTCATGTAGATAATGTTTATCAATTCAAATAACAAATAACTAAGTAAATAAAACAACTCCATTTTAATATTTATATTTATTTTAAAGAATATATTCAACCTATTTTTCACATCAAGCAAGAACAACTATATCTCTCTATGTTTTACACAGAAAATGTAAAATCTTGTAAACAACCTTCTCAACAAAAACATTATGGCGACAATAAGACATCATTATTGTCAATGAGATTCTCCATTGGCTACAATGCAGAATTACAATATTAACCAATTAATAAAACCTAAATGAAATGGATTCTAAATCTTAACACAAATTTAAATTCACCAATTTTACTTTAATTTAGTTATATCTAAACTAAGCCACAAATACTAAATATATGATGATGGTGGTGGTGGTTAAGGTCGCTGACACCAAAAGAAACAAATTATTTATTTTGATTTAAGATTTTATTCCTATGCTCAAAAAGCTTGGAGAGAAGCCTCCGAGGTCACTATAATTTTGACATTGTAAAAGGCTAGGAAGTATTGTAACAAGGATTGTGAAACTGAGATCTAATGTGATTGTACGCAGGGCACATGAAGTGGTTTTCATTCTCAATCTTCCTATTCTCACATATATGGCAGATACTTTCCACCCATGGGGATTTAGGAATTGCCCAACGACCTATTTCACTATGGAGCTCATGAGATTCTCTAATCGTTGCTATATTAATTTTCTTTTTTGAGCTAGTTAAAATAGAGAGATATTTTTGATCTTCTAGAGTGGTGTTGATGACCTTCTTATAATAACTTAATTTTCTTTTAGCGGCTAAATCTTTCTCACACCACATTTTTTCTTTGAACTTAGAAGTAACAAAATCTTTACTGTTATTTATGTTTTGCAATGCATTTAGAAGTAACAATATCTTTAATGTTATTTATGTTTTGCAATGCATTTATGCCACCCTCGATTTAACCTTCGGTGGTTTTGGCTAGAATTTAAAGCTAGCTTAGGAAGTCTATGATAGTCTATGTTATTGAGTTTGTGCTTGTACAACAGAAACCTAAACATAATTAGGTTTTCAAAGACCTGGGAAAATAAGATAAGGTGTATACTAATTGTTAAAAATTTAAAAATAAAATTAATTCAAAAAATAAAAACTATTCCAAAAAATTTAAGTTAATATTTTTAGTTTTATTTTTATTAAATCCTAAATTTCTTCTTATGGGGTAAATCATTTCTCCTCCTAGTAATAAATCACTTTATTTTTCCATTAAATATGATTATTGAATTTATATAATAAATATGTGGGCTACCCATCCAGAACCAATTTAATTATAAAACAACACAAAAACAAAATGATACTCTTAGTGTGTAAAGAAAAACATACAGAAGCAAACAAACAGATGATTCTGGCAGTGTGTCAAGCATAGCTTTTCCTCTTTCCTCTCGCTGTGGTTGGCTAATTTTTTTGGGTAGCCATTTGATTTCTGCCATTGTCGTAAATCTCCACAATCTCTGACGGACAATGATTTACTTTACTCCACAATCTCTGACGGACAACAATTTACTTTACTGGTAATTTACTTTATTTCTCATCATCCCAACTCTATTGACTGCGTGAGGCTGCCGCCTTATGTGAATTACGATGTTTATCCCATCACTCTGTGACAGTAAAGTAGTACACCTTTCATCAGCTGCAGTCGCCATGTTTACTCTGCACTACAACTTTCATAAGTTGCACTTTCAATGTTGACTGTTGTTGCTCGTTCTGTGCACTGCAATGTTTTTCCTTTTGCTGGTTGGTGACCTGTGTTTGGTTTCAGGTGGTTGTTATAATAATTTATGAAAAAAGGAATGTGTATAAATTATGAATAATGATAAATTATGAATCATTTTTTTGGCAGGTGTTTAAGGAAAAATATTTTTGGAGAAAATTTCTATATTTTAATGAAAATTCAATATATTAGTAGGCAATTAAATAATTATAACATAGATTTTTTATGCTTTTAACTAGATGTTCAACATTAGCATAAGAATTATCTCCTTATCATCGAAATGGGTTTCTGCGGGCCGACGATGAACCCTAGCCAAGTCGTGGCCGCCTCCCCTGTTCCGGACGCCGCCTGGCCCATGCTCCGCCCTGCAGCAAACGATAATGCGAGATCAATACAGAGAACGCTGCTCTTGAAGTTGCATTCTTCAGCCGCCGCCGTCTCAGCGCCCTCGGCCTCCGTTTTGCTTCGGTCCTCTGCCGTTGACGAGGAAGATCCTGCTCAGCCTAAACTCAAACGGGGGCTTCGATCTCCACCTACGGCAGCGCGGGCTATTACAGCCATCCTTCACGCTAAGCTGCCCAGACCTCAGGACGGCTGCAGCAAGCACAGCCCGAGTTCCCCACGCCTTCACGGAAGACTTGCTCCTGCCGTCAGGGTCTCGGCCTGTCAAATAACTGAGGGCTTTTGCCATGAACCAGAGCAGTGGACCTCATCACTCGCATGGTCTCCACTTGGTTCTGGGGCGAACAACCACTCTCAGAAAGGCATTCGCAGCCTCAGATCTGACAGCGATGGGCCAGATCTGATCACCCAGCAGGCAGAGCAAGCCATGCTCTGGCCAGATCCAGAGATCTGTAATCATTTTGACATGGGATCCAGGCCTAAATCTGACCCCTTTCAGATTCTTATTTCTCAGCCTTCAGGCAGAACCAGCATGCAATGGGTGAGCCCTTCAGATCTGGTGCAGGAACTCAAACAGCAGCTTGAATGCAGATTGGGGATTCCATCCAGCCTTCTGCGACTTCTCTCTCAAGGTAAACAACTTGAAGACCATCTTCCTCTCTCTGCTTACAGCATTTCCAGGAACAACGTGGTGGTGGCGAACCTACGTTTAAGAGGAGGTGCAGGGGGGCAATCTTCCTCTACCCGGCCTTTCTCCTACAAGGATGCAGTCCACTCTGAGAACCCAAAACCACCGGAAGCCCCTAAATCTAAGGTCTTCCTGGTTGACAAGATCGAAGAGGTTCCCTTTGTTGAATTCATTCATGAAGAACTGGCTTCCCAGCAACAAGAGTTTGCTGAAAAAGCCATCATCTGCAGATTCAACGGTTTGTGGCCGCGTTCTTAGGATCTCTATGCATGGATACATGCAAACTGGACACATCACTGTAAGATCTTTTTCTGTTCGAAAGGCTATTTCATTGTTTTATTCAAAGACAGTAAGCACTATGAAAAGGCCTTAGAAGAGGGTCCGTGGTTCATGGGAAATGCAGGGTTATTCTTGACTCCTTGGTTTCCAGACTTCGATCCAGCTACTGCAACCATCACCAAGACTCCGGTATGGATTCGGCTTCCAAACTTTCCTGCCCACCTATGGAATACTCGTGTCTTCAGAGTTATAGGAGACACCTTGGGAAGCTTCCTCTGTGGAGACTTATGGCGAGAATCTAAAGGTCTCTACTCATATGCAAGAATATATGCGGAGTTAGACCTGAGCAAAGGTCTTCCAGAACAAATCAACCTAAGATAAACGACCTTCTCTGGACCCAGACTCTGGACTACGAGAATACAACTTTTCGGTGCCGCCATTGTCATCAATCTGGGCATTTGCAGAATACATGTCCATCTCGACCGGCAAAAAAGTGCAAGGCCAATGCCTACAAGCCCAAGACCAAACGCTGGACTCCCTGCTCTCCTCCTCTAGTGGTGGATCCTGGTTCCTCCAGCTCTGAAGATGAAGACAGCGATGAAGAATTGGAACAGGTCCCATCGCCCGTGGCCCCCGCCACCGATGGTTTGGCGCCTTCCTCTGACTCAGCCATTGCTCAGAAACGTGTCCATTTGTCCTCCTCCTCAGATTCAGAAAAGGAGAGCTTCCCCAAGGAGGGAACCCCGGCGGGGGATCCCAATCTTCAAGTTGTAATCGCTCATCCACCTCAAAATGGTTGGGTTGCAGTCAAAAATCGAAAAGGGAAAAAACCTCGTGTTGAAACCTCTACCCTCGCAGGGTAGTTCACTTTGTTTCTCTCAGCTTCTAGTGTCTTGTTGTAGCTCCTTGTTTGCATAACTCCTTCTCCGGAACCGAGGTTGATAGGTCTGTCATTTCCGGTTGCCGGTTCTTGCTTCTTTGAGATGTATCCTCTTGTACAATATTTTCACTTAATAGATTTAGTCTTAATTTAGAAAAAAAAAAAAAAAACATTAGCATAAGAATTATGGAGAATTTTGATTTTGTAATAGTAAGTTAAAATTTATCTATTCCTCCTCCAACCATATCAATGAATAAACATATATAACAAAAACATAAATTATTTATGAATATAGAATCTCTATGCTCTCAACTAGAGGGTTAAACATTAGTGTAAGAATTATGGAGAAATTTTGATTTTGTAATAGTATGTTGAAATTTATCATTTTTTCTCTTCCAACCATAATAATGAATAAACATACATAACAAAAACATAAATTATTTATGATTTTCTAATTCTACATGTTAGAAACTAGCAACAAGCAATTGGCTAATTGTTGTAGGTTTTAACCCCATACAGAAATTACCTGACACATAAAATCAAAACATGCGAGAGCATAACACATAAAACACATATACATAGAGATTTTCCTCTGGATCCCAAAACCGGAACTACCAGCTTGATTTTTCATTATCGTCCTTTCAATGTTACAATACATATTTATACATGCCGAAGCATCCAATACCATGGACCAAAAACTATTGCGTCCAAAACCATGGACCGAAAACTATCGCGTCCAAAACCATGTGTGAAAATCATGCACAAAACCGCAGATAGGTCCGCCCAACCTAACATAGGGTTCAAAACCAAAATTTTCCGGAGCGCTACCCGAGACCCCATAGAGTGGGGTTACCTACACCCCTCAAAACCCCTATGACCCCCCTGCTACGCAATCGACGCAACGAAGGGGGGGCTCCGCCCCCCCTCTAACCCGCCATTTAACTACATGGGCTAGTCATGGAAAGAATATAACACAACCCAACATTCTCCCACTTGTTGTTTTCTTTCCACAAGGGGCCACAAGAAAGCTTAGTCATTTATCCAGCCCTGCAATGCCCATTGTTTCTCTACACCAAGAAAACTTCGCAGAGCTCACAGATTTTGTCAATGCATTTTCAGTATTCTTCAAAGTCTCCACCTTTACTAGCAACACCTTTTTGTCTTTTATCATATCCCTCACAAAGTGATATTGAACATCAATGTGCTTTGTCTTTGAATGGTAAACAGGGTTCTTTGCTAAGAAAATTGCACTTTGGCTATCATAGTCTATCCTTATAGCTCCTTGTACTAACCCCATACTCGAACACAATCTCTGCAACCAAACTGCTTCCTTGCTTGCATGAGTGGCTGCCATGTATTCTGCCTCTGTAGTTGATAGTGCCTGTTAGAGTCGGTCTAGTAGCTCTCCATCAGCGATCAAAGCTCTTTGCATTTGCATAAGTAGGTGTCTCATCAGTGTCATCTTATTGCATTCCATTAGGCATGCCATAACCCTGATGGAGGAGCTGGTGTCTTTATTCCCCTCTTGGCACTGCTGGATCAAGTTGTTTCAGTCAATAAACTATATCAAAGTTGTTTGTCTTGTCTTGAGGTCAAAAGTCTTAGGTCTAGGGTTTAGGTCCAGTTTGTCTTCAAGGTCATGTCTCTAAAAGTCAATAAATGCCCAGCAGGCCAGAGGGATGATTATCAAAGTGTTTCTTTAAAAGATTTCATCTTGTACAGTTAATTTTTACCTTGGATTTAAAAACCCTGTTTTTAAAGCCAAGGTCATTTCTCAAAATTTTGTAAAAATTGTAAAAATTCAAAAATTCTTTGAAAGGCAACACGCAACCCTGGTCCCCTTTGCCAAGACTCTTCAGAAGCTATCCCTGCAAAAATTATCAAGGAAAAACATCAATTCAACCAATTTTAGGACAAAAGGAAACCAAAAAGTCAGCAGCATTCAAAGTTTAAAAACTGTCATGAAAAACATTAGAAAGAGGGTTTTGACATGAAATAAATTCAAAACAAAGGCTATAAAGTCTCTCTGTCCCTCCATTAAGCTTCATTGTGCCTTCAAGCAATAGAGCAAATCGTTTTCAAGAGCATTTGGGCGAATTTGGTGAAGTGTGAAGGCGCGCGACCCGTCGAGACTGGCGCTCGACCCGTCAGGCGAGCGCGAGCCATCAGGGCACCTCCGCCACCGTAAATTTTATACGGGCGCGACCCGTTGAGTGCGCGCGACCTGTTGGGAAGTGCACGCGACCCATCAGGGTTTCCTCCACAGAAAATTACCAGCAAACTGCCAAGCGACCACAAATTGTTCAAGCTTGTCAGGTTGGCCTTCAATCATATAAATTATGGTTTGCTAAAGCTTGAGAAGATCATGATAATATTTTAAAAGCCTTCATTTGCAAGTAAAGACTCCATGTGCTTTTGCTTGAAAATATCAAAGTTGCTAGGGTTTGTTTTGCTGTTTTAAGGTATTCCTTTTCATTCCTATTGTTCCTACATTTTTCCACCTCCCATTTCTTACTCCCTTATCACTGTTATTTAATTTCCCTACCAAAAATATTAAGAAATCAAAAATCAAACCCTAAACCCTACCTCCCATAACATCCTTGCAAATGAAATTGTATGATGATGTATATGTCATAATTCTTCCCTTAAACTCCCTGTTTCATATATTTTTCCCAATTTCCCTTCCAAGTCTCCCTTCCCTAACATTTCCCTTGTACTACTTGTCCCCTTGAAACAAAATTTCAAAACAGTTAAAACAACAGATTTCAAAGCAGAATCAACAGTACATTTCAGCCACTTTGCTCCTAAAACCATGTCAGAAACCGAAACCGATTATGAGCAAAGTGATGACCATGAGTCAGCTTCAGAGTTTGAGGTACATAGGAGGCCTCACAGGGGTGGTAAGAGCGGTCACCATAAGAGAGAGGAGCTCACCTCTTTGACCGATTTGGAGGCCTGTCCAATTGCAGTCACATGTTTCCGTTATCTGTCATGTTATGAGTTTTGCGAGAGGATCTCTCAGATTCAGCATCACAGGGAGTTGGCTTGCTTGTTTGTTTTGCATTTGCATGATGGGCATGTGAACCTTGCAGGGGTTGATTTTACATTGACACCTGAGATGATTGCTCAAGCAACAGGGATACCAAATGTTGGAGAAATGTGGAACAAGCGCAAAATATTGGAAAGTTTTCAGTATGAGCCTTATATTAAACCTGCATTTATGAGACAAGTGACGGGTGTATTTCCTTTCAGATTTTTGAGGAATGAGTATGCTCCTTTGATGAGGCTTATCATGCGCTATTTCACCTGTGAGGGCAGATTTTCACGTGTGTATTCATACCATATTCGCTTGTTGATGCATTTCACACGGGTTCGGATGATGAACATCCCTATTTTCTTGTGCCAGAATATTGAGAGGATGGTGCCCTTGATGCAGAGGAAGAGCCCAGCACAACAATATAGGAGCCTCTATCATTATGGTTTGATTCAGCTTGTGGTCATACATCAGTTGGCTCAGCATGGCATCCCATGGGAGGAGTTTATCTCTCATGAGTTTTTCACAGCACCACTACCACATCCTGAGATTGTTCATGAGGAGGGAGGACCATCACAGCAGCATGATATCCCTGAGATTAGACATGTCAGCTCTCCTCCATTGGTCACTTATCAGAGAGGCCACAGGGCCTTATTTGCAGCAGCTCGGCGAGTATTTTCTCCACATCAGGTGGAAGGGGTCTTGCCTTCTTCATCAACACCATGAGTGTTATCTCCACACCAGGTGGAAGGGGCCTCGTCTCTGACAGCAACACAGGTATCAGAGAAGGGAAAACAGCCCAGGATTGATGAGGGGCCATCAGCTGTTCCAGACATAGAGGTTGTTGATATTGATATCAGTTCTCCTAGCCTAGAGTCAAAGGACATCATTCATCACCTAAAAGCTGAAAATGATTCATTGCAACGAAGATTGGAAGGGGCACAATGGACGATCACATATTTAGAGTAGCGCAACAAGCAGTTGGAGGATGAGCACACTCTTGATGAGTTGCGGAGGATTCATGAGGACCGCAACTTGGCTCGAAAGAGACCCGGCGATTTGGTACCCGTTGAGCGAGAGGCTATGCTTCTCCAGGTCAATGCTCATTTGGAAAGGTTACTGGCCAAGGCCAACCAAGATAAGGACTTGCTCAGGAACATGAAAAATCATTATTGGGCGCGGATGCACGTATGCAAGGCAAGAATGAAAGTGCTCCAAAGACGGTTGGCCAAAGCACAAAAATGAGGGAAAAGGCCCAACCCCCTCAACATCTTGGCTAAGGCTTATTTGAAGGAGAATGATACTAAATAACTCAACTCCAGAACAATTTTCAAAAAAAATTGAGCATTTTGGGTTATTTGTAATTTTTCTGGCAAAAAACAGGTTTTCTTCACCGATGGGTCGCGCGCTTCCGTTTGGCAACTCTATTTTGGAAAAACTCAGTATTTCTGGATTTTTCATGGAAAGTTACACTTGCTCAGCCATTACCAAGAAATTTCACCAAGTTTTGGGCCTCCAGAAAGTCAAAAAACAAGCAAACAATGACTTTCTGCCACATTTTTGACATACAGGAAGCAGCCTTGGGCAATTGCAATTTTGGAGGGGCAAATGACAACCAAATTCAGAAATTCCACTTGGGTTGGAAAGTAGACATCCAGAATTTTCCAACAAGCCCACTTTTGCCTCATTTGGACACCTGGAAGTGCCTCAAAAGTGCCTCCAAAGGCGCACGACCCATCCAGGAATTGCGCACAACTCATCAGGCAGTTTGCACAGGAATTCAACCTACAGCTCAGCAAAACGCAGTTTTGACTGGATTTGACTTTTTGGAGTTTATTTTCATCCTCCTTGTTGTAAATGATGTAATTTTATGATGTTTAGACACTTATTTATCTCTTCTAGAAGATTCATTCATAAGATAGGCAAAATTTAATGAATGAATTGGTTTCCTAGCTTATAGAGGCAAGTTGTTTTGATTGCCTAGTTTTCAGTGCTTAGTTTAGAATTGGTTGAAACAACTCGTAGGATAGTGAGCTCGACCCCTAGAGGCAGGGAAAGATGTTAGATGGCCTATATTATGTACTTTCTTGCTCATTTTCATGGTTGGACTCTTGAGGGAGAAGCTCTTATTGTATTACTCACTGTATCTCTACAATTTTTGGCAAAGGAAGACCAGGGTTTTGCAGTCTTTTTTGGGATTCTTGTGGTCACATGTATTGATGGTGTGTTTCTCTTTGTACTTTTAAGTGTGTTATGTGAATCATTTCCTTACTTTTCCTTCTGCAAATTAGGCAAATGAAGTGTTAAAGTAGAATTCATGACTGTCATGCTCTACTTTTAAGTTTGCTTAATATCAATGTTTTCAACTGTTTAAGGGGAATTCAAGGTTATTGCTTGCTCTCCTTAACTCCTCACCGGTCATTCTCATCCATCCACCTCTATCAAAGGCATCAATATTGTCTCCTACCTTGCCCCAAAGAACCCCCTGTGGAGACTGTGTCCAATCCCCGCACCCGAAATTGCCATTCCCCAATTTTCCACCAAAAACCTAAAATCCCAAATCAAACCTCTTGATCAGTTTACTAGCCTAAAATTAGTGTTTCCTTATTGGTTATCTCGCCCATTGAAGATCTTTACCAAGATAAACCGGAGAGAGCCCTCTCCTGCCCCGTAGGGCTAGCTACGAGGTTAAGTGGTTTGATGTTGCCTTGGAGTTTACCTTTTTCAGCCTGAGGTGAAATTTCAAGCGCTAACATATGCCAAAATATGAGAATTCAGTATGTACACCCGGAAATATTTCAGAGCTTTTACCAGCGCCAATGCTTGTTTTTCAATGATATTGTACTTCAGCGCTCCATCCCTTATAATACGACTGAAAAAAGCTATGGGCTTTTCAACTCCATCTCTCTTTTACATCAGCACAACTGCCAATGTATGCTCTGAAGCAAATGAAAATAAAATAAAATCTTGTGTATAATCCGGGCTGATTAGAGTTGGGGCTGAAGATAAAATTAACTTTACCAAATTGAAAGACTTTACCGCCTCTTCGGTCCATTTGAGCTGGCTGTCCTTTTTGAGCATGTTGGTTATTTCTCTAAGATGTTCGACAAGATTGGGAATAAAGCGACGCAAAAAATTCAACTTGCAATTAAAGGACTGAATCTCCTCCTTGTTTCGGGGCTGCTCTAACTGCTGAATTGCTTCCACACATGCAGGATCTATACGAATTCCATCTTTAGAAATGGTATGGCCCAACAGCTTGCCTTCGCTCATAGCGAAAAGGCTCTTCTTCGGATTCAATGAGATACCATATTTTCTGCACTTTTGAAACACCGTTGTTAAATGATACAAATGCTCCTCATCAGATTTAGAAAACACAGTTAAATCATCAAGATAAACGACCAAAAAGACATCCTTCTCATTAGCAAAGGCCATGTCCATCGCCCGCTGAAAGGTAGCACCTGCGTTTTTCAATCCAAATGGCATCTTGGCATAATGAAATGTCCCCCATGGAGTTGTGAATGCAGTCTTGTCGCGGTCATCCTCATGCACCAAAATCTGATTGTACCCGGAATAACCATCAAGTAGAGACATCCTTGATGCGCCAACTACCCGCTGCAATATATGATCCATTTTGGGCAGCGGATAATTGTCTTTTAGCGACACCTTATTGAGATTTCTGAAGTCTATACACAAGCGAATCTCGCCGGTCTTCTTTCTCACGGGCACCAAGTTGGAAATCCAGTCAGAAAATCTGATTGGCACTATGATTCCAGACTTATACAACCTGTTGACTTCCTTTTCAATCAATGGCAACAACTTAGGATTAATTCTTCTCAACTTTTGTCGGAAAGGCTTTTGATTTGGCTTTATGGGAATGGTGTGCTGAATGATACTTGTGTCATAAGTTTTCAAATCTGAATAGTCCCATGCAAAAACATTAGAAAACGAAGACAACAATCTGATATATTCTTTCTTTACCTTGGGCGACAATGCTTTTGATAGCTTCACCATCTTTGGATTCTCAGCTGTCCCGAGATTCACTTCTTCGACACCTCCTTCCGTGGGCCTTAAGGTGGGTTTGCGGGCCACGTCATCTTGATCAAACAACTCTTCCAAAGGAATTAAGCCTTTAGGAATGAAATTGTCTTTAAGCTGCAATACATCCATTTGATTTACTTCCTCAGCTTCTGTGTCTATGGAGATGTCTTTGAAATCACCCTCAACTTGCAGAAAATCCTTGATTTCTTCGTCATCTTGGAAAACTTGCCAACATCTTTGATTGTCTGGAACTGTAGGACGATGCTTCACATAAATCTCAAACTTATTGCTGGAATTCATGGGTATTTTCAGATTACTTGCTGCCTTAGCCAATGCATCCGCAACACCATTTTGAATACGGGGCACACATGTCAAAGTATGTTCAGAAAACAATTTTAAGATATCTAGGACAACATTTCGATATGCTCGCATACGAGGATGCTTGGCCTGAAATTCACCTTTCACTTGCTTTATAACCAACTCGGAGTCGCCATATACCGCTATCTTCTTTGCCTTCAACTTCCGAAGGATTTTCAGACCAGCAATGAGAGCCTCATATTCCGCCTCATTATTTGAACAATCAAATGCCAATTTGTATGAACATACCCGTACCTTGCTGGGGACTTGGCTTTGGACTGAAAATGGGCCTCGAATCCACACACCTATACCAGCAGCATCGCTGCCCACAGCGCCATCAAAATCCATGGTCCAAAGACCATCCTCATCATCCTCTAAGTGCTGAAAATGTGATGTCTCTACATTTTCTGTTTGCTTCCCATTGATCTCAGCTGTTGGCTTCATGACAGCGGACCTTTCTTCCCTTTCCTTTCTCAAAATTTCTCTAAAATTTTCTGAAATGTTTGGTATATCTTCTGCTTGAACTAACTGACTATCTATCTCATTAAAATTCTCCGCAAACAAAACAAATGACTCTAAATCTGTATGTACATAATTTACAGGATGATTGATTGGCTTTTCCTTACTAGTGATCATGTATTTCATCTTTTGTTCCCGATATAACTTCCTCATCTAACCAAAGACCGGAATTGTAGCATAGGAAAAATCGAGTTGAAGTGTACCTTTGAGTTTCGCTCCCCAAGATCTAGAAAGCAACATGCCGAATCGTGGAGGAATATCCGCCACCACCACATCCATCAAAACATTCTTCACTGGAATTTGATCTAGGCTCACCACCAAGTCCTTGATCAAACCAATACATTTTACCCGGCTGGAATCAAACGAACACAAATCATGGTATTTCCTTGTGATGTCAAGTCCCAGCTTCTCCATAATCGTTTTCGGCATCAAATTATGCGAAGCTCCCGAGTCAAACATGGCATTGTGCAACACATACTCATGCAATCACAAACTGATATAGAATGGAGGAACATCACTTTCGGGGGACTCACCATTTAAAGCAGGCCCCAAAATTAGCTCCGGCTGATCATCTTCTACATTCACCGTGTCTAGCATTGGATCAAAATTCAGCATCTTGGAAATTTGGCCTCGGTAAGTGCTGTTCTTCATGATTTCTGTCAAAGGAATGGACACTTTCAACTTTGAAATTTCATTCTCCAAACTAAAAACTGAAACCTTCTCACCTTCTTTAGCCGGAACCTCTCGTTTTTCACTTTTATCTCTCGATGTGCTTGATGGCTGATCTATCTTGTTTGCTGATGATGATTGAATTGTTGAAGGATCAATTATGTCTTTTCCTTTTGTGTGTGGAGAAGCTGAATCATTCTTTGCTGAAGTATCTTTCCTTTTCTGAATGGGATTTATGGGAACAACTCGGTTTCTTAATTGTCTCTACTGAGCGGATAAAACATTTAGGTACCCTCTTTGATACTCTTCAGATTCTTCTTCAAGTGCTGCATCATTTGACAAGATATAATGTTCATCCTGAGGGATGATGGAGTGACTTACCAATTCTTCTTCTTCTGTAACATAAGTGGGCAGATCATCAGGAGTGAAGAAGTGATTTTCCTCTCCCACCGTATCACCTTCATCCTTTGATTCTTGGCTAACAAAATTCCGCTGAAAAGGAGGTTTAATTTGTTGCTGAACTGCTGCCTCTTGTGCCTTTGTTTCATGCTGCTTGATTCTATATTGTGGCTGCTGTGCACCTCGGAAATTAGGATTACGAATCTGAGGCTCCGACTTATCAATACGAACATTTTCAAGTGCCCTTTTAATCTTTTCAACTTCACGAAGAAGCTGATCTGATGTGGATGCTTCCTCTTTGATTGTGACTCGCTTTTCCGCCTTCATTCTTGACCTTTTATCATTCAAATTCGCTTCAACACTAACAACAATTTTCTGCATATCCTCCAAGGTAGGCGGATCTCTATCTCGCAATGAATAAGCCATCTCCGGATCAAAACCATCCGGGAATTTGAGAAGTGCTGATTTTCTAGATGGCCTCAAATCATCTGGAATAGCATTGTAAACCGTGTTAAATCTGATAATGTAGTCTTGGACCGACTCACCATGATTACGCTTGAGGTTGTTGTATTCGGCATTAATCTGAAGCGGATCCTTTCTGATTTCCCATCGATCTAGAAACTGGTTCTGAAGTGCTTCCAAGGTAGCAATGCTCCGGGCTGTCAAACCTCTGAACCACTTTCTTACTTCGCCATCAAACGTTTGTACAAACAAACGCATAGTTACATCCTCTTCATCTATCTCATATAGATCAAAGAAAGTCGTCATTTTATCTATATGTTGCTGAGCATAAATACTCTGTGGAGTGCCATCAAACATGGGAATTTTACTTTGATAATCGGCTGGCATATAATGCAGATTTTGGGGAAGAGAAAGTGGGGCAAACCGGGCAGCCATTGCTTTATGTAGATTGGGTCTAGGAGTAGCGGGTGGAGTAGGTGTAGCTGTAGTATGAGGAGTATGGGGAGGAGAAGTGGTATGGGATGTAGAAGGTGAACCAACTGTAGATGCGGGATAAGTGATTATGGGAGAAACAGAAATAAAAGGAGGATTGGACTGCTCATGCGCTGTGATAGTAGATCTAATATGACCAGATATAGTTTCAACGAACTCGGCAAGATTGGTAGCGTGAATATCCGAATGAAGAGATCTTAGGATGAAATTGTCAACCAATTTATTGTGTCTCTCAATTTCAAGAGCAGTTGCGAAATCAGGGTTAGGAACTAGAGAATCAAGTGCACTTTTAGATTTGGTTTTGAACAAAGACAACTCAAAACTCTCATCAAAATCAATGTCTTCAAGATACTCAAAAATAGCTGGACATGAATGAGATTTGAATATACGACCAGAATTGGAGGCCAGTTTGGAAATCAAGGAACAAATAACTAATCAGCCTGTGAAAACTCTTAACTAATCATCCAAAAGTTCAGAGTTTACAAACGAACTGGGGTAAAATGCAATTGAAGTGCTGTATTCACAAGCTCACGGAGATTGACTGAAGCAACGTTTATCTACTTCCGCTTATGCAAAGCAAAATCGTTTCGAAGGCTACCTGGCGTAACTTCAGGCTCCGTCTAAGACTTACGAAGCAAACACATCAATCAACAAACAATTTGTTCGTCCCCAGTATGGTCGCCAATATATTAGCGCTTGAAATTTCACCTCAGGCTGAAAAAGGTAAACTCCAAGGCAACATCAAACCACTTAGCCTCGTAGCTAGCCCTACGGGGCAGGAGAGGGCTCTCTCCGGTTTATCTCGGTAAAGATCTTCAATGGGCGAGATAACCAATAGGGAAACACTGATTTTAGGCTAGTAAACTGATCAAGAGGTTTGATTTGGGATTTTTAGGTTTTTGGTGGAAAATTGGGGAATGGAAATTTCGGGTGTGGGGATTGGACACAGTTTCCGCAGGGGGTTCTTTGGGGCAAGATAGGAGACAATATTGATGCCTTTGATAGAGGGGGATGGATGAGAATGACTGGTGAGGAGTTAAAGAGAGCAAGCAATAACCTTGAATTCCCCTTAAACAGTTGAAAGCATTGATATTAAGCAAACTTAAAAGCAGAGCATGACAGTCATGAATTCTACTTTAACACTTCATTTGCCTAATTTGCAGAAGGAAAAGTAAGGAAATGATTCACATAACACACTTACAAGTACAAAGAGAAACACACCATCAATACATGTGACCGCAAGAATCCCAAAAAGGACTGCAAAACCCTGGTCTTCCTTTACCAAAAATTGTAGAGATACAGTGAGTAATACAATAAGAGCTTCTCCCTCAAGAGTCCAACCATGAAAATGAGCAAGAAAGTACATAATATAGGCCATCTAACATCTTTCCCTGCCTCTAGGGGTCGAGATCACTATCCTACGAGCTGTTTCAACCAATTCTAAACTAAGCACTGAAAACTAGGCAATCAAAACAACTTGCCTCTATAAGCTAGGAAACCAATTCATTCATTAAATTTTGCCTATATTATGAATGAATCTTCTAGAAGAGATAAATAAGTGTCTAAACATCATAAAATTACATCATTTACAACAAGGAGGATGAAAATCAACTCCAAAAAGTCTAATCCAGTCAAAACTGCGTTTTGCTGAGCTATAGGTTGAATTCCTGTGCAAACTGCCTGATGGGTTGCGCGCCTTTGGAGGCACTTTTGAGGCACTTCCAGGTGTCCAAATGAGGCAAAAGTGGGCTTGTTGGAAAGGTATAGATGTCTACTTTACAACCCAAGTGGAATTTCTGAATATTGTTGTTATTTTCCCCTCCAAAATTGCAATCGCCCAAGACTGCTTCCTGTGTGTCAAAAATGTGGCAGAAAGTCATTGTTTGCTTGTTTTTTGACTTTCTGGAGGCCCAAAACTTGGTGAAATTTCTTGGTAATGGCTGAGAAAGTGTAACTTTCCATGAAAAATCCAGAAATGCTGAGTTTTTCCAAAATGGAGTTGCCAAACGAAAGGGTCGTGCGCGGCGCGCGACCCATCGGTGAAGAAAACCTGTTTTTTGCCAGAAAAATCACAAATGACCCAAAATGCTCAATTTTTTTTGAAAATTGTGCTGGAGTTGAGTTATTTAGTATCATGCTCCTTCAAAGAAGCCTCAGCCAAGATGTGGAGGGGGTCGGGCCTTTTCCCTTGTTTTTGTGCTTTGGCCAACCGTCTTTGGATCACTTTCATTCTTGCCTTGCATACATGCATCCGCGCCCAATAATGATTTTTCATGTTCCTGAGCAAGTCCTTATCTTGGTTGGCCTTGGCCAGCAACATCTCCAAATGAGTATTGACCTGGAGAAGCATAGCCTCTCGCTCAACGGGTACCAAATCGCCGGGTCTCTTTCGAGCCAAGTTGCGGTCCTCATGAATCCTCCACAACTCATCAAGAGTGTGCTCATCCTCCAACTGCTTGTTGCGCTACTCTAAATATGTGATCGTCCATTGTGCCCCTTCCAATATTCGCTGCAATGAATCATTTTCAGCTTTTAGGTGTTGAATGATCTCCTTTGACTCTAGGCTAGGAGAACTGATATCAAGATCAACAACCTCTATGTCTGGAACAGTTGATGGCCCCTCATCAATCCTGGGCTGTTTTCCCTTCTCTGATACCTGTGCTACTGTCGGAGACGAGGCCCCTTCCACCTGGTGTGGAGATAACACTCGTGGTGCTGATGAAAAAGGCGAGACCCCTTCCACCCGATGTGGAGAAAATACTCGCCGAGCTGCTGCAAATAAGGCCCTGTAGCCTCTCTAATAAGTGACCAATGGAGGAGAGCTGACATGTCTAATCTCAGGGATATCATGCTGCTGTGATGGTCCTCCCTCCTCATGAACAATCTCAGGATGTGGTAGTGGTGCTGTGAAAAAATCATGAGAGATAAACTCCTCCCATGGGATGCCATGCTGAGCCAACTGATGTATGACCACAAGCTGAATCAAACCATAATGATAGAGGCTCCTATATTGTTGTGCTGGGCTCTTCCTCTGCATCAAGGGCACCATCCTCTCAATATTCTGGCACAAGAAAACAGGGATGTTCATCATCCGAACCCATGTGAAATGCATCAACAAGCGAATATGGTATGAATACACACGTGAAAATCTACCCTCACAGGTGAAATAGCGCATGATAAGCCTCATCAAAGGAGCATACTCATTCCTCTAAAATATGAAAGGAAATACACCCGTCACTTGTCTCATAAATGCAGGTTTAATGTAAGGCTCATACTGAAAACTGTCCAATATTTTGCGCTTGTTCCACATTTCTCCAACATTTGGTATCCCTGTTGCTTGAGCAATCATCTCAGGTGTCAATGTAAAATCCACCCCTGCAAGGTTCACATGCCCATCATGAAAATGCAAAACAAACAAGCGAGCCAACTCCCTGTGATGCTGAATCTGAGAGATCCTCTCGCAAAACTCATAACATGACAGATAACGGAAACATGTGACTGCAATTGGACAGGCCTGCAAATCGGTCAAAGAGGTGGGCTCCTCTCTCTTATGGTGACCGCTCTTACCACCCCTGTGAGGCCTCCTATGTACCTCAAACTCTGAAGCTGACTCATGGTCATCACTTTGCTCATAATCGGTTTCGGTTTCTGACATGGTTTCAGGAGCAAAGTGGCTGAAATGTACTGCTGCTTCTGCTTTGAAATCTGCTGTTTTAACTGTTTTGAAATGTTGTTTCAAGGGGACAAGTAGCACAAGGGAAATGTTAGGGAAGGGAGACTTGGAAGGGAAATTGGGAAAAATATATGAAACAGGGAGTTTAGGGGAAGAATTATGACATATACATCATCATACAATTTCATTTGCAAGGATGTTATGGGAGGTAGGGTTTAGGGTTTGATTTTTGATTTCTTAATATTTTTGGTAGGGAAATTAAATAACAGTGATAAGGGAGTAAGAAATGGGAGGTGGGAAAATGTAGGAACAATAGGAATGAAAAGGAATACCTTAAAACAGCAAAACAAACCCTAGCAACTTTGATATTTTCAAGCAAAAGCACATGGAGTCTTTACTTGCAAATGAAGGCTTTTAAAATATTATCATGATCTTCTCAAGCTTTAGCAAACCATAATTTATATGATTGAAGGCCTACCTGACAAGCTTGAACAATTTGTGGTTGCTTGGCAGTTTGCTGGTAATTTTCTGTGGAGGAAACCCTGATGGGTCGCGTGCACTTCCCAACAGGCCGCGCGCACTCATGGGTCGCGCCCGTATAAAATTTACACTGGCGGAGGTGCCTTGATGGGTCGCGCGCCAGTCTCGACGGGTCGCACGCCTTCACACTTCACCAAATTCACCCAAATGCTCTTGAAAACGATTTGCTCTATTGCTTGAAGGCACAATGAAGCTTAATGGAGGGAGAGAGAGACTTTATAGCCTTGTTTTGAATTTATTTCATGTCAAAACCCTCTTTCTAATGTTTTTCATGACACTTTTTAAACTTTGAATGCTGCTGACTTTTTGGTTTCCTTTTGTCTTGAAATTGGTTGAATTGATGTTTTTCCTTGATAATTTTTGCAGGGATAGCTTCTGAAGAGTCTTGGCAAAGGGGACCAGGGTTGCGTGTTGCCTTTCAAAGAATTTTTGAATTTTTACAATTTTTACAAAATTTTGAGAAATGACCTTGGCTTTAAAAACAGGGTTTTTAAATCCAAGGTAAAAATTAACTGTACAAGATGAAATATTTTAAAGAAACACTTTGATAATCATCCCTCTGGCCTGCTGGGCATTTATTGACTTTTAGAGACATGACCTTGAAGACAAACTGGACCTAAACCCTAGACCTAAGACTTTTGACCTCAAGACAAGACAAACAACTTTGATATAGTTTGTTGACCGAAACAACTTGATCCAGCAGTGCCAAGAGGGGAATAAAGACACCAGCTCCTCCATCAGGGTTATGGCATGCCTAATGGAATGCAATAATATGACACTGATGAGACACCTACTTATGCAAATGCAAAGAACTTTGATCGCTGATGGAGGGCTACTAGACCGACTCTAACAGTGCCACTACAGATTGTTTCTTATTCATCCAACTGTTTGCATCTGCAAATAGGTTAAACACATATCCACTTGTAGATCTTCTCTGATCCAAGTCTCCATCCCAGTTCGCATCAACAAAGCCATGGATATCCAAAACTCTATCCAATGCTGGTCTTCCTTGGTAGCACAAACCATAATCACTAGTCTCACACAAATACTTGAAAACCTGCTTCACTGTTGTCCAGTGCTCCTTCCCTGGTCTTCACATAAACCTCCTCAATACTCCCACTGCATGTGCAATGTCTGGTCTAGTACAGACAATCACATACATCAGGCTACCAATTGCACTTGCATATGGAACACGAGACATATCCTCTTCCTCTTCTTGTGTCTTGGGACACTGTTCAACAAATAACTTTACACCTACAAGAATATGAACCTTCATCGATTTACTATCTTGCATATTAAACTTCTGCAATATTGTCTCAAAATACTTCCTCTGGTTTAACCAGAGCTTCCTCTTTTCCCAATCTCTTTTAATTTCTATGCCCAAAATATGGTTTGCGGCATCAAGATATTTCATGTCGAATTTGGAGGACAATTGGGTCTTCAAATCCTGGATAATTTCTTTGTCATTTCCAACCAGCGACATATCATCCATATATAAGACCAAATAAATAACACAGTCACCAATTAATTTAAAATACACACAATGATCTGCTTTGCTTCTGGTTAAGCCAAGTCCCTGTGTAAATGTATCAAATTTCTGATACCACATCCTTGGTGACTATTTTAACCCATACAAATTTTTCTTTAACTTGCATACCAGTTCTTTCTTACCCTTCACCACAAAGATTTTAGGTTGCTTCATGTAGATCTCATCTTCCAGATCCCCATGAAAAAATGTTGTATTCACATCCATCTATTCTACCTCAAAATCAAAGACAGCCACAACATATAAAAGTAATCTAATAGAAGCTACCTTGGCAATAGAAAAAAAAATATCACCAAAATCAATTACCGACACCTGGGAATAACCTTTTGCTACCAACCGAGCTTTGTATTTCTCCACCTTTCCTTTTGCATTTGTTTTCTTCTTGAACACCCATTTGCTGGCAATGGGTTTCCTTCCAGCCGGCAACTCCACTAGATTCCAAGCCTCATTTTTGTGCAAAGATGCCATTTCATCAACCATGGCCTCTTTCCAGAGTTTTCCATCCTTTGAATCTATTGCTTCCTTCACAGTTCTGGGATCATCATCAGTAATAAATAAAGCAAAATTTAAACAGAAAGTAGATGGACTATACCTTTCTGGCTACCTTCTTTCTTGAACTGATCTTCTCACACCCAGAGTTTATGGCTCTTCATCTTCTAATTCCTCCTCTGCTGTAGAGTCTGATTCTTCCTCTTTTAGCTCAAACTATATCTTCTAAAGTTCCTTTGGTTGGACTTCATGTTCAATAACATCTTTCACCTCTCTAAACACCACATCTTAACTATGCACTTTTCAGATTTACTATCCAACTTGGTTCATTTCTCCTTTGGAACATGTATATATGCATCACATCCAAATACCCTCAGATGTGAAAGAGAGGGTTTCTTACCAGTGCATACCTCTTGTGGAGTTTTATCCTTCAACGCTGATGAAGGTGATCTATTGACGAGGTAACATGCTATCTCCACTGCCTCTGCCCAGAATTCCTGTCCTAACTTGGCACCAGTGAGCATGCTTCTTGCCCTTTCCATCAATGTCTTGTTCATTCTTTCTGCAACTCCATTTTGCTGAGGTGTATATGGAGTAGTCTTCTGCCGTGCTATACCACACTTCTTATAGAATTATTCAAGTTACTTATTGCAAAAATCTCCATCCTTATCTGTCCTCAGCACCTTTATCTTCTTTTCTGTCTGGTTTTCCACCAGAGCCTTGAATTCTTTAAACCTGTCAAAGACTTCAAATTTCTTCTTAAGGAAATATATCCATGTATTCCTTGAGAAGTCATCTATAAATAATACATAGTACACAGAATTACCCAATGATGGAATCTTCACAAGTCTAAACACATCACTATGCACAAGCTCTAATATATGTTTCGCCCTCTTACCACTAGAGGGGAAACTCACTCGATTCTGCTTCCCATATACGCAATTTTCACAGAAGTCAAAATCCAGAGAGTTATTACTCATACCTTCTATTATACCTTTACCATGAAGTATTCGAAGGCCCTTCTCTCCAATATGTACAAGCCTTTGATGCCACATCACGGTCTTCTCTCTAGAGACCACTAGATTTTATGCTCCACTTTTAGGAACCACAGAACTATTGCACTCATCAATAACACTGCTACCATGAAACTTGTATAGATTTCCAATCCGAACTCCCCACATCAATACCAGTGCTCCCTGAACCATCTTGCAGGTATCCTTTTCGAACACTATTTTTACACCTGCATCATCGAGCTTGCTTACAAAAATATGATTTTTAGCCAATGCAGGAATATGTAGAACACCCGGAAGTGTTCTAACCCTTCCACCTTGCAACTTCAACTTTACTTTTCCATGACCAACGATTCTAGCCTTCCTATCATCCCCTAAGAAGACATCACCACCATCGTATTTCTCATACTCGCGGAACCACTCTCTATGGGGAGTGAAGTGAAAGGATGCACCCGAGTCAATCAACCATGCCTCATGATCTACATGTGTACTTGAAGAAGCCAAGTACACATCCCCACCTTCATCTGAGGTGGTTTTCGCCTCTGCAGAAGGAGTATTATAAGATCCCTTTCCTTTGTCAAGAGCTTTAGATTTACAGTCCCTTTTGTAGTGCCCTTCCTTTCCACATTTTCAGCACACCACCTTTACAGATTTTCCTGGAGATTTAGATTTCCCTCTAGATTTAGATCTCCCACTTGATGACTTATTTTTGTTTCTGTTCTGGGACCTTCCTCGTACACACAAGGCATCACCATTCTGGCTCTCCATATTTTTCCATCTCATCTCCTCCGTCAGCAAGGATGAGACTATTTCATTAAACTGCAAGGTAGTTGCATTGCTACCTATTGCAATAACCAAACTATCCCACGAAGCTGGTAGAGAACACAATAAACTGATGCACTTATCTTCATCTGAAATTTTAATATCAACAGATGCTGGCTGACTTACCACAATATTAAATGCGTTCATATGCTCTGTCACCGAGTCTCCATCTTTCATCCTCAGATTATACAACTTTTTCCGCTGGAACGTTTATTCACCAGAGACATAGACTGGTAAAAAGTCCCTAACTTGTCCCACAAAGCCTTCGTCGTAGCTTCCCCTGAAACATTCAACAATACTGAATCTGAAACACAATCGTATTTTGCTCTTTGCCTTCTGATCCAACTTCTTCCATTCTTCATCGGACACTCCAGTTGGTTTAGTACCCGGATCTACCGTGATCCACTCATCTTTATCCACCAATAGATCCTCCATCTTGAGTTTCCACAACTCAAAACTCTTACCATTAAATTTCTCGATCTTTATCTTTTCACTGCTCGCCATCTTCTTTAACCACCAGAATCGATCTCACAGATCTCCCACTGAACAAGGTCTACCATAGGCTCAAGTGAAATGCCTCAGCAACAAAGACATCCCCTTTAAGCCAAAACACCTCTGATACCAAATGTAGGTTTTAACCCCATACAGAAATTACCTCCATATGAATTCTAAAACACATAAAATAAAAAAATGTGAGAGCATAACACATAAAACACATATACACAGAGATTTTCCCCTAGATCCCAAAACCAGGACTACGAGCTTGATTTTTCATTATTTTTCTTTTAGTGTTATAATACATATTTATATATGCCGAAGCATACAATACCATGGACTGAAAACCATTGCGTCCAAAACCATGGACCGAAAACCATCGCGTCCAAAACCATGTGCGAAAATCATGCACAAAGCCATAGATAAATCCACCCAACCTAACATAGGGTCCAAAACCAAACTTTTCTGAGGTGTTGCCCTGGACCCCATAGAGTGGAGTTACCTACACCCCTCAAACCCATTGTGAGCCCCCCTGCTACGCAATCGGTGCAACGAAGGGGGGGCTCCGCCCCTCCTCTAACCCCCGTTTAACTACATGGGCTAGTCATGGAAAGAATATAACACAACCCAACAATTGTTTTTCCTTAGCATTCATTTTTTGCTAGTGCTTTGCACTTAATCCTTGCCACTAGTAAGATTTTATTCCATGTTATTGCTGTGCATTTATTTCCTACCATTACTTTGCATTTATTTTTTGTTGTTACTAGTTTATTTTTTTTAGACAAGAGTGTTAAGTTTTCCATTACACCAAAACCCTCAGGCCTTAGTAAAATTCCAAATCATTATCATTACCTTTTCTAAGTGAGTCCCATGGTGGATCCCACAGTGACGGTTAGTCCAGGTGATCGATTCCCAACAAGGTGAGAGTGAAAATCCTACACCCCTATCAAACGCAAATCGAGGAATCAAACCTAGGCCAAGGCTCTCATACCATGTTAGGTTTTCTGTTACACCATAACCCATAGGTACCAAGGTCCAAACCTGTCTCTATACCACTATAAGACAATCAAACTAGAAACCAAATAAACTGTATATTAAATAGTGTCTCTATCAATGATGTACAATGTGTACATATTAATACATACAGGAAACTATTGAACTAGTTTGAAGGTTTTCTTGGACTCCAATAACTACTCAAACTAACCCAAGCTTAATCCCAAGGATTAGCTAACAAAGTGATTTCAGGAGAAGATTTGGGTGCAGTGGGAAGTCATGTTTAGGAAAGTGTGCGCAAAAGTCATTTGCATATAGATGTGAAGCCTGTCATTACCAAAATTTTTATAAGACTGTGGGAAGACATTACTCATAACATACACAAAACTGGTTTGGGTTATAAAAAATTTATCCTCGATGTATCTTTTCACATTCAAGGTTTTTCTAAACCAATACAATTCCAAAGTGTTGGATTTATGGATTGTGTTGTTCCAGAACAAATTGATAGATGCCAATAGTGTAATAGAGTTAGACATGTGAAAGATTAGTGTTTTGATCTTCACTCATGTGAGCATTGTGAAAGAGAAATCATCAGCCAAACAAATGTTCGAGAAATAAGGCTACTGCAAGAGAGTAGCTAAATTTTGGATGGATTGCATGTTCCAGAAATAAGGCTACTATAAGGGAGCAACTAAATTTCGGATGGATTGCTTCTTGGGATTGGATGGAAACAACCAAGAAAATTTACAAGTCATATTGAAAAATATATTCGATAGTGATGAACAACCTCGTAGTGATGAAGAATATTCGCACCTTGTAGCCGACAAAGGGGGAATTGTTGATGGTTTGCTACATGTTCGATATCGATATGTCAAGTGAGCCTGAGTTAGAGTTAAGTTGATTGAGTTGTATGTGAACGAGCACTTCCATATTTGGAATTGTTCGAGGAACTGTTGCGATAGTTCCAGAGTTTGTGGTCACCTTAAAACCACATTTTTGAGTGTTTTGAGAACTGTTATGAAGGTTCGAGAGTTGGTGTTGGTTGAGACCTTGAGTTCTCCCACATTGGTTTGTGGTCATCCTTAAAAACCGTTTCTTGAGAAACATTCAACTCTTGGCTGAATTGCATTTTTGCGGTTTGAGCTCTCATTCTTGGACTTTGGTACATCCCTTCGGATTAAGGGGAATGTTCGACATCTAATCTTTGGGATTAAGATTGGGTTAGTTTGAATAGTTATTGGAGCCTAAGAAGACCTGAAAAATAATTCAAATGTTTCCTATATATATTGATATGTACACATTGTACATCACTGATAGAGACAATGTTTAATACACAGTTTATCAGTTTCTAGTTTGATTGTCTTACAAAGAGAACTAACAACCTCCATCAATATATGAAACAACCCCCAAGCCAACTGTATCATAAACTCGTAGGTTTGAGATTGGCTTCAATATCATCATATTTTTCTTTCCTCAATTTTTATTTTTCAAGTTAATTTTTCTAAATTTTACGCTTAAAAAAAGAGTGTAAAATATATTTTTTTATAATAATTTATGAAAAAAGAATGTGTATAAATTATAAATAAACAAATAAAATAAATAACCCTCCTTTATTTTTCTCGTTATTTTTCTAAATTACAAGCTTTAAAGAAATAGTGTAAAATATATTTGTTGTAATAATTTATGAGAAAAGAAAAGGTTTAAATTATAACAAAAATAGTAGTAAACAAATAAAATAAATAATAGATTATTAAAAATTTCTTAAAGGGATTTGAGGAAAATCTTTTGTGGAGAAAATTCAATGTATTAATAAACAACTAAATAGTTCTAACATAGAATCTTTATGTTCTTAATAAGAGTGCATAAGGACTATGGAGAAAATTTGATGTTGTAATAGTAAGTTAAAATTATCTTCTTTATCCTCCAATCCTAGTACTCAATAAATATGCATAACAAAAATGTAAATTATTTATTTTCTAATTATATATGCTAGAAATTACCAACAAACAATTGGCTAATTGTTGTTGCTTAGCGTTCATTGCTTGCTAGTGCTCTTCATTTAATCCTATCCACTAGTCAACTTTTATTCCATGTTATTGTTGTGCATTTATTTCCTACCATTACTTTTCATTTATTCTTTGCTACCACTCACCTCTCAGATATATGCATTAGTCTGCAAGCCACATATATCACAAACTCATAGTTAATTCTAGGATCGAGACGTTCAGAGACCACCAAAAACAAAAGTTGGGATCCAAACTGCAATGGGACACCTATCCCTCAAGCCTTACTATGATGGGCCATGTCTCCAGAAACTTGAAACCGGGTGGACGTACTGAAAAACCACCATCCCAACCACTCAAGCGAAGACCCGTTAACAATAATTACCTAGTCCATTATAGGGCTATAAGGTGTATGAAACACCCATCCCAACATTCTCCCATTTGTTATATACCTTACAAGAGTATAAATCAGAATGTATCAAACTAATAGCTAATCATAAGCCCCATAGGCTCATAGAGAGACTTGAGTTTACTTGTGCTCATCATCTATGCATTTACAACATTATGCAAAGACCATTTCTAGATTTTTCTTTCCATCCTCTGTCATGTCCCTAATGAAATGGCACTATATATATATATATATATATATATATATATATATATATGTATGTATGTATGTATGTATGTATATATATATATATATATATATATGTATATATATATGTATGTATATATATATGTATATATATATGTATGTATACATACATATATATATATATATATATATATATATATATATATATATATATATGTATATATATATATGTATATATATATATATGTATGTATACATACATATATATATACATATATATATATATATATATATATATATACATACATACATACATATATAGATATATATATATATATATATATATATATATATATATATATATATGCTTTTCCTTCGCATGAAATGTTGTTGGGCTCGTAGCAAGACAAATAACATCACATTGAATTGTAATAGTTCTCTAATATATCCTTTCTTCTAAACATAGTTTCATAACCAAATGACCTCCTTAGAGGCATAAGTAACTACCATATACTATACCTTTGTTAAGCCACAAATTTAATGGTTTTTAGTATCGAGAGGAATAAGATTTATCAAAGCTGATGCATGCCAGTTTTATCTATTATGTGTGTCCTATGGTTTTATGCTCTAACCATAACATTAGATCCTCAGTATTACTCCTTCACATCTACCATGAAAACCCCACAAGTTACAAACATTAAATCTATCCCGCTCGATGACTTTAAGTTAGCTCTAGCCCTAGCAGGAACAATGCATATGATTGAGGCTTATGTCCATGAGATCTAACCTTGTTCTTGCCCTTTTAATAAACCACCACCTTTGCACCTTTTTCCAAAGCTCGTGAGACGATCATTCAATCCAAAACACTTGTCGGAAAACGTTATGTCTCTTCCTCGTCGTCATTGCAAACTGGTCTCGGCCATTTTCCTCAAGCATTTGCTTTATGCTCCACAGAATATTCATCAATGAATATTGGCTAATGAATCTCCTAGCTTTGTAAACTAACTCCCTAAGTAAACAATTGACCCAAGTTAGATGCACCTACATCAAACTCCCTAGGTAAAAAGAATTCATGGTCTCTCAACCATATGTTTTCATAACTAATTATGCATCCTCCAAGATCCCAAATTTTAGTCTGTTGCTGAGAAGTTGATTTGTCATATTGTTGCCGTTTTGTTGTTGTCGTTTTCTGTCTTCCAGGATTCCAAACTTTATGTTGCAATTCTCCCTTCTCCTTTCTCATGTATGCTTGTTCTTTTGTCATCAAAAATCTATTGCAATCTTCTTTCCTTCCTGCAATATGTCTCTTTTGTGGTAATTTCACCATCGGTATTCTAATCACTTCAATTGTCCATTTAAACATTCATAACCTCCCTTGGCTTTTATGACTATCGATCCAATTACAATACATTAATGTGACTAGATTTTCTTCTAGTGATCGAAGTAGAGCACTTGTCCCAACTCACTTACAACCCCAACTAGCATATTTGACTCCTACAGTGCTAGCAGTGATGTATACAAAGTTTGTGCAGTCGAAGCAATTTATTCACAATTAGACAAATCTTAGTGCTCTCAACAACTCAACTTAATTCTTCTTGAATCAGCTCCACATGAACATGTCAAATAAATATTAACACACTACTGTAAAACATAAGACAATACACCCTCAAAATAAATACATATAAAAATGCATAATCACGACCACAACTATCACAATAATGCTTATCCACGGCTATTTCGTAATCTTTTAAATTCTAGAAAAATGGCCTCCAATTAATGCAGATTAGTCTCTAAAGTGGTCGGATTTGTTGTTGCTGCCATGATTTCCGATCTAATTACTGTAACAAAATATAATTTCATGAAATTGTAGAATTGTGCAGGTCCTCCACGCAAAATTTCATAATCACCAAAAACTTGACACAGTGGAATGAGGTTGGAGACATGGCCTGACTCAGTCACACCCACATTGTTCAACATAATGCAATTGTTGAATTAATAATTCCAACTGCAAGTTTATTTGATTTGTGATGCGATGAGATCGCAGATCGCAAATCGCATCCTCAGCCTGATTGCCTTTGGTTACAACCTGTGTTTTCTGCGATTGCGATGGTGCTATGCGATCCGATCATCGCACCATATGTGTGTGCTCCAATTTTGTGTTCCGACCAAATGGGATTCTGTGATGCGATCCATTTGAAGTCAATGGTTGAAGTACAGGCCAACACCAAATGAATTTTACGTGAAGTAAAAGTTTCACTTACCGCCAGTAAATGTCAGTAAAACAATAAATGCAATTTACTGTGGGTTGGTAAGTTTTGGTGAAGTTTTTAATTTTATTTCAGTGGGAGTATGGGCTCAAGTAATAGTTGGTAAAAGCATTTAATCTTTATTATTTCTTTTACGGAAGCATGGGAAGTGAAAACGTGAAATAAGTTCTTTTTGTTGTCATAGATATATATAATATTTTTGTGTTGATGAAAAAAAAGTGGAATTGTAATGCACAGCAGTGCGAAGTAAAAAAAAGGGGAGCACGCAGCAGCGTATGTAATTTTTATTTTACAACAGTGTGAAGACTTGCAAAGTAAAAACAGAGTAATCATTTTTGGACCTGGAACTGAAGTGTTCCTGTGTAATCCCTCTGAGAGAGGAAGAAGTCTGTAACAACAGTTATTTTATGGATGAATGCAAAGTTTTTTTTTGTTTGTGTGGAAATCTCTGTTTGCTCAGAAATTTTTAAAACTTCCCTGTGCTAAGATCATGTGGAGAGAGAAACAGAGCATTGTTCCCTGTTCTGTAGTTTGTTTGTTTTTGGAATTTTATCAGAAAAATTCCCAACAGTGGTATCAGAGCGTTGTTCTCTGGTCTTTTGAGTTTGAAATCACCTGAAATTTCCAACAACTGGTATCAGAGCTTTTCCAGGCTCTTTGAAGGTGTCAAAGAAGCTGAAGGAAGGATTCTTACTGCAGCAACTTCTCCAGCAAAGTGAAGTCTCAGGCAAAAGAATCCAAGGTATTTCTCTTAAATACTTAACTGTATTTTGAAGCATAGTCAAGTAGTGCAAGAATGGCTGGCACCAACACCAGCAATAGCATGGGTATGCAGCTCCCATTATTTGATGGTAAAAACTATGACTATTGGGCAATAACAATGAAAGCCTTGTTTGCTTCCCAAGACTTATGGGAAATAGTTGAAGATGGTTTTGAACAACCAGCAGATGAAAATGAATTTAATGCATTAACTCAGGGAGAGAAGGATCTGTTAAAGAGCCACAAGAAGAAGGACTCAAAAGCCCTCTTCTTCTTGTATCACGCAGTGCATGGAAGCATGTTTCTAAGGTTAGCAGCAGCTAAGACATCCAAAGATGCATGGCAAACTCTTAAAACAACCTATCAAGGAATGGAGAGAATGAAGACAACTAAACTGCAGTTGCTGAGGAAAGATTTTGAGAATCTGAACATGAAGGAGTCAGACAATATTGACTCATTCTTCACTCAAGTAATTGGCCTGGTCACACAAATAAGATCTCATGGAGAGATACTTGACGAAAGGAGGATTGTGGAGAAACTATTGAGGTGCCTACCCTCAAGGTTCCATGTGATTGTCACCACCATAGAAGAGACAAAGGATCTCTCAAATTTTTCAGTTGATGAACTTCATGCATCACTGATAACACATGAACAGAGGTTGAGTAGAAATGAAAACTCATCTCTAGAGAAATCCTTCAAGACCCAGATGTACTTTGGAAGAGGAAGAGGTCAAGGTAGAGGAAACAAGAGAGGAAAAGGCAGAAGCCAGAACAAAGGTGGAAGGAATAGTCCTGCAAATGCTCAAGGAAGAAGCAGCGATCCAAATCAGAACCAAGGCCAAGGCAGCAGCGAACAAAGTGGACAACATCATGCTCAAGGACAAAGGTATGAAAAACCCAATGTCCAATGCTATGATTGTAAAAAATATGGGCATTATGCTAGTGAATGTAGGAAGAAGCAGCATGATGTGAATAATAGATCTAATGAAAATATTACTAGAGAAAATGTCAGCCAAGATAATGTGTTGTTAGCTTGTAACATGGCTGAAACAAATAGTGAAGATATATGGTTTCTAGACTCCGGTTGCAGCAATCATATGACAAGAAAAATAGCTTTGTTTTCTGCTTTAGATCAAAGTGTGAAGTCACAAGTCACACTTGGGACTGATAGAAAAATTTCTGTTATGGGTAAAGGAGAAGTTAAAATATTTACAAAGCAAGGAGAAAGGAAAACCATAACAGATGTCTATTATGTTCCTGGAATGAGATGTAACCTCTTGAGTATTGGACAACTTGTCCAAAAAGGTTACAATGTTTTCTTTGAGAATGATGTATGCACCATCATGGATATTCCACCCAGCAAAAGATGTATTGTTGAAGTGAGGATGACGAGGAACAGAATGTTCCCTCTCAGAATAAGAGCAGAATTGAAAAACAAAGAATTGAAAAACCCGATGCAATGAGTGCTAAGTGAACTATTCAAAAATCATGAGAAATTAGTCATTTACGACTACCTCTCATGGAAATGGTCATACGTTTGAATGACTTACTTAACGCAGTTGAATCCCAAAAATGATATCTAATATAATGCATTGCGTAAATCCCCCATACTTCAATTCAAAAAGAGTCAAGGGATCTCTACCTGAATGGTTCATGAGGCACAATACTTGCTAAGGTTTTGCAAATGGGGTAGCAAGCTAAGTGGGCTTGATTGTGGGGAAAAACTCCACAGTTAAGCGCGCTTGAGCCAGAGGAGTTCTGGGATGGGTGACCTCCTGGGAAGTCCTGGTTACCGGGTGCAAGCCCCGGAAGTGATGATTGATGCTATGTGATTCGTTCTCCACATTTCACTAGTTTCAATCCCACTTCTTCACCCCTGTGAGCATCACCCGATGCAATGAGTGCTAAGTGAACTATTCAAAAATCATGAGAAATTAGTCATTTACGACTACCTCTCATGGAAATGGTCATACGTTTGAATGACTTACTTAACGCAGTTGAATCCCAAAAATGATATCTAATATAATGCACTGCGTAAATCCCCCATACTTCAATTCAAAAAGAGTCAAGGGATCTCTACCTGAATGGTTCATGAGGCACAATACTTGCTAAGGTTTTGCAAATGGGGTAGCAAGCTAAGTGGGCTTGATTGTGGGGAAAAACTCCACAGTTAAGCGCGCTTGAGCCAGAGGAGTTCTGGGATGGGTGACCTCCTGGGAAGTCCTGGTTACCGGGTGCAAGCCCCGGAAGTGATGATTGATGCTATGTGATTCGTTCTCCACATTTCACTAGTTTCAATCCCACTTCTTCACCCCTGTGAGCATCACCCGATGCAATGAGTGCTAAGTGAACTATTCAAAAATCATGAGAAATTAGTCATTTACGACTACCTCTCATGGAAATGGTCATACGTTTGAATGACTTACTTAACGCAGTTGAATCCCAAAAATGATATCTAATATAATGCACTGCGTAAATCCCCCATACTTCAATTCAAAAAGAGTCAAGGGATCTCTACTTGAATGGTTCATGAGGCACAATACTTGCTAAGGTTTTGCAAATGGGGTAGCAAGCTAAGTGGGCTTGATTGTGGGAAAAACTCCACAGTTAAGCGCGCTTGAGCCAGAGGAGTTCTGGGATGGGTGACCTCCTGGGAAGTCCTGGTTACCGGGTGCAAGCCCCGGAAGTGATGATTGATGCTATGTGATTCGTTCTCCACATTTCACTAGTTTCAATCCCACTTCTTCACCCCTGTGAGCATCACCCGATGCAATGAGTGCTAAGTGAACTATTCAAAAATCATGAGAAATTAGTCATTTACGACTACCTCTCATGGAAATGGTCATACGTTTGAATGACTTACTTAACGCAGTTGAATCCCAAAAATGATATCTAATATAATGCACTGCGTAAATCCCCATACTTCAATTCAAAAAGAGTCAAGGGATCTCTACCTGAATGGTTCATGAGGCACAATACTTGCTAAGGTTTTGCAAATGGGGTAGCACGCTAAGTGGGCTTGATTGTGGGGAAAAACTCCACAGTTAAGCGCGCTTGAGCCAGAGGAGTTCTGGGATGGGTGACCTCCTGGGAAGTCCTGGTTACCGGGTGCAAGCCCCGGAAGTGATGATTGATGCTATGTGATTCGTTCTCCACATTTCACTAGTTTCAATCCCACTTCTTCACCCCTGTGAGCATCACCCGATGCAATGAGTGCTAAGTGAACTATTCAAAAATCATGAGAAATTAGTCATTTACGACTACTTCTCATGGAAATGGTCATACGTTTGAATGACTTACTTAACGCAGTTGAATCCCAAAAATGATATCTAATATAATGCACTGCGTAAATCCCCCATACTTCAAAGAAGTAATTGTAGCAGTTACCCAAGAGGCTTTCCAAAGCCAACCAAAAGATGAAAATTGGTTGTGGCACTTGAGATTTGGACATCTCAACTTTGGAGGTCTTAACTTCTTGAGCAGAAAATGGATGGTAAGGGGATTACCATTGATAGAGAAACCAGACAGTCTTTGTGAAGGCTGCATATTGGGAAAACAACACAGAGAAAGTTTTCCTTCAGGGAAAAGCATAAGGGCAAAAGCACCCTTAGAGATTGTCCACTCAGATTTATGTGGACCAATGCAAACCCCATCTTTAGCAGGTAGCCAATATTTTCTAACATTTATTGATGATTTTACAAGAAAGACATGGGTTTATTTCTTGAAGAATAAAAGTGAAGTGTTTGAAAAATTTCAAAATTTCAAAGCACTCGTGGAAAATCAAAGTGGGCTGCGCATTAAAGTTTTGAGAACAGACAGAGGAGGTGAGTATATCTCCAAAGAATTTTAATGTTTTTGCAGAGAAAATGGAATACATAAGCATTTTACAGCAAGGTACACCCCACAACAAAATGGAGTTTCTGAAAGGAAGAACAGGACCATCATGGATATGGCGAGGAGCATGTTGAAGGCAAAGTATTTGCCAAATGATTATTGGGCTGAAGCCGTAAACTGTGCAGTATATATCTTGAATAGGTGTCCTACAAAAGCTGTGATGAACAAAGTGCATGAAGAGGCATGGAGTGGGAGAAAGCAAGGAGTCACCCACATGAAAGTTTTTGGATGTGTGGCTTATGCACACATTCCAGATCAGCTAAGGAGGAAGTTGGACAGCAAAGGGGAGAAATGTATCTTCATAGGATACAGTGAGGAATCCAAAGCTTACAAGCTGTATATCCCATCTACCAAGAAGTTCTTTCTGAGCCGAGACGTTTAGTTCATTGAGAAGGAAGCTTGGGATGGAAGCATAGAGAAAACAGTTAATGTTAAAAACTGTTTGTTTCATGATGAAGATGATGAGGAAATGGTAGAAATACATCCCCAAACAGCAGCTCCAACACAAGGACAGCAAGGAACACCCTTGAGGAGAAATGAGAATGCTTCTCCAAGCACACCACAAGGAGGAGATTCAAGTGCATCTTCAAGCACTTGCACACCAAGTGAAAGAGGTAAGAAGTTCAGAAACTTGAGTGACATTTATAATCAAGGAATGAATTCCTTATTTGCCTTGTATTGACATGTTGATGATCCTATTCATTTCGAAGATGCAATTAAGGATAAGAAATGGATAGAAGCTATGGATGAGGAGATTAATGCCATAGAGAGAAACAAGACATGGGATTTGGTTGAGCTACCAAAAGGTAAAGAAGTCATTGGAGTCAAATGGGTCTATAAGACCAAGTGAAATGCTGAAGGTAAAATTGAAAGACATAAGGCAAGGTTGGCTGTCAAGGGATACAAGCAGCAATATGGGAGAGATTATGAGGAAACTTTCGCACCAGTTGCAAGAATGGAAACCGTGAGAGCAGTGCTGTCCATAGCAGCACAAAACAAATGGAAAGTCTACCAAATGGGTGTGAAGTCGGCATTCCTAAATGGAGTGTTAAAGGAGGAGGTTTACATTGAACAACCTCTAGGCTATGAAAAGAAAGGCCAAGAACAAAAAGTGTGTAGATTGAAGAAAGCTCTTTATGGGCTGAAGCAAGCGCCAAGAGCGTGGTACAGTAGAATAGACTCCTATCTACTAGAAAATGAATTTGACAAATGTGAGGGAGAACCCACAGTCTACATCAAAGAAAAGGATGGTAAGATTTTAATTGTTGTCTTATATGTTGATGATGTTATTTTCACAGGTAATGATGATCAACTCATTGAGAATTTTAAATCAGTCATGAAAGAGGAATTTGAAATGACTAACATGGGTTTCTTGAGATACTTCTTAGGCATAGAAGTAGATAAAAATGAAAAAGGAATTTTTATCTCACAAGCTAGATATGTAAATCAAGTGTTGGGCAGATTTAACATGAAAGAGTGCAAAGCAACGATCACTCCCACAGTAATGGGATTAAAGCTCAGCAGAGAGGACAACAACAAGGATTTTGATCCTAGTTTGTACAAGAGCATAGTTGGCAGCCTTATGTATTTAACTGCAACTAGGCCTGACATAATGTTTGTTGTTAGTTTAATTTCCAGATTCATGGAGAGGCTAAAGGAGGCACATTGGCAGGCAACAAAAATAATTTTAAGGTATGTCAAAGGTACCAAGAGGTTTGGAATTTTATATAACGTCTCAGAACATTCGGATTTAATTGGATACACAGATAGTGATTGGGCTGGAAGTGGAGATGATCGGAAAAGCACTTCTGGTTATGTTTTTCACATGGGTTCAGGAGCCATTTCATGGGCTTCCAAGAAACAACCAATTGTGGCGTTGTCTACAGCAGAAGCAGAGTACATGGCAGCTACAACAGCAGCATGTCAAGCAGTTTGGATGAGAAGAATGTTGAGGAGCTTAGGCCAAGAGCAAGCAAAAGCAACAATTATTTTTTGTGACAATAGCTCAGCTATTGCGTTGTCCAAGAATTCTGTGTTTCACAAGCGAATGAAACACATTGATACAAGATTTCACTACATCAGAGAATTGGTGAACAATGGAGAAATTGTTTTACAACATTGCAGCACTGAGAAACAAGTTGCAGATATTCTGACAAAGCCATTGGACCAGAAAAGTTTTGAGTTTTTAAGGAAGCGTCTGGGTATGATTAATAACCTAGTAGTTGAAATTAAAGGGGAGTGTTGAATTAATAATTCCAACTGCAAGTTTATTTGATTTGTGATGCGATGAGATCGCAGATCGCATCCTCAGCCTGATTGCCTTTGGTTACAACCTATGTTTTCTGCGATTGCGATGGTGCGATGCGATGCGATCGCATATGGCAGATCGCACCATATGTGTGTGCTCCAATTTTGTGTTCCGACCAAATGGGATTCAAATGGTTGAAGTACAGGCCACCACCAAATGAATTTTACGTGAAGTAAAAGTTTCACTTACCGCCAATAAATGTCAGTAAAACAGTAAATGCAATTTACTGTTGGTTGGTAAGTTTTGGTGAAGTTTTTAATTTTATTTCAGCGGGAGTATGGGCTCAAGTTATAGTTGGTAAAAGCATTTAATCTTTATTATTTCTTTTACGGAAGCATGGGAAGTGAAAATGTGAAATAAGTTCTTTTTGTTGTCATATATATATATGTAATATTTTTGTGTTGATGAAAAAAAAGTGGAATTGTAATGCACAACAGTGCGAAGTAAAAAAAAGGGGAGCACGCAGCAGCGTATGTAATTTTTATTTTACACCAGTGTGAAGACTTGCAAAGTAAAAACAGAGTAATCATTTTTGGAACTAGAACTGAAGTGTTCCTGTGTAATTTCTCTGAGAGAGGAAGAAGTCTGTAACAACAGTTATTTTATTGATGAATGCAAAGTTTTTTTGTGTGTGTGGAAATCTCTGTTTGCTCAGAAATTTTTAAAGCTTCCCTGTGCTAAGATCCTGTGGAGAGAGAGAAACAGAGCATTGTTTTCTGTTCTGTAGTTTGTTTGTTTTTGATATCTTTAGGTCCATTATCATGCTTCCAAAAATTATGTTTGGACATGACTACAAATCATCGTTTTGGTTATTATTTTCTTTGTTATTAGAAAGATTCAACCATCACAACAGAATGCTAATCAAGATTCCCATGACAGTATTGTGCCTAGGGCAGAGCCAACCATCAAACAATTTCCTGTAGCAACACGAGCGGCAGAAAAGGACGATCATTATGCATTTTATATTTATGATGCCTACCAAGATGTTTTTTGCCATGTATTTGGCACAAGACTTGTCGTCGCTTGCCAGAATGCTTTATTATTTGTTGCAAATATAACTCACGAAACTACAGCAACAATACACACCTATGGTTAATACCGCCTTAATAAGTAGAACCTATGGTTAATACCGCCTTAATAAGTAGAACCTATTGTTCGAGGTCTAGAAATAAAACACATAAATTGTCATTGCTAGGGTTCTTGTCTGAATCTATTTACAGGTTTCCAATCGATATTTTAATAAACAAAATTAGAGCGAGAGCCAAGAGATTAGTGCAATGACATGGGGAGTTTTTTATCAAGAGACACTACCACTCAGTCACATTTCTTTCATAAATAACTTCACAATGCTGCAATCACAGTCCACGAGCTGCAATCTTCTTCATAATTCACACCAACAGTCTACGGCAAGCTTGGTGTCCTCCTCATACAATACCAAGATCAGGCCTTGGCTCCATTCCACAACAGATCACAACACTTGGCCCTTCAGTGAACATTCTGATGCTTTCTTCTCCTTCATTGTTTCATGCACATTTTCTTGAGAGCATGCAACTTTGGAAATCACAACATGGATCACAGATGTGATACACAACTTTCTCTTGACATGCGACAATAAATTATGTGACTGATATTGATATTAATATTATCCCACTCACGGCTATACCATGGGATTCTTCCCATTTACAAACTAGATTGAAGTTCTTATCAATTCACTTTACCTTGCAGAGTTTTCTGGAAGCAACATATTACGATAGGTCCAAGTGACACAGGATTTCAAGTGGTTGAGAACAAGTTTGCAAAAATTGGTGTAGCCATTTGCTGGAACAGGATGAGCAGCTACACTCCACCTTTATTCTGTGCAGTTTTCACAACAACAACCACCACATGTCTCACATGAATCTTCCAACACTGGCTTCATCCACGCAAATCTCCATTTGTAGCGTCCGCACAAGTATCCACACATACATTTTCTTTTAAGTGTTTCACAGCTTCAATCAACACACTTTCCTCACATATCTCCACACATAGGTCTTCAATGCACGCATCAGGTTTAAGCTTTCTTCACATATTCTCATACGCAGAAAATCTCTTCTCGGCTACACAATTAACGATTCATGAGCCAATCAAGCTGCCACTTAGAGGCTCCAAAACCGTGCGACTCCACCGACTTCCTCTACCTCGATTCTGAAGAATGAACCACCCATCTATTTGTGATCTTTTCTCTAATGGCGAATCGATGATTGCTAACAATTCCCAATGATTGCTAACACCTCTAGCACTTGCAATATCTTATCGATGCTAATGATGATCAATCCAACAAGAGAAACCTTTGACCAGTCTTATCTTGATCCTTCCACAACTTCAAATGCGCTTGACAGCATATCCCAATAGTGATATCTGTAACATGCTTCTTGTGGGCAGCTCCATGATACACTCAATTGGATTCTTCTCCAATCGAATCCACACTTCGATCTCACAACCTCAATAGCTACTGAAGGAGCAAGCAACTCGAAGAAAACTCATTCTCATCCACCAATAATGCCTATAATCTATGATACCAAAAATTGACGCACATAAAATAACATCTAACCATAGGGTCATTACACAAGATCAATAAAACTAAACTAAATATCACACACAAAGCATATACACATTAAAATCCTCAACAAATGACTAATTAATAAAGAAAATATTTGCAGGAAAAATCATGGCCTATTCATGGCCTCTCATTCCTCACACTCATTCACACACTTCTACATACATAAATGCCTCATATGCTCTCCTCAATTTATACAAATGGATTAAAACCCAAGTAGGTTCTAGATCCCTAAATTAACTCCCAAAATATCTCTTTTGATCCCTAAAATCTCTCATCTAATCCCTTATGCCTAGATAAGAGCTAACTAATCCATAATCTTCTCAAACCTTCCAGGATACTCTCAAATCTTCTCCTATTTACAATAATCATCATTCTGTTTTAAAACTATTAGAAAAATACATTAATTAATTAAATCCTAGCTTTGTCAAATAACTCCCTAAGTAAACAATTGACCCACTTTAGATGCACCTGCATCAACGAGACAAACATGAGGGATTTCTATCACAACTAGAGATATGACTTGAATTTAGCGTGAGAATTCAAAAGAGGGCTATTGTGAGTTGGATTAAGCCCTAGCGCAATGAGTTTTCAAACCATAAAGAAGGTATTGTGTAGGACTAACCTAAGACTACAACGAAATTACAATTGTATGCATTTGGAATTAATCCTCTGTTTTAACTTGAAATTGATGAATGCATTGACTATAGAATGTGTTGATGCCCAATTGAACTAATGGTTGAATGCATTACTAAATTCGCTAGCATGATAAATCGATTTATGGAAAGTCATAAAGAAAGTTATGTCTTTGGGATGGTAATGGAATAAGACATACACCTTGTGAGCCATGGGAAGGCAATGTATGAGTTTATTAATCAGAGATGATTAGTGGGATGTAAGACAATAACTGCTCATGAATTATGTTATATTTTATTAGGTAAGTATGGTAATCTGTTTTCATATGGTGAGACATTTATTTAATCAAGAAGCATTGTGAAATTGGTGCCAGGACATTACAGAGAATTGAAATTAACTCTAGAATTGGCAGATAGGAGGTGCAAATAGGGCTTTGCATAGAAATTCACAAAGATATGCCAAGTATCAAAATTAGTATTGAAGATCCATAGGATGGTTTTCTGGTGAAGCGCCACTTCATGAAGGATTTGTTGGGCTAATCCATTGAAGAGAATATACCCAATCTAAAATTGTTGTAGCATCTATCTATTGAAAATGGAAGCACCAACTCTTGCAAATGTTAATGAAACCACTATTGAGGATGTATTGAAGAAATGTTGAGTGTAGGTCACTTGGAATTGTGTTTGTAAATAAAAAAAATACTCATATTTTATGTGTATTGATTGATTTAGAAATTGACAATTGACAAGATGGCCTATTTTCTTGCAGAAAGTAGATAAACGTGAGGATTAATTTAGATTCAAATCCAATTATTAACTTGAGCCATTCGCCATAGGGATATGTGTAATGAAGTTGGAACATGCAGGAAAGATCAATTTTCCTGCATCAAGTGGTATCAGATCCTGAATTCTCTTTGGATATTGGAGGTGAATACAAAAGATTGAAAGAGCTAGTATGCTCTTGAGAGGGATTATTTTGAAAAAGTACAAAGTATGTGTGCTCTTGGAAAACAATTGGCTCAATGGAGTGAATGAAAGGAATATTTCTAAAGATAGGATGTTTGCACATATCTTATAAATATGGATATGATGTTTTTATACTAATTTTGGTCATAAAGAATTTGTGTTTGCAAGTAGAAGAGAAGGAAAGTTGTAGATAACAACCATTGCAAAAAATGAAGTTGTGAAAAAAGAAGAGGAAGCATTCAAATATCTAAAGTGAAGGAATTTATGACATAACCCAACAAAAAATTAAATTTCTAAAAGAGAAGAACACAATATAGTTCTCAAAGGAGAAAGAGAGAGGTGAGTAGTTGATGATGCAAAATCCTTAAAACTTTGGAAGCTAAGTAGAAGTGCTCAAGAAGGGGTTCTACTACAGAGAACTAGAAGAATAGAGGACATGCAAAGGATGACGTGGTATAGGTGGCAAGTGGCAAACTTGTTACGAAGATGGAGAAGGGTCATTGTAAGTCATAGGGGGAGAGTCCACAAAATGAAGAGATAAAGATGGTCATTGATGGTCAAACTAAGGGTTCAGAGAGAAATCACAATCACATGAGAATGAGTTCCAAGGCAACTAGCATGAAGAAAATGAGTGATGAGAAATTTGAGATGGAAATGGTTGAACTGAAAGTACATCTTAGTGTACTAGTGGAGTTTCTACAGGAATATGAAGAAGACCAAATATATGGTTGGACAATGAAGAAGAAGAAGATGAGATGGAATTAATTGCAAATGAAGCTAAGACAAAGGCTATATGTGAGATTGAAGGAAGAATTAATAACAACTGAGTATGAAATGGATGTTTTTATATGTGAAATTGAACGAGGAATCCTTGATGAAGAGGAAGTTAGAGATGTTGAGAAATAATTTATTAACAGTTTGATGAACTATTTAACTAGTTCAACTCAACATGGAGATGTGGTGGTTGAGGTATGAAATGATAAGTCTTATATTTTTGAATCTGACACTTCGTGTATGATTGCAGATATGGCAGGTGACAACCAACAATTATATGGTGTGCCATCACACGTTCATGAAGAAATGAAACTCCTAGAAGAGATGGTTGAAACAATGATATTTTTAATTGATCATGTGTTCATTGAACTTGAATATGGTAGAATTAATGAGGAAGCTACCATAACAAGGGAAGTTGAAGACAATCAAATGAAGTCTTGTATCAATTGTCATGAAAATATAAAGCCTTTATGGGTAGAATAATTTGTAACAATATACAAAGATAGAGATATTATACAACACATGGAGGAGTACATAATGATTTTAATAGTAACATAAATTCAAGAATAAGTTATGATTCTAAAACAAATAGTTGGCATATGCATGCACATTTTGAGTAAGTTGAAGGAGAACAGAGCTCAAATTTTGTTCTAAAGGAAAACGAGGAAAAATCATGCTACATAAAATATGTGAGTATGAAAGATGACGATATACTTCATGAAGACATGCTGAAGGAGATTCCAATCATTGGAATACTAAATGACAATCTTATGCCAAAGGAAGGAAGCACATAAAAAGAGATGGAACTTTTGGAACAATGGTTAACAAAAGATCAAAGTGATGGAGATTGCATGGAGGTTACAAATACAATTCAAGATGGTTTTGAATTGTATGAGGAGCTTAATTTCTTGGATGACAGGATAATAATCCAAAGAATTCATATTCAGTATGCAAAATCAGAACTGGTGTTGAAATTTGATGAATAAAAAGTTTCCTGCAATCCCAACCCAGTTTTAATTTCACCTTATCACTCCCATTCTGTTAAATGCTCTTTCCCATAAACATATATTCAACATATAGAATCCTGGAAATGAAATTTTTAGATTAAAACACATGGGACTGTCAAAACATGCTGAAAATAAATATGGACATAAACAGACTAGCAACACACATAAAAATACACATATTTTTGGTCAACTTAGACTCAGGCAAAACCCCTTCAATCTTCTCTGAGGAAAACCTGTAACAAATCTCTTCAAATTTATTTATCTTTCAAGTTTAGGAAAAATATATTCACATACAAAACAAAACAACAAAATACAACTTATCTCTTCATCCAAAAACTTCTTGAAAACTGTGCCCACTTCGCCTCGATTTCCATGCACACTTGAAGCTGAAAATATGTATTGTACGGATAGAGAATATACAGACTATACTGTACGAATTCCGTATGGACTATACTTATTTCTGTATTGTTGTACAGAATGTATGAATTTTTCAAAAAAGAGATCTCAACAACTTCTCTCGAACGGTGTGCAGCTCACAACATTAACTTTTGTTCGTACTATACCTTCTGATGTCTTCTATGCCTTGATTTATGTGCCCATCTTTGAACAAAAATCACTCCTCCATCTTGCTCCAACAAATTTCTCCTTTAGAACTTTTCTCCAGATCTTAGCCTCCTTTCTCCAATCCGCTCATGAAGAATGAATGCAATCTCTATTTTCTTTTCCCCCTTTTGTTTCCCTAAATGATTTTTGGGCAACCCTAATATCTAATGGCTCAGATTCACTTAGATCAAAGGCTGAGAATAAATGTGCATTTAATTCTCACTTTCTATTTTTTAACTCACCCTTAAATAAAGTACCCACATTGTACTTTATGTCTAAAGTCACTTTTCACTTTATAATTTAACATAATTTGACTTTACCACTTATAAAGTCACTTTCACTTTATAAAGTCACACTCAGGAAAATAATTATTTTGGACACCTTTCCCTAGGTAGAGACTAACCCATGGGAAACCACTTTTCCAAGGTACATTAAAAATCAACACTCCCTCTTACCGAGGAAAGTGTTTCTCACTACACCCATCTTGTCCTTGAAATGGACATGCTTGCCTCTTGGCAGGGAATTCGTGAGAACATCGACCACCTTCTCACCTGTCGATATATACTCTAGATTCAATGTCCCCTTCTAAACATAGCCCCTGATGAAATGATATTTGATGTCAATGTGTTTTGACCTTTCATGAAACATTGGATTCTCCGTGAGTTTAATGCAACTCTGATTATCACAATGAATGATCATCGGTCTCAACGCCTAAACAAATAGGCCATACAACAACTTGTGAAGCCAAATGCCCTCGCAACTAGCTTGGTTAGAAGCCATATACTCAGCCTCAAAAGAGGTCAAAGCAACTGACTTTTTCTTTTGACTGGACCACGACACAACTGCCAATCCTAGTTTGATGCAACACCCTGAAGTGATTTTCTTGTTATAAGCACACCTTTCCCAATTTGAATCTATGTAACCTACCAACCTCACTCCATCTCCCGACCTATAGTCTAGACCATAATCAACAGTCCCTTGCACGTAGCGAAGAATGTGCTTTGCAGCTACCCAGTTCTCCCTCCAGGGCTCAACCATGGGCTGGTTAAGTGTGTTTACTGCAAATCATATATCTGTCATAGCGTTGACCAGATACATCAAGGGCCCAATAAGTTCCCTATATAATGTGGGATCCACCAAACTAGAATCTGAAGCATGAAGCTTCTTCTAGTTGGTGATCATAGGTGTAGACATGGGTCTATAGTCTGCCATGTGAAATCTTCTTAACACATCCACAACATACTACCCCTGCCCTAGGAAGATATGCCCCTCCTCTTGCCACACATCAAGCCCCAAAAAGTGATGCATCAAACCAATTTCCTTCATCTTGAACTCCATAGAAAGATCCTCCTTTTAACCACTAATTAGTCTCTCTGCCCTAGTAATGAATAAGTCATCAACATACAACACAAGAATGAGCAAATCATCCCTTACAACAATGTAATATAGGTTCGGATTCGCATCACTCTTTGTGAAACCCATCTGCTGCAAGTAAGTATCAATCCTCAAATACAAAGATCTTGAAATTTTCTTAAGTCCATAGAGTGCTCGCCTCAACTGGCATACATGGGTCGCTCACCCAAGTACCTCAAAGCTCTATGGATGCTCAACATACACCTCCTCCTCTATAACTTCGTTCAGAAATGCAACCTTCACATCCATCTCATGGATCTGCCAATGCATTTCCGCAACAATAGAAATAAGGGACTAGATAGAAGTGTTCCAAGCTACGAGAGCAAAGGTCTCATCATAGTCAACTCCCTTTATGTGTGAGAACCCTCTAACCACAAACCTCACGTTGAACTTCTCAATGCTATCATCCATAAGATGCTTGATCTTGTAGAGCCACATGGAAGTCACAACTGACTTGCCCTCAAGCCTAGGCACCAATTCTCAAAGATTGTTCTTAGTGATAGAGGCATATTCCTCCACCATAGCCTCTGTCCATACCTCCTGGCTATCAGCCTCCTCATACCTAGTCGGCTAAGAGTTAACAATGTTGGTAGCCTGGCTACATAGCTACAAAACTGCTTAGGTGGCACACTCTCCTTGTTCACCCTCTTTTGAGGAAAAACATACTTTGCTTCCTTCAAAGCGTCTTGAATCCACTTGGGCCTACTCTTCCTTGAAGAATCTTTCCCATAGGGAGCCTCATCCTCTGCCCCCTAATCTAGTGAACCTGAAGGTTTTCCAATTGATCCTGGTGTGCTTGTACCAATAACTATCCTCGAAGAACTTGTACCGACACCTGTGACTGTGTTAGCTGAAGTGCCATGTGAACTTTGTACCAGTGGACTCCCTAAAGAATTTCTCAATGAACTCGCCATTGGTGCCCCAGATGTCACTGACACTGAAGTACCTCTTGTACGAGTCGATTCAGAACCCTAAGGTCCTGGTCCCTGTACCTGACCTCCCTATTGAGGATAATTTTGTGACTCTCTATCTCATCATACTCTTGTGATCTCCGATAGGCCCTCTCCTCCTCCAACTTCACGTCCCTCCTAATCAACACTCTCCGTTTAGTAGGAACGAATATCCGATTGGCCTTCGAAGTCTCGTTGTAACTCATAAAGAGACCCTTCTCTACCATGGTTCCATCTTCGTACTCTGCTTCTTAGGGATATAAGAATATGTGAGACATCCAAAGATACGAATATGTCCCACATGAGGCTTCTCTCAAGTGAAATTCTCCTTTGGAGTCATATTCCCCAATACTCTGTGAGGACTCCTGTTTTGAATATAAAAAAAATATTGCAGGCCTTAGCCCACAAAAACAAAGGCAACCCTTTATCATGAATCATCACTCTAGAAAGCCCAAAAATAGCTCTGTTCTTCCTTTTAGACACCCCATTCTGCTGGGGTTTGTAAGGAACCATTAACTCTCTATTAATACCCTCATATGCACAGAAGTTAGAAAACCCACCATCGATGTACTCACCACGATTGTTTGAGCTCAAGACCTGAATCTTCCCACCTATCTGCTTTTCCACAAGAGTTTTAAACTCTTTAAAGCGACTGAAGACCTTGTTAGTGTCGATATCTTCATCCCTCCGTCAGAGATCAAATTCTCTTGTTGCATTGCATATTAGGTGTCTCACTCAGTCAGCTACATTCCATTAGGAGCATGGATCATCTGACGGTAGTGGCTTGTTGTACATTTTCCCTCATGCCCTTTACCTGCTGGCCCATGTCCATTCATCAAGATTATCTGCAGTCACCTTTTGTCTTTAAATTTGCAAGAGTCATTTATAGGGTTTTAGTTTCATTAGGTCTAGGGTTTCATTAAAAAGGTTTTCAAAATGCTCAATAAAGTTCAACAGGTGCATGAGGAGGACAAATAAAGTTTCAAAAACAATAATTTCTATAATCACATGCTCAGTGATTGATTTTTCCTCAAAACCCTGTTTTGAGGAAAAACAAAGTTTTTATGTTTTTTATGTATAAATTTGATGTAATTTCAGTTTTTCCATATGTAATAACTTCAATAGCAACCTTGGTCACATTGCCAAGCTTCAACAGCTCCATCCCTTGCAAGGCAAACAAAAAATCAAGTCATTCAGTTCATCAAAGGCACAAATAAAATAAACTGCCCAAAAACAGAGTTGAAAAAGTAAGTCACATTGCAAACATTATAAAAGTGGGTTTTATGAAGGAAAAATCAAAAGCTCTTGTATATAAGTCATCTTTACAATTCAAAAAGCTCATTGGCACTTAAAGAAGAAAGATTGAGCAAAGTGAAGGTCGTGTTGGAGAAAGGAAGCAAAATGATAGCAAAGAGTTCTAGTTTTGGAGGTGCGGCACATTGGGTGAGAGGCGCGACACATATAAGTGGCACGACACATTGGGCCACCCTCCACAGTGTTAAATTTATACTGGTGCGGCGCATACAGGAGGCGTAATGCGTTGGGTTTGTGGCACAGCGCATAGAGCTTCCAAGCCCCATTTCATCATAAACTCCCTCAAATTGCCAAAATTGCTCAAATCTTCTAGTGTGCAAGTAAGTCAAGCCCTTTTCCTTGCTAGTGAAAGAGTTTTTCTTAAAAATTTATGGTGGTTGTGTGAAAAAACTCAAACCCTACTCCCTTGCAATTTCTAAAAAAATGATTGCCTAGGGTTTGCATTTGTCATTTTGCTGCCAAGTCCACTCCACCATTCCCTTACTCTTTGACTCCTCCATTTATTTTCCCAGTTCATCCACTCACTCCCTAACTCTCATATTCCTAGAAAACAAATCATTCACCCCTATCCCCAATTCCCATTTTCCCAATCCTAACTAAAAAATCCCTAAACACTAATTTTTGTCCCTAAGCTTACATATTATTCCCTAATCCCCTATTTCCCAAAAAACCTGTCATAATATTCCCAAAACCCCTCATACCCTCTCCCTCCACAATCCCTCATACATTCTTACCCTTGGTGGCAGAAAACTAAAATCACCATAAATCTCTTCATACTCATCAAGAAAACTCACACATTAGTAAGCATGGAATCTGATCCTTCATATGACCGATATGAAGAGACACACAATTACTCTCCTACAGAAATTCATGCACCAAGGGGACCTCACAAGGGTGGCAAACATATACGAGAGGATCCTACTTCACTTGCTGAGCTACAAGCCTGCCCTCTTGCTATCACATGCTCTCAACACCAATCCTGTTATCAGTTCTGTGAGATGGTTGCTAGAGTCGAGTATCATCATGAGTTAGCCTAGCTGTTTGTGCTTCATCTACATAATGACCAAACTACTCTAGCTGGTATGTCATTCACCTTGACACCGGAGTCTATTTCTCTAGCAACCGACATTCCTAATGTCGGAGAGCAGTGGAATAAAAGGTAGCAGATTGACAGGGAACACTATGAACCATACATCAAGCCTGGTTATTTGAGACAACTCAGCAGAGTTTTTCCCTCTCGATACCTGAAAGACTCATATGCTCCCTGGATGAAACTCATAATGAAGTATTTCAACTGTGAGGGCCATTTTTCTCGCCTATATGCTTATCATATCAGATTGTTGGTGCACTTTACGAGGGTGAGAATGATGAATCTCTCCTACTTTATGTGCCAAAATATTGCTGATGCACAAATCTGAATTACTTTTCAAGCGACAGTTATCAACAATTTTCTTTTCGAAATAAAAAATGGAGACAATCACAACACCTTACGATTTTGAAATGAATACTTGTTTTCGACACTAGAAAAATTACAAATTCAGAACAAAAACAATAGTAACAGGATAACCGACTATCAACAGCAATCAAACTCTTTCCTATGATTGAAATCGACACTTGCGACACTTTTAAATCAAAGGACGACAGTGCGATTATGTTACTTTTTGCAAAGGAGAAATGAAAATGACTCAACAAACACACAAAAACATTTACAGTTATTTTGTACAAAGGAGGCGGAATAACAGCAAGGAAAAGGGGTTTCAAACAGAGATATACTGATCACTGGCAGCAAAATTCATGAATAGAACTAGAAAGAATGAATCACAGAAACCAAAACTGCACAAAGCCTAGCCTGATCAGCGCACCTGTAACACAGGGAATTTGAAACGCAGCGCACCTTCTACACTCGAGAAGTGCGCTGAATTTCAAATTCTCAGAACAGTACCTACGTTGGGCCAGAAATGAGACTTTGCTTGGGTTTTGGGTCACAGTTTGCAGTTCAGTTCATGGGTTTTGGCTGAGCAAATGGTAATTAGTAATGCAAAAATCAGGGGTAGATCTAAGGAGGATCTAAGAGCTACCACAAGGGGCAATCAGAGAATTTGTGAATCAGTTGTTTAAATCATAAACAGATCCTGGAGATTGACTGAAGCAGCATTTATCTACTTTGCATTTGCATAGCAAATGCAGTTCGAAAGCTACCTGGCACGACTTCAAACTTCGTCTGTAAGCTTATGAAATAGACAAAAAGGAAGATAAACAAACAAACTAATTCGTCCCCAGCGAAGTCGCCATTTTGTTACAGGGAAAAGTGTCTACTCAGAACTGCTTATCCCACTAAGGTGTGATAGTTGCCTTAGAAACAAACAAAGTAAAGCTACTTTCGTTTTTCCTTTATGAAGTATAGATAGAGAGGAACAAAGAAGACCAACCTCTGTCTCACGCTAATCTCCTGGTTCGATTCCTCTCTTCCTTGATAGTCTTTCGCTACTTGTTCCCTTGCACGCCCAGCTTCACAAAGTACCTGTAAGATCACAGTAGCATAGCACTATACAAGAACATGGATCTATAATCATAAACAATCTAGGATCATATGTAAATTGACCATACAAATGCAGCAAACATAAATGACACAAGAGTATGGAGGAAAACTTGAATAGCTTTTATTGATAAACAAGAAAGAGCCAAGAGGAGTTACAACCAGTTGTTCTGACCCAGCATCAACCTCTCAACAAGGAAGCCCCTCTTCACCTCATACAAAGCTTAGATCACCCAACAATCTGATGTTTGTCTCAAGAAACCAACAACAATTCCTTACAATATGGAAAATTCCAGCCTCTGGATCTCTGGGATGAAGGATCCATATATAGATATTTGTAAGGGAGATGAGTTAGCTTGTGATTTGATTAGTGTCTTCCCTCTGATAGTTCTTGCTTCCACTTGGATATTGATGATCTCTTACTCATCCTTGGTCGAATTCAGAGAGGCAAGTGTCACAGGAGAAGTTTCTGGAAGCTTCCATTGCCTCCCCACCTCGCGGAATCACACTGCCATTTGTCATTTCTCACCCATCACACCCCATAGAAGGGATTTTTGAAATGCAACGCACCCACACAGTGTATTTAGGTGAGTTGCAACGCACTTGGCCTATGGAGCAGCTGAAACGATCCTGTTTTGACCAATTCTGAGCAGTTTTTCATGGAGAACTTCTGCGAAAAGCTGTAATCAGTTGACCTTGTTCCTTTAGGGGTTAGAACAAAAATTTTAGGGACTTAGGAGCCCTCGGTTTATGGACATTTCATGCTTGGGGTTGTAGTGCCAAAAAATGTCTATAACAGTCTCGTCGCCTTTGGGATCCACACCATATATGACCTATCCTGCCTTCGTCATTACATATCCAGATCAATTTGAATTTGGTACCTCTTCACAAATGCAAATTGGAAAATATCCTAGATGTCCATACTCCCAAAATACACCCGCCAAGCCCACAATGTATGCTGCCTGGATACAAACTAGTGTTAAAGACTCATCCAACCTTGGATACAATTCCATATCTCTAAAATACATAGAATTAGAAATTCTAAGGGATTTCTAGGGACTTCTCTCAAACTTTCCTTAATGCATACTGTTTCTCATAACACTATTATCTATTGGAATGAAACCTTCATTCCAACTGTAGCATTTCATACATTATTCATGGATATGATATAATAAATGGATTCATCAACATGTCTCCTTCCAGTCATCAAAACCCAACCAAATCATAAATTTTAGTGCTCTATAAATTGAAATACAACAACATCATAACAACCAAACAATGGGTACCAAATGAAATTCATTAGATCTACTAATATTTCCTACCATGCACAATACTAATCATAGGCATTCAATGGTCTTTAATTACATAGATCCATTAAATGCATATCATACTAAACAATGGAATTCCATACACTATAAAAGTTTAGTTGAGATATTAAACATTCATTCATAACCAAGTAAGTATCTTTGTAACTCATGATAGTACCAAAACATACACATAGAGGCTTCCAACCTCTCATAACCATGAAAACATATAAATATAATCTCATTAGATACAAACAAGAATAAATATCCCTCCATAAAAAATGTTGTCACATTCATTGTTATAATACATAACAACATCATCCTTTATTCATAATATAACATGATTACAAGTAAACACACTCAACCAAAACATAACCAAATTGTATTGCAATCTTTCTTGTAGTCATCCAACCCTAAGCCAAAGGTAGAGTTTAAGGAGTTACATGTTTAAGGGAAATTCACACTGGTCTAGTTTAACCAAATCAAAAAGGGATCCAACGTACACATTTCCTCCACCTATTTAACAGGAATCCAAAGTACACAATGTCGCCACTTACAACACTTTAGGGGTCTAGAACATGGTGTTCAACCTACAAAACCATGTAAGGATCTAGAACACTTTGTGCCTGCACCAAATGCACACTACAAGTATCCAAATTCCACAATGTTCCACCTGCAAACCCTTTGGAGATCCAAAAACACACAAAGACTCCACCAATTAAACACCATAGGTATCTAGAGTTTTGGGTCTTTTGACTAATTAAATCCATAGGAATCCAAAGTACCTTGTGTCTCCACCTGATGCACACCATAGGAATCCATAACACACTCTCAATGTCTCCACAAACCCTTCTTTTCCTTCACTTCTTGACACACTCCTCAACGTGCTTCTGTTTCTTACATATGCCATATGCCCTTATACTCTCTTCTGCCAACTACACTCTTTCTAATGTTGGGTTTTCTTATATTCTTTCCACGTAGTTAACAGGGGGTTTGAAGGACACCCATAACCCCACTTTATGGGTTCCGCGGCAGCGCCACAAAAATTTTTAGTTTTGGACCCTATGTTAGGTTGGGCGGACCCACCTATGGTTTTGTGCATGATTTTCGCACATGTTTTCTTTTGGACACGATCGTTTCTCAGTCCATGGTATTGGACGCGATGGTTTTCAGTCCATGGTATTGGACGCAATGGTTTTCGGTCCATGATATTGGATGCTTCGGCATGTATAAATATGTATTGTAACATTGAAAGGAACATAATGAAAAATCAAGCTGGTAGTCTCGGTTTGGGATCCAGGGGAAAATCTCTATGTATATGTGTTTTATGTGTTATGATCTCGCATTGTTTATTTTCTGTGTTTTAGAATTTGTATGCAGGTAATTTATGTACAGGGTTAAAACCTACACCAATATCAACGATGTTTTTGCTTCAAGGGGATGCCTTTGTTGCTGAGGGGTTTTGCTCAGGCTTGTGGTAGACCCTGTTTAGTGGGAGATCTGTGAGATCGATTCTGGTGGTGAAATAAGATGGCGAGCAGTGGAAAGATAGAGATTGAGAAATTTAATGGTTAGAGTTTTGAGTTGTGGAAACTCAAGATGGAGGATCTGTTGGTGGATAAAGACCAGTGGATCACAGTAGATCCAGGTATTAAACCAACGGGATTGTCCGATGAAGAATGGAAGAAGTTGGATCGGAAGGCAAAGAGCACAATACGATTGTGTGTCTCAGATTCAGTATTGCTGAATGTATCAGGGGAAGCTACGACGAAGGCTTTGTGGGACAAGTTAGGGACTTTGTACCAATCTAAGTCTCTGGTGAATAAACTGTTCTTGCGGAAAAATCTATACAACCTAAGGATGAAAGATGGAGACTCGGTGACAGAGCATCTGAATGCATTTAATACTTTGGTAAGTCAGTTAGCCTCTATTGATATTAAAATTTCAGATGAAGATACATGCATCAGTTTGTTGTGTTCTCTACCAGATTCATGGGATAGTCTAGTTATTGCAATAGGTAGCAATGCAACTGCCTTGCATTTTGATGAAATAGTCTCAGCCTTGCTGACAGAGGAGATGAGATGGAAAAATATGGAGAGCCAGAATGGTGATGCCTTGTCTGTACGAGGACGGTACCAGAACATAAACAAAAATAAGTCATCGAGTGGGAGATCTAAATCTAGAGGGAGATCTAAATCTCCAGGAAAACCTGTAAAGGTGGTGTGCTGGAAATGCGGAAAGGAAGGGCACTACAAAGGGAACGCTAAATCTAAAGCTCCTGATAAAGGAAAGGGATCTGATGATGCTCCTTCTGCAGAGGCGAAAACCACCTCAGATGAAGGTGGGGATGTGTACTTCGCTTCTTAAAGTACACATGTAGATCATGAGGCATCGTTGATTGACTCAATTGCATCCTTTCACTTCACTCCCCATAGAGATTGGTTTTGCGAGTATGAGAAATATAATGGTGGTGATGTCTTCTTAGGGGATGATAAGAAGGCTAGAATCGTTGATCGCGGAAAAATAAAGTTGAAGTTGCAAGGTGGAAGGGTTAGAATGCTTCCAGGTGTTCTACATATTCCTGCATTAGCCAGAAATTTGATTTTTGTTAGCAAGCTAGATGATGCAGTTGTAAAAATAGTGTTCGAGAAGGATACCTGCAAGATCGTTCGGGGAGCACTGGTATTGATGCGGGGAGTTCATATTGGAACTCTATACAAGCTGCAAGGTAGCACTGTTGTTAATGGGTGCAATAGTTTTGTGGTTCCTAAAAGTGGAGCAGAAAATCTAGTGGTCTCTGGAGAGAAGACCATGTTGTGGCATCAAAGGCTTGAACAAATTGGAGAAAATGGCCTTCGGATACTTCATGGTAAAGGTATGGTAGAAGGTATGAGTAATAGCTCTTTGGATTTTTATTTCTATGAAAATTGTGTATACGGGAAGCAGAATCAGGTGATTTTCCCCTCTGGTAGTAAGAGGGCGAAACAGATATTAGAACTTGTGCATAGTGATGTGTTTGGACCTGTGAAGGTTCCATCACTGGGTAAGTCTGTGTACTATGTATAATTTATAGATGAATTCTCAAGGAATACATGGATATATTTCCTTAAGAAGAAATATGAAGTCTTTGACAGGATTAAAGAATTTAAGGCTATGGTGGAAAACTAGATAGAGAAGAAGATAAAGGTGCTGAGGACAGATAACGGTGGAGAGTTTTGCAGTAAGGAATTTGAATAATTTTCTAAGAAGTGTGGTATAGCACGACAGAAGACTACTCCATATACACCTCAACAAAATGGAGTTGCAAAAAGAATGAATAAGACATTGATGGAAAGGGTAAGAAGCATGCTCAGTGGTGACGGGTTAGGACAGGAATTCTGGGCAGAGGCGGTGGATACTGCATGTTACCTGGTCAACGGGTCACCTTCATCAGCATTGGAGGATAAGACTCCACAAGAGGTATGGATTGGTAAGAAACCATCTCTTTCACATCTGAGGGTATTTGGATGTGATGCATATGTACATGTTCCAAAGGAGAAACGAACCAAGTTGGATAGTAAATCTGAAAAGTGTATCTTTATTAGGTATAAGGATGGTTTAAAGGGTTATAAGCTTTGGAACCCAGTCACGCTGAAGGTTGTGTATAGCCAAGATCTGGTGTTCAACGAGGTGAAAGATGTTATTAAACATGAAGTCCAACGAAAGGAACCTGAGAAGATAGAGTTTGAGCTAATGGAGGAAGAATCAAACTCTACAGCAGAGGAGGAATCAGAAGATGAAGAGCCACAAACTTTGGCTGTGATAAGATCAGTTCGAGAAAGAAAGCAGCCTGAAAGGTATATTCCATCTGCTTTCTGTTCAAATTTTTCTTTATCTATTACTGACGATGATCCCAAAACTATGAAGGAAGCAGTAGATTCAGAGGATGGAAAACTCTGCAAAGAGGCCATGGTTGATGAAATGGAATCTTTGCACAAAAATGAGGCTTGGGATTTAGTGGAGTTTCCAACTCGAAGGAAACCCATTGGTAGCAAATGGGTGTTAAAAAAGAAGACAAATGTAGAAGGAAAAGTGGAGAAATACAAAACTTGGTTGGTAGAAAAAGGTTATTCCCAGGTGCCAGGAATTGATTTTGGTGATATTTTTTCTCCTGTTTCCAAGGTAACTTCTATTAGATTACTTTTATCTGTTGTTGTTGCTTTTGATTTTGAGGTAGAACGGATGGATGCGAAGACAACATTTCTTCACAGGGATCCGGAAGAGGAAATCTACATGAGGCAACCTAAAGGCTTTGCAACAATAAGTAAGAAACAATCTATAGTGGCACTATCAACTACAGAGGCAGAATACATGGCAGCCACTCATGCAAGCAAGGAAGCAGTTTGGTTGCAGAGATTGTGTTCAAGTATGGGGTTAGTACAGGAAGCTATAAGGATAGACTGTGACAGCCAAAGTGCAATTTTCTTGGCAAAGAACCCTGCATATCATTCAAAGACAAAGCACATTGATGTTCAGTATCACTTTGTGAGGGATATGATAGAAGAAAAAAAGGTGTTGCTGGTAAAGGTGGACACTTTGAAGAATACTACAAATGCTTTGACAAAATCTGTGATCTCTAAGAAGTTCTCTTGGTGTAGAGAGATAATGGGCATTTCAGGGCTAGGAAAATGACCAAGCTCTCTTGTGGCCCCCTGTGGAAAGAAAACAACAAGTGGGAGAATGTTGGGTTGTGTTATATTCTTTCCACGTAGTTAACAGGGGGTTTGAAGGACACTCGTAGCCCCACTTTATGGGGTCTGGGGTAGTGCCCCGGAAAATTTTGGTTTTGGACCCTATGTTAGGTTGGGTGGACCCACCTATGATTTTGTGCATGATTTTCGCACATCTTTTTTTTGGACGCGATGGTTTTTCGGTCCACAGTATTGGACGCGATGGTTTTCCATCCATGGTATTGGACATGATGATTTTCGGTCCATGGTATTGGATGCCGCTGCATGTATAAATATGTATTGTAACATTGAAAGGAACATAATGAAAAATCAAGCTGGTAGTCCTGGTTTTGGGATCCAGGGGAAAACCTCTGTGTATATGTGTTTTATGTGTTATGATCTCACATTGTTTATTTTATATGTTTTAGAATTTGTATGCAGGTAATTTTTGTACAGGGTTAGAACTTACATATAATTCCATGCTATATGTTCACCCAAGATTTTTACACTCTCTTTTTTTCAATTGTGTTCACATACACTCCCACCATTGCTACTCGCTATTACCACCCTTTTTAGTTTAGTATACTCCTCTACCTTGTTCTTTTATTGGATCTCCTTGTGTGTTGACCTCCACAACACAACCCTCAAGCTAATGTTGAAAATGCAACAAGATGATGGAGCTTAGTGAAAAGAAGTCGCCTTCACTAAGTGGGCCCACAGGCTATTTTTGGCGCAAAGTCTATTTTTAGACATATGGATCATGGTCTATGAGTTGCAGGATGCTATTTGTGGATGATTGGTCATGTTGATAAAAATAGATGGACTTCTATTTTTAGACATATGGGCGAAGTCTATTTTTAGACTGCCAGGCTAAAAATAGAACAGTCGAATATTATTAGCTCATAATAATATTTGGACTATAAACTTTATCTTATTCTCTTGGAGCACTTTAGTTCAAGCTACAGATGTGGCACATGTAGCTGTCAAAAGGAAATACACTTTTCTTATGGGTTAGTTGAGCTATTGCATGTTGGACTTCAGTTAGAACTCAAGTGGTTGAGTTTTGGTGGAGTTGATTAAGAGTTGATGGAATTGTGTTTAGTTTGACTTGGTTAAACTAGTTGTATTTATTCTAACTGCAAAATACACTAGTGATGAGTGATGTGAATTAAATATTAATTAATTCACTAATTATTAACTCATAAAGCAACTAAAGAATACATCAGTTAACTTAGTGCATGGACAGTTCAATGGAGACAGGTGTTAGAGGTTGAGATTGCTATCAGTTGTGACTATAGTTGTGCATGAGATTTTGCACATGCATGGATTGAATATTTCCAATTAGGATTGCATGTTTCAGCCAAGAAAAAGATGAGTTTGGATAGACATTTATCATTATTCTCATGCAGGATTGCGCGGTGGAGGCAGGCAAGCAACAGAGGAGATTTGAACCTGTGATTGATTCAGATCTGAGCTAGTTTGTGTATAACAGGTGGAGATAGTACTGAGTACTTGCGAGGAGTATTATACTATGTATTGTTACATGTTCTCAATCAATATAATATATAGATAGTTGGGGTTTTTCAGATGTATGCTTTCCCCGTGATATACTGTGTTGATATGTGCGATTGATGCTTCAATGTGCGCATGCGATTGTTTTTTAATACTGCAAATTGATGATCAATAGTAGAGGAGGTTATGTATTATGCATGCATTCCACAAATAGTGTATAATCAAGATAATCTTTGTGAATAAGTGTTATATTATTCAAAATTTCTACATGGTATCAGAGCAGGGTTGATCATCAGATCTATTATTCAGAAAGTGATCACATTTTATTTCTTCAGGTAGAGTCTGTAATCGGGCCAGGTAGCCTCTGGATTCATCCTTCTTTTGGAAGGTGAGATATCTGGTAAAAGCCCATGCAGTCAATCTCTGTACGAGAAATACTTTATTCTCATGAATTTTAGATCAGAAGCGGTTGAATTTTGAGCTGGTGGATTTGAATTTGTAGCAGTGTTTTCTTGGTGTCAAAGTTGAAATGTCTTTCTACGGATTGCGATTGGAGTAAACTCTTAAAGGAATCTCGAACTATATTGCATGGAAAGACAGGATGGAGGCAGTGTTAGATGACAATGGGCTGAAGGAGTTCATAGAGGCTGAGGTCCCAAAGCCTACTGATGCTGCTGAAGCTGTGGTTTGGCAAAAGAAGACAACAAAGTTTCGAAGGATTCTGTTGGAGGGCGTTAAGGATCACATTGTATCTAGCTTACATGGAAAGGCTTCTCCATACTTGATGTGGAAAGCGTTGACATATTTATTCCAAAGCAAGAGCGATCAGAGGAAGTTGGCGCTCAAGGATAAACTCAGAAACATTAAGTGTGAGAATGGAGACAATATGCCCCAGTATCTCACAAAGTTCACCCAATGTCGGGATGAGCTGGGAAGTGTGGGGGTGACTGTTGATGATGAGGACTTGGTGAGCTTGGCTCTCCTTGGTCTTCCGAAGAGTTGGCATTCCTATCAGGACTCTGTCAATGGTCGGGAGAAATTGCTAGGATGGGAGAGACTTTGGTCAGATCTTGTGTAGGAGGAGATCACACGTAGCAGCAGAGACAGATCTTCATGCATGCATGATGAGGAGAACTGTGCCTTAGCGAGTAAGGCGAAGAAGGGGAAGGAAAAGGGTTCTCTTTCCGAATCTAGTTCTTCCAATGATGGGAAGAAGGTTGACAAATCGAAAGTGTGATGCTTTCATTGTCACGAGTTGGGCCATTATGCTACTAATTGCCCAAAGAAGAAATCCAAGAAGGGATCCGGGGAAGGATCTGAAGGGAGGCACTTGCTTCACAGTTTGAGTTGGATTTCACACTCTTTGCATGCATGGTTTTATCCATGGTGGGAAGTGGTTGGTTTCTTGACAGTGGAGCTTCTTTCCACATGACCGGTGACAAGATTTTGTTCAGTACTTTGGAGGAGAAAGATCTCCAGATACTCATAGCGATGGGTAATGATGAGAATTATAGTGTCTCAGGTGTAGGCACGATTATTTTTCAGAGGTAGCATGGAGCTCGCCTTACCTTGACCGATGTAAAGTATATACCAGGACTGAAGAGAAACTTGGTGTCGATCGCGATGCTGTAAGACAGAGGCTGTGATGTAGTCTTCAGTAAGGGAAAGGTTTTCCTTAGACACATCATCACTAGACAGGTGAAGCAGATTGGTTCATGGGTCAAGAACCTATATGATATTGAGGTTCAAGATACATGCAAAGCCTTGAGTAGCGAGGCAATTGATGGAGACTTGGTGGTTGAGAGGGAGTGTATATTACCTCTCAACATGCAGTGCCAGAAGAAGTCTCAGACGATTATGGAGGAGCCACGATTGGTGCAGCAACTTCAGGAGGTTGTGGAGCAGCCACAACAATGGAAGCTGAGAGGAGAATGAGTAGAGACATCTACTCATGCAAAGACCTCAAGTAGGGTGAAACTTTGAGCCAGGTGGGCTAAGGGATCACATGCAGCCATACCTCCCAGTAGGAGGTGGGGCGATGTGGATTGATCGTCCCAAGGAGGAGGGGCAGGATCCTTGAGGTACCCAACCTCTTAGATGAGACCTTGCTATGAGAGCCCCGTTGTGGAGTAGCAGGAACTGACTGATTGGACAGAGATAGATGCGGATGAAGCAGTAGAGAGAGCGAAAGTGTAGGGAATCCCAGGACAACGCATAGCTAGCAGGCTACAGCAATGCGAGAGGCAAAAGTGTTTTTCACAGTGCTAGGTGGCACAGAGAAGTGTGTAATGGTGCGAGATGCATGGAGATGTTTATTGGAAATAATACTGAGAGGGGGGTGTGAATCAGTATTATTAAGTCAAATATTCCTTTTTAAAAATCAAATGATATATGCTACTTCAGTTAATTAAATCTACGTATATATGCAACTTTGCAGAAGGAAACCAACGTATACAAGGCAAAATTTTAATTTACTTTATCTTTCTAATGTTGATTGTTAATCTGTGCTTTCAGAATCAAATAACCAGTAACCAGAAACAGTAAAACAGAGCAGAAAGACAATCGCACACAAGAACACAAGATATAAGGTGGAAACCCAATGTGGGTGAAAACCACCTGCTGCAATTCATCTCTATCTTCCTTTAAATTAGAAACTTCTTTTACAATGTACTGGCGCAGTCCTTTACCAGTACGCAGGCTACAACCTGCAGAGAGATACAACCCTCTCTCGTTCTCCAGCTTCTCCTGGAAGGGAGCAACAACCCCCTTAGCTCTTGCACTAGCCAAGATACTAGTACATAGGTGCTAGCCTACAGAAGGCTACAACCTTCTCTTTCTTTTAGGGACCACGTTTCATAAATTTTCAGACTGGATCCACAAATAACATTAATCAAACATCAAGAATTTCCGCATCAACCAATCACCTTTTCACCAATCAAAACTGAATCAAAATAAACACTTCTCTGACGAGTGTACCCAGATCACAGTAATAGAAACCACACACCAAATCTGAATCCAGAACACTGCAGCAATAAACAGTAGTAGCTAGATCACAACTCAAAAGATATATGCTACTTCAATAACCTAGAACCTGCGTGCATACGCTTCTGCGTATGGAACAACCTGCGTATACACAATATTCATTCACTGAACAAGCGTGTATACGTGTCTTCGCTTCACTGGACCTGCGTACATACCTATAAAAGATAATTCGCTCTTTCAGATATTCAAACACTAATTAACCCAGATTATCAGATTGATAGATCAAGCAAGCACCACATATAACAGATCAAAATCATACAAAGATACTATCATTCAAACTTAAAGATTATGATCCATCAATAGAATTTATCCTTCTCTTTGCGCTAAGGTTCCTCCTTCATTCAGCTCCAGATCTGCACCATAACCCAATTACCAGTATTCCATATCTAGCACTTTATCAGATATTCAACAATAATTCAGATCATCCTTTGTCAAATGATCTCCTTCCTATTTATAGTCTTAGGCCTTCCATAATACCACGGTCCAAAACCATAATAAACCAATACCACGGACCCAATACTTGGGATCAACACTTCTGACGAGGTACCATGGTCCAAAACCATAGGTTCAAGTACCAAGGACTAACTACCATGGACCAAAGGTAAGTTCTCCAACATATACGCGCTTTCCCTTGCATGAAAGTGCGTGTATACGCATACGCGCCTTTGAAATTTCTAACCCACGTGTATACGTGTCTTCGTCTAGATGAACCTGCGTATATGTCTTTTCCTTCATTCCGAAAGCCTGAACTGAGATCTGTTACCAAAGAGAGTTGCCATCAATGACAACACCTGTGCCATAGCTCCAAACCTATGCCATAATGCCAACAATCTCCCCCTTTGGACTTTAAGGCAACCCAAAATCCTCGACATTCTCCCCCTTTGTCATCAAGGGCAAAGGGTTGTGCTCCCCCTGAGTACATGCTGAAATTTCTGCCCTACTGTGCTGACCATGCTCCCCCTGATTGTAGGCAACATCTGCAAAATATGTTCTTCAAGAAGAACCATGACTTATACATCATAAAAGACCTTCCTATCACCAAGAGACCCAATACATACATCCATCACCCAACCAAGTGGGGATCATCCACCCAACCATGTGGGGATACATCAGAAATTTACATATGACAACCAAGTTTATTACATGTTCATCCCAGGCATAGTGAGGAAACAAAAATAGGCCGTTACATGACCTTCACACCATAAAAGAGATACCACAAAAGAGATACATGACATAGAGATGAAATATCTAGAACAAGACTTATGAAAGTCACCAATAACTGATAGCAGCAGCATCTGTCAATCACCACCAAGATTTCCTTCTGTTCTCCCTCTGCCTCTGTTCCACCAACAACAGCTAGAACCAAAAACTTCTAAGATAATGCCAACAATGCATTATTAGAAGATTATCTGCTCCCCTTGAACCTGTGTCGGATGGTCTCTGTCAGACCCATATCAGAATATCTTCAACCAGAGCTTGTCCCTACTGACATCCATCAAACCTCCATATATGCGATTGTCTCTGCACAAACCGGCGTATGTACGCGGATCCTCCTCAGGAAACTCGTGTACACCCATTTTTCTCTGAAACAGACAAGTTTTAACAGCAGAATGATGCATCAACTACTCCCAGATTCTATTTGAGGTATTCAAATGTCTCCCTGGGTAGTGGTTTGGTGAGAATATCAACAACTTGTTCCTTAGAAGGAACATACTCCAATTTGACCTTTTGTTCCAACACTTGTTCCCAAAGAAAGTGATACTTGATCGGTATGTGCTTGGTCTTTGAATGCATGACTGGTTTCTTTGAAATGCTGATTGCACTTGTATTATCACATAAGATGGAGATAGGTGTTGTACAAGTGATTTGAAAGTCCTGCAAGGTTTGCATCATCCAAAGAAGTTGAGTGCAACAAGATGCAGTAGCCACATATTTCGCTTCAGTTATAGATAAAGCAATTGAACTTTGTTTCTTGTTGAACCAAGATACTAATCTGGAACCCATAAAGAATGCACCACCACTTGTGCTCTTCCTGTCATCCATGCTTCCAGCCCAATCTGCATCTGTATAAGCATGAAGAGTGAGATCTGTATCTCTAGGATACCATAAGCCATAGTTTTGAGTTCCTTGAAGATACTTGAAAATTCTCTTCACTGCCTGAAGATGAGTTTCCTTTGGATTTGCCTGAAATCTTCCAACTATTCCCACTGCATGCATGATGTCTGGTCGGGTACCTGTCAAATAAAGTAGACTTCCAATCATAGATCTATAGGTTGGTTGATGCACTACTGCTGATTCATCATTTGCACTAAGGCTGCATCCTGTAACCATGGGGGTACATACTGGTTTCGAATCTTCCATGCCAGACTTCTTCAGAATCTTCTTGAGGTACTTGGTTTGAGACAAGAAGATACCGCCTTCGTTTTGTTGGATTTGCAATCCAAGAAAGTATGTCAGTCCTCCAAGCAAGGACATTTCAAATTCTTTCTGCATCACCAAGGAAAAGCTTTGACTCATAGCTTCTTCGTTGCTTCCAAAGATAATATCATCTACATACACAACAAGTATTAGCAATTTGTCATTTTCAATTTTTATATAGAGATTGCTATCTGTTGATCCTTTTGAAAAACCTTGTTGATGAAGATATTTGTCCAAATGGTAGTACCAAGCCCTTGGAGCCTATTTAAGACCATAGAGAGCCTTTTTTAGTATGCATACAAGATTTGGATCATTCCCAAGAATGAAACCATCTGGTTTCTCAATGTACACTTCTTCTTCTAAGTCTCCATTCAGAAAGTTTGATTTCACGTCCATTTGAAATACTTTGAACTTCTGAAAGCTTGAGAGAGAAAGGAACATTCGGATGGCCTCAAGTCTAGAAACGGGAGCAAAAGTTTCTTCAAAGTCTATTCCTTCTTGTTGAGCATACCCTTTACACACAAGTCTGGCCTTGTTTCTGATTACTTCTCCATTTTCATTCAACTTATTTTTAAAGATCCATTTTGTCCCTATGACATTCTTATCTTTTGGTCTAGGAACCAACTCCCAAGTGTTATTCTTTTCGATCTGCTCAAGTTCTTCATCCATTACCTTGACCTAGAATTCATCTTTGCATGCCTATTTTACATTTTGTGGCTCACTGGAGGAGAGCAATGCCAAATAGCTTGAGGCTTCTACAATTGTTCTTCTTGTTTGTACACCTGCCTCTTTCTGCCCCAAAATCTGAGATTCTGGATGATTCTTCTGAACGTACCTAGATGGAGTCTTCTTGATCCGGATTTAAATAGGAACACAAAAAATTACAGAGATAACCATATACAAAAAGATGCAGCGGAAATAATACTTCATTTCATTAATGGAAAATACTAAAATATGCTTACAACCAGAAATGGAAATAAACCAGCTAGGGCGATGGTAGCTTATCTCTGAGAAGAGATGTGGTGGCTACATGCCTCTAAACTGTGTTAAAATGAGGATCGAAGGCCTATTTATTGTTGATAAACAATGGAAAACCCTTAACATTCCAAAACCTAACCCTAGGAGATGAAACACCAAACTGTGGACCCCATTTGGGTAAATTGGTACATCAACTTCCTGGGGTCGTAACTTTGGCATACGATCTTCGTTTGACGCGTACAATAGCTCGTTAGAAAGATCTATCTGAGCATTACCACTTTGGGAAGGGAAACATCGGTCCATGGACCCATGTTGCCCCCAGATTTCCCAAAAAACGTCGTTTAGGGCCTCAAAACAACTCCAAAAGTTCAGGACCCGAAAAACTGCTAAAAACAGTAAGTTGTGCTACAATTAAGGAAACTGAAAATGCTGAGAGAAACAATGGTGGGGGTCCAGGTGGACTTGGTAGGTGGCCACCAATATCCACCTGGATCATTCCTCCCCCCTTAGGAAGCAATGGTCCCCATTGCATTGAGTTCCTCCATGAGATGAGGAAACTTTTGCTGAACTTGTTCCCTAGTGAGCCACTTGCCCTGCTGAAGGAGTTGGCCTGCTTTGACAACTCAATACAGTTGGATATTCTATTGGCGAGTGTTCTTGATCTGTGTGTCCATGATCCGATCAGTTGCATCTTGTTCCATGCAATCTGGATTTAATTCTATGGGTTTGAGCTGTTCTGCAATGTCGGATGTGTCTAGCAATGGTGGAAAGTATGGCCGAAGGCGGTCCACATTGAACACTGGGTGCAGGCCAAGGAATGGGGGAATTCTGAGCTCAAATGCATTGTCTCCCATAGCCTTAGTAATGGTGTAAGGACCATATCTAAGTGGTCTCAATTTCCGATAGGCTCCAGTAAGGTGTTCCTTTTGCAAATGCAACCAGACTTTGTCTCCCACCTGAAACTTGTGTGGCAACCGATGTTGATCATGTCGCTGCTTGTACTTGGCATTTGATTTCTCAAGAATTTCATGGACCTGCTGGTGATATGTTGGATGCGCTCAATGAATCTGGTGGCCTTATCTGTTTCGGACTGGACATGAGCTGAATTTATGTGAGTAGCCGCAAGCGGCATGGCCACATCAATGGGGCATAGTGGCTGTAATCCCAAACCCACCTGAAAAGGGCTATGGCTAGTGGAGCTGTGAAGAGCTCGGTTGTAGCTGTGTTGAACATAGGGGAGGTTCTCATCCCATGTGCATGGATGCTTTGAGTTATACATGCGCAGAATGTGCACAATCATCCTATTGACAACCTCTGTCTGGCAATCAGTTTGAGGATGGAAGGCTGTGGACTTCGTGAGTTTGGTGTCCAGCATTGACCAGAGACTGGACCAAAATGTGTTGAGAAATTGACTGTCCCGATCTGAGATGATAGACTGTGGGATCCCAAAGTGCACCCACACTCGTTCAAAGAAGAGTTTAGGAGTGGCTTCTGCTGTGATATTCTTCTTGCAGGCCGCCATAATGGCCATCTTCGAGAACCTGTCGATGACCACAAAAACACAGTCATTTCCATGCTTAGTGGAAGGAAGGCCTCACATGTAATCCATGGAGATGGATTCCCAAGGTCGACTAGGGGTAGGCAACGGGGTATAGAGGTCGTGCTTCTTAATGGTCGGTTTGGCAATGGCACAGGCAATACATGATCTGATGTACTTCCCAACATCCTTTCGAAGATTCGGCCAATAGAAATAATTGTGCAGTATTGCCACTGTTTTCTCAACCCCGAAATGCCCAGTAGCCCAACTGTAGTGTGCTTCCCAAATAATCTTGGCACACTCGCTTGAAGGAACACAAAGGTGACCTAGGTGGCATAACAGGGCATCCTGGAGGTGAAAATATGGAACATGCCGACCCTGCAAGAGTGTCTGGTATGTGTGGCCGAATTCTGGGTCGCTTTTGTAGAGAAGTGGCCAATCAGAAGTCTCGTGCCCACAAGAGTTGAGCACGGCGGTTAACGCCATGATCGGTGGTCGACTGAGGCAATCTGCAACATTATTGGTGTTGCCCTTCTTATACTTGATATTCTAGTGGAACTGTTGCAGGTATGTAGACCACTTCTGATGGCGATCATTCTGCAATTTCCCTTGGGTCTGTATGAACTGTAGGGGCCGGTGGTCTGTGTGGATGACTGTTTCCTTCCCCAAAATGTAATGCTTCCATTGTCGGCAGGCCTGTACAATGGAATACATCTCTTTATCATAAGTGAGGTACTTCTGTACTGTGTCTGAAAGTGTTTCACTGTGATATGCCACTGGATGTCCATGTTGAGTAAGGACTGCCCCAATAGCATAGTCAGAGGCATCTGTCTCGACCTCAAATGGTTGTTGTAAATCTGGTAACGCGAGAACTGGTGCTGTGCAGAGTCGATCCTTCAACTCCATGAATGCCTTCTGTTGAGATTCAGACCAAAAGAATTTTGTTTTCGCCCCTCCCTTGGTGACTTGACTCAAGGGCCAAGTAATATGAGAAAACCCCAACACGAACCTGCGGTAGAAGTTGGCAAGACCTAGAAAGTTGAGGAGCTCTGTTAGAGTGGTTGGAGATGGCCAATCCTGAATGACTTGGATCTTGGCTGGATCGACATGCACCCCCTGTTCATCAATGATGTATCCCAGATACTGAACCTGGGTCATGCCAAAAGTGCATTTCTCCAAATTGGCACATAGCTTATGTTGCCGCAGTGTTTGGAGAACTTGTCGGAGGTGGTGGAGGTGCTCTTCTCAACTTTGGCTGAAGATCAGAATGTCATCCAAGTATACTACTACAAAGGAGTTGGTGAATGGCCGCAATATGTCATCCATTAGCCTCATGAAGGTTGCAGGAGCATTCGTCAATCCGAAAGGCATAAACCAACCATTCGAAAAGGCCCTCCTTGGATTTGAAGGTAGTCTTCCACACATCAGAGGGTTCGATTGGTACCTGGTGATATCTTGACTTTAGATCGATCTTGCTGAAATATTTCGCCCCCTTTAGTTGGTCCAGGAGGTCATCAATCCACGGGATCGGGTACCTATTACGGACAGTGATCTTGTTCAGTGCCCGATAGTCAATACAGAGTCTCCACGTCCCATCCTTCTTCTGTACCAACACGATCCGGATTCCACAAGGCAATGAACTCGGATGGATGTGACCTTTCTGCAGGAGCTCTTGAATCTGCCTCTTGATTTCATTGTTCTCCAGAATGGAGCACTGATAAATTGGTCCATTGGGTAGCGGCACACCTGGGGTCATATCGATGGAATTCTTGACCTGACAGTGTAGAGGAACCCCTGCAGGGGAGGTGAAGATGTCCTCGTACCCCTCCACAACCTTGTCCATCTGTATTTTTTGTGGAGAGGGACCCCGTCTGGAGGCCGCAGCCACCGTCTTCTTCTTTCCTTGAGGGCGTATCATCAGGAAAACAAATTTCCTGGTTTTGGAAATGATCTTACTGCATTGTTTTGCAGTAATCAAAGAGATGACGGTAGGTGGTGCTACCTCTGGTATCATGTACAACTTATTTCCCAATGTAATAAGAACAGCACGGGACCCTGATTCATACACAGCATGTCGCTTCCACAAGTATGGTTGTCCTAATAATACATCACAAACTTCAAGGGGAGTAATGTCACACAATACCTCATCCGTGAAGGGCTTGATGTTGTACGGAAGGCGACACTGTTGGCTCACGTGAAGATCTCGTCCTTGGTGAAGCCACCCAATGGTGTATGGTTGTGGATGTGTTGTGGTCGGTAAGCCCAACCGCTTCACAACCTCTGCCGAAATGAGGTTCTTTTGACTCCCGCTATCAAAAATGAACTGTATCGGGGAGCCCTTTACCCACATCTGGGAGTGGAAGAGAGACTCCTCCTCCTCTGGATCTTCGGGTTCATTTTTTTGGATCCTGGCGATAGCAACAATGGTGTTGGGATCCACATTAATGATCTGCTTCCCTTTTTCATTCCCCTTATCGGGTTCTGACTCAGAATCGGAACATGCATCTGATTCTGAAACCTTTAGCTCAGCCACCAGTGACTGCTTGGCCCAACACTCACTAGTGTTGTGAGTGGAGCTCTTATGGAACTCTCACCATTTTCCAATGTCCTTTTTCAGCTTCACGGCGCTGTTCTTTGCTTGCAGCTTCGGCAGGTTTTCTTGGGTTGTCCCGCCTTGGCTTTGTCCTTTGTTCTGTGGTTTAGGGGCACCTTTCCCTTGCTTTGGATTCACAGATCCAAAGTCTCGCTTCTTTTGTTTAAACTTCTGCTCGACCTTGACAGCATATCGATATGCTGCGCCGAGCGAGGAGATGTTCAGGAATTGTATTTCTTCCTGGATGTACTTGTGCAGGCAGCCACGGTATTTGAGTATCAAATGTTTCTCTAAATCCTTGATACCCAACTTTGTGCGAAGGGTATGGAAAAGATTGGTGAACTCCGGCACGTCTTGGTTCCTTCCCTGCCGCAGCGTGGTCCACTTTATGTAATCATCCTCATAGCTTCCGACAGGGTAGTACTACTCCTTGATGGCATCCCAGAATGAATTCCAGGTGGGTGCAGCTGAAAATAGCGAGCCAGTACTTTCATCCTTCTGCTTGTAGTAGGTTTCCCAACAGTTCTTGACGTGGGGGGCTGCTTTGAGAAGAGCGAAAACAATCTTTTCCCGACTCGAAAATTCATGAACAAAAAAATAACCCTCTAGCAGATTTAACCATTTATCTACAGCATCTGCGTCTATCTGACCCTCGAATATGGGGATTTCAAAATTAACTTGTACCTTAAAGGGTGTGGCGTTTCCAGAGTAGCTGCTGGAAGCCGATGCGTCACTTCTGGGTAGCCGCTGAAGGATCTGGGCAAAGTTGTCCATCATCGTGTTCCGTTGTCGCTCGAGGGCTTCTTCGAGCAAGATTTTGATGGGATCTCTTGCCCCCTCATCTTTCTTCTCATCCGCCATGGGAGGCCGTCGGGATTTGCGAGGTTGGTCTTGCAAAGGTTCAACCAGTTCAAGCCCTAACTCCTTATATCCCGACCTTGTTGGGGACATACAAAGAAAAATAGAGAAAAAGCAAACCGCTCTGATACCACTGATCCGAATTTAAACAGGAACGCAACAAACTACAGAGATAACCATATACACAAAGATGCAGCAGAAATAATACTTCATTTCATTAATGGAAAATACTGAAATATGCTTACAACCAGAAATGGAAATAAACCAGCTAGGGCGATGGTAGCTTATCTCTGAGAAGAGATGTGGTGGCTACATGCCTTTGAACTGTGTTACAATGAGGCTCGAAGGCCTATTTATTGTTGAGAAACAATGGAAAACCATTAACATTCCAAAACCTAACCCTAGGAGATGAAACACCAAACGGTGGGCCCCGTTTGGGTAAATTGGTACATCAACTTCCCGGGGTCGTAACTTTGGCATACGATCTCCGTTTGACGCGTACAATAGCTCGTTAGAAAGATCTATCCGAGCAATACCACTTTGGGAAGGGCAACATCGGTCCATGGACCCATGTTGCCCCCAAATTTGCCAAAAAAACGTCGTTTAGGGCCTCAAAACGGCTCCAGAAGTTCAGGACCCGAAAAACTGCTAAAAATAGTAAGTTGTGCTACAATTAAGGAAACTGAAAATGCTGAGAGAAACAATGGTAGGGGTCCAGGTGGACTTGGCAGGTGGCCACCGATATCCACCTGGATCACTTCTCTTCTATCCTTATTTGTTCCTATGATGCCTCTTGAGTTTCTTCTTCATCATCAGTCTGATTTGAAGAGTAGTCTTCATCCTCTTCGTTATTTTCATAATTTACTTGCCTAGGAATGTATCCTTTTTCATCAACCACTACATCAATGCTGTCAACAATTCTTCCAAGTCTTTTATTGTAACACTTAAATGCCTTGTTGTGGGGAGAATAACCAAGGAGAATGCCTTCATCTGCTCTAGGTTCAAGTTTGCCAAGCTGTTCATCATTGTTCTTAATATAGCATTTGCTTCCAAAATTTTTGAAATGCTTTACCGAAGGAGTCTCACCATACCAGAGCTCATGAGGAGTTTGAGTGTTGTTCACTCGGACATATGTTTTGTTGAGAATAACAACCACAGCAAATGCAACTTCACCCGAGAAGGTTGCGGGAGTTCCAGATTCATCAAGCATAGCACGAGCCATTTGTTGGACCGTTCTATTCATCCTTTCCACCACTCCATTTTGCTGAGGAGTCCTAGTTGTAGAGAATTCCCTTCTTATTCCATGTTCTTCACAGAAATCGAAAAATTCATTTGAGGTAAACTCCCCACCTTTGTCAGACCTAAGGCACTTAATTTTGTGATCTGATTCGTTTTCAGCCAAGGCTTTGAAGGATTTGAATTTTTCGAATGCTTCGTCTTTGTGCTTCATAAGTCCTAACCAAACCATCCTAGAGAAGTCATCAATGAATAATATAAATTATTCTTCTCCTCGAGGTGACCTTGTCCTAAATGGACCACATACATCTGTATGGACTAGCTCAAGAGGCCTGCTAGCTGATCCTTCCTTCGCAGGGAAGTTAGTTCTGGTTTGCTTAGCAAACTGACATGATTTTCATATTGTGTTGTCCGGAATTTTGATATCTGGAAGACCACAAACTGCCTGGTATTTGCATGCTTTCCGTATTTGTGAAAAGCTTAGATGCCCCAACCTCCGGTGCCATAACCAGTGTTCATCATCCTTGCTCAAATAGCATTTTTGTTGTCCTTCTTCAAATATGTATAAATTATTTGGAGTTCTTCTGCCTTTGATCACTATTTTTCCTATATCAAGATCACGAACACTACATCCATTTGATCGAAATATTACCTCGGTTCCTTGATCGCACATCTGACTGACACTCAATAGATTATGCTTCAAGCCATCAACATACAAAACATTTCCAGCTTTGACCTTTTCTTTCAATTGAGCAGTGCCTTTTCCTTTTATGGCTGCAGGGGTATCATTTCCAAAAGAAACTTTCTTTCCCTTTTCTAAAGCAGTATATGATTCAAGTTTTTATTTATCACCTGTCATATGCTTCGTACATCCACTGTCGATGTACCATATATTTTCCTGTCCTTCTGCATAAAAAGCTATCCCACATCTTTCTGGTTGTGGTTCCTTTATTCTCGATGTTCTGGTGCTTGAGGCTTGTTCCTTTGTCTGCTGAAACCTGCTCTTGCATTCAGAATCTTCATGACCGAAGTTATTACAAATAGAACATTCAATTTCATTTTCAAGGGCCGAAAAGTTGTTATAGGTCCTTTTCGCAATCCCAGTCATACTTCTTTGTTTTTGAGATTCTCTAGTCATGATTGTCTTATAGGAAACACATTGAGTTGCCTTGTGACCAAAGTTATGGCAAGAGAAACATTGGCCATTGAAGAAACTTCTACGATTATCAAATCTACCAGCCAAATGATTGTAATTTCTATTGTCATCCATTCTTGAAGCAAATTGAGAATTTTTTACCTGTGGCTGGTTGTAGCTTTTGTTCACCCTTAAGATGGATTTCCCCTGGTTTACCTGGTAGTCTTTGTTTGTTCTTGATGTAATTCATCCCTTCTTTACCTGGTGATCTCCATTGGGCTTTTGCTTATTCCTCCTTGCTGCATCAAGATAACTCTTTGAGGTGGATGCTTGAGATGTTTGTCCATTATAACCCAGACCTGTCTTGATTAGTGGAGAACGCTGTACATTGATAATCTCATCCAGATTTTTAGATCCTTTAACAAATTTGAGATTAAGAGCCTTTGTTTTCTCAATTTCTTTTCTAAGGCCAACAATTTCACATTCTAACTTCTCAAGAGATTTTTCTTTTTCATCAAGTTGGAATTGCAGAGTATCAATGATCATATCTTTCTCTTCTAAACATGTTTTGAGTCAAGAAATCTCTTCAGAAAAACCATCTGCATCTATAGCATCCATGTAATCATCATCTTCAAAGGCCATTAAAAGTTTATAATCATTACCTCGTTCATCTTCGTCACTATTTGATAGGCCATCACTATCTTCATGAGTGTAGTAACTTTTCTTAGTTGCACTCTGTTTCTTGCTCCATCTAACAGGTTCCTGCCCTTTGTCAGTTTTATCCTTATGAGGACATTTGGCAGCATAGTGACCAACTCTCCCACAAGTAAAGCATTTGAAAGGTAACTTACCTCGGAATCGTCCAGCACCCTGTTGAAGATTTCTGAAAAAAATTGATTCTTCTTCTTCTTCTGACACTTGTCCTGACTCATAGTACTCTCCTTTGCCTGAAGCCTTGAAGGCAGCTTCTCTCCTATCTGATGGACCTCCTTTTCTCATTTGATAAGCAGTTAGAATTCCATGCAGCTGTGACATTTTAAGGTTTTGTAGATTCTCTTTTTCTTCTATTGCAGAAACTTTAGATTCAAACGTAGGGGACAAAGATCTTAGAACTTTTTCAACCACAACAACCTCTTTTATTTCTTCACCCAAGTTTTTCATAGAAATAACAATCTCATCTACACAAAGAAAATAGTTAGCCACAATTTCATCATTGTACATTCTGAGATTTTCATACTGAATTCTGAGGGTTTGAAGTTTTGCTCATTTTACCTGATCATCTCCTTCATAGCTCAGTACAATCTTGTCCCATATTTGTTTTGCAGATTTAAACTACATAACCTTGACAAATTCTGATTGAGATAGGCATCCTAATAGAGTATTGGCCGCCTTTGCATTTGTTTCATATTTCTTCTTCTCAGCCAGATCTGCAGGAGTTGCTGATGGAAAAGTATACCCTGTTTCTATGATATCCCAGACTTCTGTACCAAGAGATTGAATATAGGTAGTAACTCTTACCTTCCAATATACGAAGTTTGTCCCATCAAAAATAGGTGGCCTGATTGATGCTTCCCTCTCATAGTTGCTCATGATGAAATATCTTCCTTCAAGCGATCAAGCTTCTTCTGAATGACCTAGCTCTGATTCCAATTATTGGAAATAATACTGGCGGGGGGTGAATCAATATTATCAAGTCAGATATTCCTTTTTCAAAATCAAATGATATACGCTACTTCAGTTAATTAAATCCACGTATATACGCAACTTTGCAGAAGGAAACCATCGTATACAAGGCAAACTTTTAATTTACTTTATCTTTCTGATGTTGATCGTTATTTTGTGCTTTCAGAATCAAATAACTAGTAACCAGAAACAGTAAAATAGAGTAGAAAGACAATCGCACACAAGAACACAAGATATAAGGTGGAAACCCAATGTGGGTGAAAACCACCTGCTGCAATTCATCTCTATCTTGCTTTAAATTAGAAACTTCTTTTACAATATACTGGCACAGTCCTTTACCAGTACGCAACCTGCAACCTGCAGAGAGATACAACCCTCTCTCGTTCTCCAGCTTCTCCTGGAAGGGAGCAACAACCCCCTTAGCTCCTGCACTAGCCAAGATACTAGTACATAGGTGCTGGCCTACAGAAGGCTACAACCTTCTCTTTCTTTCAGGGACCACGTTTCATAATTTTTTAGACTGGATCCACAAATAACATCAATCAAACATCAAGAATTTATGCATCAACCAATCACCTTTTCACCAATCAAAACTGAATCAAAATAAACACTTCTCTGATGACTGTACCCATATCATAGTAAAAATAACCACACACCAAATCTGAACCCAAAACACAACAGCAATAAACAATAGCAGCTAGATCACAACTCAAAAGATATACGCTACTTCAATAACCTGAAACCTGCGTGCATACACTTCTGCGTATGGAACAACCTACGTATATGCAGTATTCATTCACTGAACAAGTGTGTATACCCGCCTTCGCTTCACTGAACATGCGTACATATCTATAAAGGATAATTCGCTCTTTCAGATATTCAAACACTAATTAACCCAGATTATCAAATCTATAGATCAAGCATGCGCCACATATAACAGATCAAAATCATACAAAGATATTATCATTCAAACTTAAAGATTATGATCCATCAATAGAACTTATCCTTCTCTTTGCACTAAGGTTCCTCCTTCATTCAGCTCCAGATCTGCACCATAACCCAATTACCAGTATTCCAGATCTAGCACTTTATCAGATATTCAACAATAATTCAGATCATCCTTTGTCAAATGATCTCCTTTCTCTTTTATAGTCTTAGGCCTTCCACAATACCACCGTCCAAAACCATAATAAACCAATACCATGGACCCAATACTTGGGATGAAAAATTCTGACGAGGTACCATGGTCCAAAACCATAGGTTCAAATACCAAGGACTAACTACCATGGACCAAAGGTAAGTTCTCCAACATATACGCGCTTTTCCTTGCATGAAAGTGCGTGTATACGCATACGCGCCTTTGAAATGTCTAACCCACGTGTATATGCATCTTCGTCTAGATGAACCTGCGTATATGTCTTTTCCTTCATTCGGAAAGCCTGAACTGAGATCTGCTACCAAAGAGAGTTGCCATAAAGGACAACACCTGTGCCATAGCTCCAAACCTGTGCCATAATGCCAACAATGTTGCAGTAGCGCAGATGTGAGAGAGGGAGCACTTGTCAACAACAGGTAGAGCTTCAGCATCATAGTATGTTCCTAGCCCAACACAGTGGTCATTTGGGAGTGTTTTTGTTCCAAGTGTTGTCGGAGCAAGTGGACCGAGCAAATGTGTTGCATGTAGAACATTCCAGAGTTGCAGAATAGGGGTTGAAGATAATCCATATCTTGTTGAGAGGGAGTGTTAAAAATGCAACAAGATGATGGAGCTTAGTGAAAAGAAGTCGCCTTCACTAAGTGGGCCCGTAGGCTATTTTTGGCGCAAAGTCTATTTTTAGACATATGGATCATGGTCTATGAGTTGCAGGATGCTATTTGTGGATGATTGGTCATGTTGGTAAAAATAGATGGACTTCTATTTTTAGACACATGGGCATAGTCTATTTTTAGACTGCTAGGCCAAAAATAGAACAGTCGAATATTATTAGCTCATAATAATATTTGGACTATAAACATTATCTTATCCTCTTGGAGCACTTCAGTTCGAGCTACAAATGTGGCACATGCAGCTGTCAGAAGGAAATATGCTTTTCTTATGGGTTAGTTGAGCTATTGCATGGTGGACTTCAGTTAGAACTCTAGTGGTTGAGTTTTTGTGGAGTTGATGGAGTTGTGTTCAGTTTGACTTGGTTAAACTAGTTGTATTTAGTCTAACTGTAGAATACACTAGTGATGAGTGATGTGAAGTAATTATTAATTATTTCACTAATTATTAACTCATAAAGAAACTAAAGAATACATCAGTTAACTCAGTGCATGGACAGTTCAGTGGAGACAGGTGTTAGAGGTTGAGATTGCTATCAGTTGTGACTATAGTTGTGCATTAGATTTTTCACATGCATGGATTGAGTATTGTCAATGAGGATTGCATGGTTCAGCCAAGAAAAATACGAGTTTGGATCAGCCATTTATCATTATTCTCATGCAGGATTGCACAGTGGAGGCAGGCAAGCAGCAGAGGAGATTTGAACCTGTGATTGATTCAGATCTGAGCTAGTTTGTGTGTAACAGGTGGAGATAGTACTGAGTACTTGCGAGGAGTATTGTACTATGTATTGTTACATGTTCTCAATCAATATAATATACAGATAGTTGGGGGTTTTCAGCTATATTCTTTCCCTGTGATATACTGTGTTGATATGTGTGATTGATGCTTCAATGTGCGCATGCGATTGTTTCTGAATACTGCAAATTGATGATCAATAGTAGAGGAGGTTATGTATTATGCATGCATTCCGTAAATAGTGTATAATCAGGATAATATCTGTGAATAAGTGTTATATTATTCAAAATTTCTACAGCTAACAAGGACTATATGGGCCATCCTTTACCCAAGGAACACATACTTTCCTTCAATGCTTGCATTAGCAAGGTCGTACATTTATTAGGGAGATAGGTGGTAAAACTAAATGCAATTGCTTGAGTTTAATCACTTTCCAAGAAAATCTTCCCCTTGAGACCACGAAATTTGTGTCCACTACTTAGTCTAGTTGTTGTGTTTACATTTCCAAAATACATGAATTACAATTCATAGTCACATTTACAAGAGGGATAACAAAAAGGGCTCAAGATGCTGGATTTATTGGTGCAACAAGGATTGCACAAGCCTTTAGATGGCTAGAGAAACAAACCTATGGGTATGTTTGATGAATATCTAGATGCGAGATCTCTTAAAACTATTTGGTTGTGTTTGGAAGAAGAAATTATTTTTAATATTATTGGAGATAAAACAAAATTACGCCTATGGAGAAAAATGAAGGTCCTGTATTGGATGAAATATTTGACAAACTGAAATCACTTAAAGAGAAATTGTACAATCTACAAATGAAAGAATGTACCAAAATTATTGATCCTTAGAATGTTTTTAATACTCTTATATGCTTGTTAGGTAGTATGGATGTAAAAAAATATGAGGAAGATAATAGAAACACATTATTGTGTTCATTTACTGAATCTTGGGACCATATAGTCACTCCCATTAGTTTAGTGCAACTGATTCTCTTAAATATGACTCTATTGTGGGAATAATGGTGTTTAAGGAGGTATGGAGGAAATCAAGTATACAAAATTCCACTCCTAAGGAAATGGTGGCGAGAGGATAGAAATAAGGGAGAAATCAAGAGGTACATATAGATCTAAGTCAAAAGGCAAGATGAGTAAGCTAAAATTTTGTTACTATGATAAAACATGGCATCTCAAGAAATAGTTTTGGAAGCAGAAGGAATCCAAGGAAGAAAATATAGATAAATAAAATTTATATATGGTTGTTGTGGTTCTATTTATCTGTAATGCCTCCCAATTTCATGAAGAATAGTTATTATATTCAAGTGCTTCTCATCGCATGTGCCCACACAGGACATAGTTTTCTTCTTATCAAACTATTGATGGTGGTACATTCCCTATGGGGAAAAATGTGTCTTGTAATAATATTGGGATTGGGAGCATTAATATTAAAATGTTTGATGGTATTGTAAGGACATTGACAAAATTAAGACATGTACCCGAACTTGAGAATAATTTAATTTCTTTAGGAGTTTAGGATTTTTGGAGGTTATAGATTTGTAGGTCAAGTTGCAGCATTGAAAGTGTCCAAGGGCATTCAAAGATTGAAAACCTTTACAAGTTGGAAGGAGGTACTCAAAATAATGAAGTAACAATGGTATCTAAAGAGGCTAATGAATCTAGTCATTTATGGCATTAGCAACTAGGTCATATGTGATAAAGGACTAAAGGTATTGATAAACAACGAGATTCTTCCATAGTTGAAATCTTTGAGATTAAATTTTTGCAAACATTTTGTGTTTGAGAAGGAGTGTAGATATAAGTTTAAAACAAGGAATCATACAAGTAAAGGTATTATTGATTTAATCCATTCAAATGTGTTGGGGCTATCTCTTAAAGCTTATTTTGGTGGAGCCTCTTCTTTTGTAACCTTTATTCATGATTACTCTAGGAAGGCATGAGTATATGTTCTATAAAGGAAAGATAGTGTGTTTAATGTATTTAAACAATTTATAATTTTGGTTGAAAAGAGAACTGACGAGGAAATCACATGTATGAGAACATATAGTGGAGATGAGTTCATATTTTTAAAATTTGAAAAACAATGCAAGGAATTTGGGATTTAAGGGCATAATACTGATGTCTACACACCCCATCAAAATGGCGTGGTGGAATGCATGAACATGACTTTTCTAGAGAGAGCAAGGAACATGTTAGTAATTCCAATTTTCAACATGATTTGTGGGTAGAAGTAGTCACTACTCATTGATATTTTGTGAATCGATCACCATCAGTTGCAATATATTGTAAAATTTCTAAAGAGGTAAGGGTAGATTATCCTTGTGATTACTCGGTTTTAAAAGTTTTGGATTGTGCAGCTTATGCTCTTACTCCTAAACATAAACATTAAAAGTTAGACACCAAATCAAAGAAGTATTCATTTTTTGGTTGTGATGATGTAATTAAGGAATATAGATTATGGCATCCTATTTCCCACAAAATCATGATGAACAGAGATGTAGTATTTGACGAATACTCTCTCATAAAACGAGATAGAGTAGAGGTTGACATGAAATAGGAACAAATACCACAACATCAAGAAATTCAGTTGGAGACTCAACCATCCTTAGAAACAAAGAAGCAAGAAGAATCCGTTGAAGAAGAAGAAGGTCAAGATACTAAAATTGTATAGGAACATGTAGAAACACCATAACTGACACCAAGGAGATCCACATAGGATAGAAATCCTTCAAAGAGGTATGAAGATTATGTTTCATCTGCTACTTTTATTACTAATGATGGGTAACCTTCATGTTATCGAGAAGTAATGAATGATAATAATAGTACCAAAATGAAAATAGCAATGAAAGAACAAATGGTTAGCTTGGAGATGAACAAAACGTGGGACCTAATGGAACTCCCAAAGGATGGAAGGTTTGTTGGATGAAAGTGGGTATACAAATTGAAGAAAGGTATCTAATGAAAAATTTAGAGAAAAAAGAAAGAGTTGTTGCAGAAGGGTACTTTGAAATGGAAGAATTGATTCCCATGAAATATTTTCACTTGTTTTAAAGCTTGTTTCTATTCATGTAGTATTAACATTAGTTTCTTTATTTGACCTTGAGTTGCAATAGCTAGATGTTAAAACAACATTTCTAGATGGATATTTTGATGAGGATATATATATCAAACAACCAAAAGGATTGGTTCAAGATGATGATAATAATAATAATAATAATAATAATAATAATATATATATATATATATATATATATATATATATATATATATATCCTCACCAAAATATCCATCTAGAAATGTTGTTTTATATATATATATATATATATATATATATATATATAATAATAATAATAATAATAATAATAATAATAATAATAAAAGATTGTTTGCAAGCTCAAGAAGTCACTGTATGCTCTGAAGTAGTCTCCCATGCAATGATACAAGAAAATTGATTCCTTCATGGTGAGCCAAAAGTTTACTAGAAGTGAGTATGTGATATAATTTGTACAAGGAATGAAATGAAAGGTGTAAAAACAAATGAAATAATCACAACTAAACACAATATAAAGAAAATTAATATGGTGAAACCCAACTTCTATTAATAAATGAAATAGAAAAATATTTGTTTGTTTGTTTTGTTATATCTTCTGGATCCATCGCATTTTGTTATTTTATGCATCGACGTTTCGAAACTACATGCATTAGAAAAAACTATTACAAGAGGCTAAAATAATTACCTTTTAACATAAAGAAATAACCCTATAGGTATGAAACCCTAACCCTAAAAGATGAAATTCCAAAAGGTTTGTAGGCCTTAATGTGGTTAGTTGATACACCAACTTCTGAGGGGCATACATTTAGCATAAAATACCCATTTGGACCACATAATAGATTGTTAGGAGGAAATATCCAAGGAATACAACTTTTGACTAGGGACAAGGAATGCCTTGGCAATCCCTAGCCCCCCAAATAACCAAAAAATATTGTTTAGGGCCTCAAAATGACCTGAAACGTTTGGGTACCAAAAAATCATAGAAAATCGACAAAAATATATAGAATCGTTGATATAATGGAAGAGGTGGGTCGCCACCAATATCCACTTGGAATAGTCCTCACCCCTTCGTAAGTAATGGTTTCCATTGCATTAAGTTTCCTCGTTGAATAGAGAAACTTTTGTTGAATTTGGCTCCTGGTAAGCCACTTGCCTTGATGAAGAAGTTTCCTTGCTTTGAAAACCTAATAGGGTTACATGTGTTGTTAGAGGATACCCTTTGTCTTGGTGTCCATGATCTTATCCATTGCATCTTTTTCAATGCTGTCATGATTGAATTTTATGGGGGTCAATTGCTTAGCTTCCTCTGGGGTGTCCAATAGAGGTGGAAAATATGGTCAAAGTAGTTCCACATTAAATATTGGATGTATGAAAGGGAGAGGGAGAATACTCATTTCAAAATCATTTTCATCCAAAACCATAATGATTATGTAAGGCCTATATCAGAGTGATTTGAACTTCTTATGGGGGCCTGTGAGGTGCTATTTTTGTAAATATGACCATACCTTATCACCAACCTAAAATGTGTGTAGAACCCTATGTTGGTCATGTTGTGGCTTGTACTTGGCATTGGATTTCTACAGGATATGATGAACATGTTGTTGGAGGTGTTGGATAAATTCAAAAAAATTGGCTATTCTATATTCCTTGATGCATGGGAGGACTTTTCTAGTGAATATGCAATGGGAAAAGCTACATCAATTGGGGCCAATGGTGTAATCCCAAGAACACCTGAAAAGGACTATGACCAATAGAGTTGTGGATGGATGTAGTATAGCTATGTTGAACATATGGAAGTATTTCCTCCCATGTACGTAGATTCTTGGAGTTATACATGTGCAAGATATGCATAGTCAGCTTATTGACCACTTTTTTTTGTCCATTTGATTGGGGATGAAAGGAAATCAATTTGGTTAACTTGGTATCCATCAAATACCATAGGTTGAACCAAAGGTGTTGAGGAACCTACTATCTCTATCTGAAATAATGGTCAAAGGTAGCAGAAAATGAACCCAAACACACTCAAAGAAGGGTTTAGCAATGGATTTAGTTGTGATAATCTTATTGCATGGTGCAAAAATGACCATCTTACTAGACCAGTCACACAAGCACAAGTACATAATCATTATCACGCTTGGTGGATGGAAAACCTAAAATTTACTCCATGGTGTCTAATTTGTAGTGTTTTTCTAGGCTAGGTAGAGGAATGTATAACTCTTACTTCTTCATGGTTGATTTAGAAATGGCATCGGTAGTTCATGATCTAATATACTGGTGGACATCCTATCTAAGCTTTGGTTGGTAGAAATAATTTTGAAGTACTACTACTATCTTCTCTACACCATATTTTCTTCCCACCTAATAGTAATGTTCCTCAAAAATTAGCTTGGAATGCTTGCTTAAAGGAACATAAAGGTGGCCAAGGTATCAAAAGAATATCCTGTAGGTGGAAGTATAGAAATTGTTTCCATTCAGTCAATTCCTGGTAAGTGGCAGTGATATGAAAATGGGGTACTTAGGCTTCTTGTTTAACTTACAAGTACCTCTCCCACTTCCAAAGCTTTAAAATATTCCTAAGTCTTTATGATTAACCAGTGCGGAATTAAATATGTGCTTGGATAAAAGGTGTATGTTGGTGTTTGTTATTAAGTTGTTTACGTGCTGTAATTCAATGTGGTCAAACTGATATACAAATACATATAACAGTAAATAGAGAAGCAGATGCAATGCAGCAACAAGCAATCACAGATAACAGCAATATTAATTAGGAGTTCACCCAAAACTCTTGGGCTATGTCTCCGTGAGCTCTAGTCCGCTCAACTAGGCTCTCTGGGATTATGGAGAAGTCCTTTTACAAGCTCTTGGCTCAACTCTATTGTTTTACACGAAAACAATGGGTTTAGACACCATTTTATCCCTGGCTCTTGAAGCTCTCAACTTTTTGGCTCTGGGCTCTCACTCTGGCTCTTGGCTCTGGCTCTGGCTCTAGCTTCTCGACTTTGGCTTCTTTGGATCTCTACAATTTATAGCTCTCTGGCTTTTTACTTGACCTCCAAGTGACTCCCTTGGCTGCTCTGCACATTCACTTTTTCTCCCTCGACCTCTTTTTGCTTCTGCCTTTTTTCTTTCTACGCTGCTCTCTTTCTCCTTAGCTTCCTACTTTGGCTTAGCCTTCTAGTTATGCTTGGTTTCTACAAAAAATCCAACAACAACCCCTCTATCTCTGATATTCATGGCTTTTAAGTCAACTGGTGTTGTCTGTTCATTGTCCCTTCTCGGGCTCTCTGACTCCCAGCCTCTGTCCGTTCGAATCCCCCTCTGAGTGTTAGAAATCATTGCCAAATGCCTTCAGGGATGGTGGCCACTTTTTCTGTAACGGAATGGACCATCGGTGCCCTTGAAATCCCAAAGATGGTAATTCTCAGCTTACATAGGAAAATACACAGAAAACCTGTAAATATCCGCCCAAACACATCTATCGAAATTCAAAAATTATGAACTCCATCTTATTTTCCATCGAGTTCGCCTTTTAATCACTTATCGCAAGTCGCATAGGCGTTTTTCGTGGTTTTATTTTGTATTTATAAAAATAAATTAAAAACATTGAAAATCTTTCAGAGGACCTTATGGCGGACTTAACATATTATATATTTACATTCATAAACCCGTCGGGTTCGGATATATATATATATATGTATATATATATATATATATATATATATATATATATATATATATATATATATATACCCGCTCTGTTGTATTGGTCATTGCATCGCAATATTGCGTGGACCTGGGTAAGCCATATGGCATGGCCAATGCCAACACGATCTGCCAATGCCGATATCGGCGATCGCAACATCGCTCGGCCCAGTCCTTTCCTTATGTCCTATGCTATCGGCCATTGTCGATCCGCCAATTTCGGCAATCACAGTATCACACAACCTGGTCCTTATGGTATATCGCATAGCTGCCTCCAACCCGATATGTCAGGGATCGACGATCGCGGGTAGCTTCCCTTTTTCACTTAAATCCACTATTTTGCCCTGGTCTGATGCAATTTCCCCTTTTGAAGGGTTTTTTTTTCCTTTTTAAAGGATTTTTCCTCTTTTTCTAAGGAACAAAGGGCATCTTCCTTGAGCGATAACTTCTGCATCCTAAGTCCATTTTTTCCCATTCAAGTTGCAGTAGATTCAGGAGGAGAAGATCTCTGCAATGGGGCTATTTCCAGGAACTTCCTTGGACTTTCATTTTCCTCAGTGAGGAACACTTAGACTTAGGGGTCTTTCCGAAATCCATTTTGGATCACGCCTTCCCACTAAAAGAACATTTGGTCTCCAAAAGGCTGATATACTGATCTGAACAAAAAATGAGAGTGACTCACCCTCTTCTTTCAACCTCTCTACACTTTCCTTGCATAATGCCTCCGAACCAAAGTTTCTGACCACTTCCCTTCTTGGATGGGCTAGTCTTCCTGGGAAAAGCTGCCTTCTTCTTTGCCTTCCTACAAAACTCCTACTTAGATGGTCACAGAAGGCAGTTTGAACTTCTCCGCCTTGATCATTGATCCAAGGTGGCTCAAACAAATGTGAATTGCATCTACTCCACAAAACTTTCATTTGTACCTATTTGACAAGATGTTCAAATACAAGGAAAACATCAACATCCTTGTGTTCATGCACATCATGCTCATGCATGCATTTCATCCTTCAACTTTCACTTAAGCACACTGTACTTTCGAAGCTGAAATGAAATATAATGTTGCAGCAACAAAGTGAGTCCCCTACTCAACCTTTTTCCATTCACCATCTTGGTAGAAACTTGGAACTTTCATTTCATCAACAAAGAAATGCCAATAGTTGCATCAATAGACATGCAATCCTTAATTGGAAAAGACCTCTAACCATTTCTTACCAATCCAGTTCAAAGGTCTTTCCTTTGTCTGCATATCAGCATCAACATGTGAATCATCCTGAGACACATCATTCATGGAAACTTCCTTTCCATTTCTGCCATCTTCTCTTTCCACTTTCTTCAGCTTTTGTGGAAGCGTTGTTGGATTCAAAGTCCAACACCTTTCAACAAGATGCCCTTACTTATGGCAGTAAGTGCAACACATGTGCATCCTCTTGAAAACATGATTTTCGTTGTCCAATGGACCTTTGGCTCTTTGCGTCCTTTCCTTCAAAAGTTTCCTATATGTGGCCATTCTCTTCCAACATCTAGAAACATGATGGTTATCCAAACCAAAAAAGGAACATGCAATTCTTTTCCTATGCTTATGTGGAAATTTACCATGCTTTCCAAAATCAAAAGGAGTATGATTAGAACCAGATTTATACCTGCCTCTTTCACCTTTATTGCCTTCATGAGGAAGTGAATCAAATGAAGAAGTGGCTCCCTTTGGAACACCATCAATCTCTTCAAGGCTGTTAGAGTTTCCACAACTCTCTGGGTCAAGTGTGTGCTTCTCAACAGCTACATCCTACAAGTGATGTTTCAAGCTATTGCGTTCCTCTTGAACACAATCTTCACACTCTGCAATGCAACCCCCTCTTGGAGTTGTTTAAATGGCCTTCATGGAAGCTTTGGAACTCTCTCCATAAGCTTTTCCATAGCCAAGACCCAAATACTTAGGCCTCTCCTCAACCATTATTGGTTCAAAAATACCTTGTGCATGTTTTCCCAAGCCCTTTCCTTCATAGCCCATCTTGGACATTAGCTTGGAACCTATGCCTCTTCTATGTCTTTCAAAAGAAACAATATAAGAATTCTTAGAAGAATTTGAAGACAAAATAGAATGGTTTACCCCTTCTTCAAGTTGATACTTGACCAAGTCTTCTTAGGCAACAAAGAGCTGTGACTCCAACTCATGCATCCTCTTCAGGTTCATATTTGCGATATGAAGTTGCCTCTCCACTTCCTGTAGTCTGTCAGAAAGCAACTGCTTCTCTTCCTTCATGGAATTCAATTGCTCTCTAAGTATGTTGCTCTTTCTTCCATCCTCATACATTTCTCTCCCCATATCCATCATGGTGGACAAGTCTTGCTTCATATCTCCATTAAAGAATCTTGTGATGGAGGAGGAATTTGAGGATACACTTGTAGAAGTTGTCATTATACCAATGAACAAAAGAACTTCAAACAAGATAATTAAAGAGCTTATTTAAGAAACCTTTTGCAACAAACCTCTTGTGCTTCAAGGATTGCTTTGAGGTCCTTTGGGTTAGAAGAATTCCTTCAACCCTTCTTCCTTCTTATTCTTCCTGGGCTAAGCTATCAATAGCTTTCCCTTCATCTCTGCAAACTCAAACAATAGTCAGTCTGCAAAACAAGCATACAATTAGCCTCTTGTTGTTCAAACACCTTTCAAACAAGCAGTCTTTGCTATGTCAATCAAGCATTCTGAAATAACCTTCTTTGAAGGTGGGGTTAACCAAACTTAGGCTCCGATACCACCTGATCTAAAAATGGGGCACTTAGGCTTCTTGTATAACTTACAAGAACCTCTCCCACTTACGAAGCTTTAAAATATTCCCAAGTCTTTATGATTAACCAATGTGGAATTAAATATGTGCTTGAATAGAAGGTGTATGCTGGTGTTTTTTATTAAGCTATTTACGTGCTATAATTTAATGTGCTCAAACTGATATACAACTACATATAACAGTAAATAAAGTAGCAAATTCAATGCAACAGCAAGCAATCACACATAACAGCAATATTAATTAGGAGTTCACCCAAAACTCTTGGGCTACATCTCCATGAGCTCTAGTAAACTCAACTAGACTCTTTGGGATTATGGCAAAGTATTTTTACAAGCTGTTGGCCCAACTCTATTGTTTTGCACAAAAACAATGGGTTTAGACACCATTTTATCCCTGGTTCTTGAAGCTCTCGGCTTTCTGGCTCTTGGATCTCACTTTGGCTCTTGGCTCTGGCTCTAGCTCTGGCTTCTCGAATCTGGCTTCTTTGGCTCTCTGCGATTTACATCTCTCTGGCTTTTCACTTGACCTCCAAGTGACTCCCTTGGCTGCTTTGCACATTCACTTTTGCTCCCTCGACCTCTTTTTGCTTCTGCCTTTTTGCGTTTTGCGTTGCTCTCTTTCACCTTAGCTTCATGCTTTAGCTTAACCTTCTTCTTATGCTTGGTTTCAGCAACAACACCAACAACAACCCCTTTGTCTCTGACATTCATGGTTTTTAAGCCAACTGGCACTGTTCATTTGTTTCCCCTTCTTGGGCTCTCTGGCTCCTGGCCTCTGTCCGTTCGAATCCCCCTCTGAGTGTTAGTAATCATTGCCAAACACCTTCAGGGATGGTGTCCACATGTTCCGTAATGGAATGGACCATCGGTGCCCTTGAAATCCCAAAGATGGTCATTCTCGGCTTACACAGTAAAATACACAGAAAGCCTATAAAAATCCGCCCAAACATGTCTATTGAACTTCAAAAATTATGAACTCCACCTTATTTTCCATCGGGTCTATGTTTTAATCACTTATCGCAAGTCACATAGGCACGTTTCGTGGTTTTCTTTTGTATTTATTAAAATACATTAAAAACATTGAAAATCTATCGGAGGACATTATGGCGGACTTGACATATTATATATTTGCATTCATAAACCCATCAGGTCCAGATATATATATATATATATATATATATATATATATATATATATATATATATATATATATATATATATATATATAATATATATATATATATATATATATATATATATATATATATATATATATATATATATATCTATATATATATATATATATACCCGCTCTGTTGTATTGATCGTCGCATCGCAATATCACGTGGACCCGAGGTAAGCCATATGGCATGGATGTTATAGACATTTTTGTGCCCTACAAATCCAAGCATGAAATGTCCATAAACCAAGGGCTCCTAAGTCCCTAAAAGTGTTGTTCTAACCCCTAAAGGAACAAGGTCAACAGATTACAGCTTCTCCCAGAAGTTCTCCACCAGAAACTGCTCAGAATTGTTCAAAATAGGATCATTGTAGCTTCTCCACTGGCTAGGTGCGTTGCATCTCACCCAAATGCACTGTGAGGGTGTGTTGCATTTCAAAACTCCCTTCTGTGGGGTGCGATGGGCGAGAAATGACAAATGGCAGTGTCATTCCGCGAGGTGGAGAGGCAATGAAAGCTTCCAGAATCTTCTCCTGTGACACTTGCCTCACTGAATTTGACCAAGGATGAGTAAGAAGCCCTTAGCCTCCAAGTGGAAGCAAGAACTGACAGAGAGAAGACACTAATCAAATCACAAGCTGACTCATCCTCCTTACAGATATCTATATATGGATCCTTCATCCCAGAGATCTCGGGGCTGGAATTTTGCATATTGTAAGGAATTGTTGTTGGTTTCTAGAGACAAACATTAGGTTGTTGGGTGATTTATGATTTTTTTGAGGTGAAGAGGGGCTTCTTTGCTGGGAGGTTGATGCTGGGTTGGAACCACTGGTTGTAACTCCTCTTGGATCTTTTCTTGTTTATCAATAAAAACTATTTGAGTTCTCCTCCATGCTTTTGTATCATTGATGCTTGTTACATTTGTATGGTTAAATTAAATATGATCCTAAGTTGTTTATGAATATATATCCATGTCTTTGTATAGTGCTCCTTTTCTGTGATCTTACAGGTACTTTGTGAAGCTGGGCATGCAAGGGAGCAGGTAGCTGGAGACTGTCAAAGAAGAGAGGGATTGGATCAAAGGATTAGCGCAAGACACAGGTTGGTTCTTTCTATTCCTCTCTATCTATAATTCATAAAGGAAATACAAAAGTAGTTTTTCTCTGTTTGTTTCTAAGGCAGCTGTCACACCTTAGTGGGATAGAGCAGTTCTAAATAGACACTTTTCCCTGTGACAAAATGGCGACTCCACTGGGGAATGTCTAATTAGTTTTTTTGTGTATCATTCTTTGTTGTTTGTTTCATAAACTTATAAGTAGCTTTCGAATTTCATTTGCCATAACAAATGCAAAGTAGATAACTGCTGCTTCAATCCATTCACTGGATCTGTTTATGATTTAAACAGCTGATTCACAAACTATCTGATTGCCCTTGTGATAGCTCTTAGATCCTCCTTAGATCTACCCATGATTGTTGCATTACTGATTGCTTTTTACTCGGCCAAAAACCAAGGACTGAACTGCAAACTGTGACCCGGAACCTGGACAGAGTCTCGTTTCTGGCCCAACGCAGGTATTGTTCATAGATCCTTAATTTTAGCACACTTCCCGAAGGGGCAACCTGCGCTGCATTTCAAATTCTCTGTGTTATAGGTGCACTTATCAGACTAGCTATGTGCAGCTGTGGTTCCTGTGCTTCATTCTTTCCAGTTCTATCCCTGAATTTTGTTGCCTGTGATCAGTATATGTCTATTTGAAACCTCTTTTCCTTGCTGTTATTCCGCCTCCTTTGTACAAAAGAACTGTATATGTTTTTGTGTGTTTGTTGAGTCATTTACAGTTTTCCTTTGCAAAAGTAGCATAGTCGTACTGTCGTTCTTTGATTTGAATCTGTCGCAAGTGTCGATTTCGATCATAGGAGAAAGTTTGATTGCTCTTGATGGTCGATTATCCTGTTACTATTGCCTTTGGTCTAAATTTTTAATTTTCTAGTGTCAATAACGAGTGTTCATTTCAAAATCGTAAGATGTCGTAATCATCTTTGTTTTTTATTTCGAAAAGAGCTTGTTTATATTTGTCGCTTGAAAAGAAATTCAGATTTGTACATCAACTTTCTTTTTAGCATCAATACTAAGAAATTCGAAAACAAATACATGCATGTGCATTTGCATATAGACAGTCTGTTTGGCTTGATTTAGGAAAGTGCATTTACAGTGTGCTCTTTGCTCTTTGTGAAAAGATTATGTCTTTCTTTTCCCCTAGTAGCTAGTATTTTCATTGTACAAAAGAGATAAAATTTTGTTTATCCTCTTTAGATTGCATTTTAGGAATTACATCTACATCTCGTGGTGAACCCGAAAGGAAAACTTCATAAACAATATCAACTTAAAATAAATTCAATGAATCTAACAACGCTTTGGAACTTAACGCACAACATTTAGAGGTCTAGGCTAGAGACGTATTCTGGTGTCGTAAAGCTTGGTAACTGTTGTCCTCACTGATGGTTGGGTGATTCCTCCACTTTGAGACGATAAGTGCCAGTACGGACTTGTGCTCCCACGTACCGTCGAGTATATTTTGGGAGACCCCTATAGGCTTAAATCCTTTATCCTTAGGAAGCCGTGTCCGCTGCCCTATCGATTGCAATGCACTGAACACAGCATTCAGGAAGATTGACTGCCGTACCGTAAAAGGTATTCTGTAGTTTTGCGATTGGTTTGGTACTCCCTCTACCTAGATCTCCAGAGCAGTCCCTTTCGTTCCTTTTCAGACTCTTTAACGGAAAAGGTCCATCTGAGCACTTGTCACTTCAGGCTCATTAAAAATCGAAGGAGACTAGAGTCATCTTTTGTTTTTTCTCGACTCTTAAAAACTGAAAAAACAAGTTGTGTCAAAGCGTCTAAAAATTTATTTTAAACGGAATATTCATTACCCCTTTCCTACATTGATCTTGGCTTGAGAAAATGGAGTCCACCAACCAAGGAATTCCTCTTGGAGGAAATCCTAGTCCCTTCTCCTCTTGGGGAGATGTTGGTGCACCCCATATGGCCACATTGTCTCTTCCAGGACTGACAATTGGTTTGCCTGTATGGTTCTTCTCAACCACTGTCGTTCAGAACACCACTATTTCTGAACAATCGAATCAGGAATTAGACGAGTCCAGAGTTACCCACCAACCTTCTACTTCCTCTAATTCTTCCCCTCCTCCTTCCTCTTCGCTTGATGGGGCTGGTAAAGCCAAAAGTTAAGTTCCTAAGGAGAAGAAGGAAAAGAAGAAGAAAGAGAAGAAGAAGAAGTAGCTGAAAACCAATGGGGGCAAACGAGTGTCGTCTAACGAAAATCCACACACTGCACCGACCAGGCCTAAATCGCCATGTGTCATTTGCAAAGGAGACCACTTTCACAGAGATTGTCCTTGTATCCCTCGAATCTTAGGGGACTGGTCTCCTCATTTGCACAACCCGGTGTCATCAACCTCTAATGATCATGTTGAAAACACACCTTCAACTAGTGAAAGTGAAGCCCCAGGACGAAAAGGAAAATATAGATTTCCTTGTAAACTGTGTGAAGGCGATCATGCCGTCCACCATTTTCCCTTCTTAGACGAAGCTAAAAGAGTTTTGGATGATCGTCCGGTTTCACCGTTACGACTTCCTCCTGGATATAAAAAACTCTTGCCGAGTCCGTCACTAGTTGAAAATCCGGCTGACCTGCTCAGCTGGTCGGCTGAAGCATCTATCATTGAAGATGAACCATCTAAATCCATACCAGACGAAAGTCAAAAGGTCGAGGCGGCAGTTGACCCGGTCTTGCCTTCAGAGGTTCCATCTTCAGATGATACAATCACTGAAGAGAACAAGGATGACACCTTCCAAATTCTTTTCATAAGCACAGACTCCAACGAACATGGGGGAAATTTACCCGTTCCTTTACCGCATGAAGGAAGTTCGTCAGAGTCGTACCCGGCCATCTATTCGGTCCCTCCTCCAAGCAACCTATTTGTCTCCTTCGATTGGAATCAACTAGGCAGACCCTGTTTACCAGCTAGTGTACCCTTCCGAATTATTGTTCAAATATATAGAATGGTTATGGCTGGTACCATCATAGATGAGGGGGCTTCTGTGAGTATCCTTTCCTCAACTGCTTGGAAAGCGCTTAATTCACCATCGCTTTTGCCTGAGATGAGAAATCTGTCAGACTTTGATAAAGGAACCAGTCCACCGTTAGGGATCCTTCCCGATGTGCCCATAACATTGAGAGGGAAAACCGTTCACATGAATGTAATGGTAGTTCAAGGACCCCTGGATTACAATCTACTCCTTGGACGAGACTATATTTATTGCATGGGAGCAATTGTCTCCTCACTCTTTAGAGTAATGTGTTTTCCGCATGAAGGAAGAGTGGTCAAGCTCGTGGACCAGCTTTCATTTCCCGGATCATACAGAGCAAATAGTCATATACCATCCTTGAATGGTATTTTCACGCAAGAAATGTCTCAATCTCCAGTCCGTCCTCCCAATGAGCGCGAGTGATTCAGAGGGATATGACAGAAACCCAGGGGGCATGCACCCTGGTCTGCCTCGGCAGGAAAACTTCGGGTATAGGGTAGGTTTCCGCGGGAGAATATGACTAGTCGTACTCCCATCCGTGATTGGAAGAGGGCGTTATTCTAGAACAAGATTCCCTTGTCAAAGTTATGTGAGTTGGCGACCATCGCCGCTCACCTTTGTTTATTTCGGTAGACATCGCCGAAGAAGTGTTTTGTTTACGCCGTAAATAGAACAATCTTTGGTAACCTGTAAGAGGTAGGCCTCTCTTGGTAAAACAAATGTTTTAACGGAATGAAGAAGTGGTAACCTTGAAACTCTGTTTTATACCTTGGGGCATGCAAACATTTTGGAGTGCAAACAAAGAGCGATCATTTATCTGTTTTTTGGATTGGTCGTTTCCTAACTTGCATAAAGAAAGGATGTGGGGCAAAACTCTAAAAGTTGTCGTTTTTATATGGGACATTCTTATCACAAGACCGGATTAATCGAGCAGTTTTAGCACATATTTCAAGCTCGTTAAAAATTAAGCATAAGACATGAGCAAAAGTTTCCACCCGCGTTTAAGCTCATTAAAAAATGAATTATTCCCCGGTAAATAACCATCGTGAATGTAGTACTTCAGCCGTTAAAGCCTTGGTCGTGTTTGCATCGTCACCTCCACTTTTCATTGGCTGATCATTCACCCCCATTTGATTTTTTACCCATTTTGAGGAACAGCTGCGAAGAGTGATTTCACTAGCCATCCTTGTGACACTGCCGTGATTGGAAAATTCCAAACCTTACCTGGAATCAGCTGCTACCTGTTTTATCACTCGTTCCTCAAAAGACGAGTCTCCTTTAAGCTCTTTTCAACTGACTCGTAAAATATGAAAAGATTTCCGAGCCATTGGCCTCTCCAGCTCGTTAAAGGGACAGGAAGTGCTATCCCTCCTCTAGATTTTAATCTTTTTGGACCTGAGGGATTATTACACAAAAAGATCGAGTGCTTGTTTTGTTTGGCTCGTTAAAACTATCGAAAATTCATCCCTTCTGTATTGTTTTATAATTTTTCGGACTTAAGGGATTGCTGACGAAAAATGAATTTTGGAGTTACCTTTACGTCCCTTTTCAGATTCTCTAAAATTGAAAAGGACCGAGTTATCTTTGTCGTTAAACTCGTTAAAAAGATTAATAGTGACAAACTTGTCTTTAGATGAGAACGAGTTTCACTATCGCTAGGCTCGTTAAAACATAGCGATGGGTTTTCCCGAAGGGAAAATTATAGAACAAGCATATGTTATCCTCCTCAAGCTTGACAAAAAATAAAGAGGTACTGGTCAGCAATGACTGGGGAAAAATTGGGAAGAAAACTCAAAGAAACTTTGTTGGTAGCAAGTCGCTCTTGAACATGACACTTCCACTCCGTGTCCGAGTCGGGTTGGGTTGTTTCATTCACCGGTCACATCACCATGGTCATGCCATACCATCCAAATTTGGGGTTAATGCTACCAATCCATCACATCAGTGTCGCCGATATGTTCAAGAGAAGTCATCCAGAGAAGTCACCTGTGTCTCACCCACTACCATACATTATACTCCATTCTTTCATGACCGCCACCCTGAACCTTATATCACCAGATCGTTTTCACCTCCATCAAAATCATTTGCTCCGTTCCGTGTCATTGATGTGGGATTCATTGAGGCCCTCCTATGACAGATCACTTCTTGTCGACATCAGCTCATTATCCAAGAAGTTGATCTAGGAACACCCCATTCAGTACTTTGAAGCTTGCATGCCTCAATGGCAAGTTTCTCACTTCCGGCGACAGGTTTACATCAATGGCCTTCGACCGAAAGATTTTGCGTGGTGTTCGACGCCAAGTCATTTATTCACACCACGTGAATTGTACTGCAGTACCTTGAGGATCATTATCATTATCGGTGATTCCTCTCGCGCTTGTTAACATTTTACATTATTGACTGGTAATCAAGCGATGTCTTTCCATGTTCGACTTCAGAACATTTCTCACATGGATCGACTTGTACTTCGAGTGAAGATTGGACGAGAGAAGACCCCGAATCTAGTTTCATCCATCCGGGCTGCGATATATATTCAGGGAAATAAATACATTAAATGTACAACATTGCAGCACAGATAATCATCCTACCAAAAGGATGATGGCTCTATCAGAATCATCAATCTACACTCAGACGATTGTCTGTCCTATGTACATGAAAATGAATTTATAAAGTTGAGCATGGGAATGCCTGCCTCAGCTAGATCATGAAAACAGTATGAAGATAATGTATTGTATTGTATCTTATTGCAGGTTTCCTCCCAGCATTGAAAGAACTTCGGATCCTCATAATAAAGCATTTCACCTGATGCCAAAAGGTTAACGACCTCATACTTTAGGGGGCAACTGTTATAGACATTTTTGTGCCCTACAACGCCAAGCTTGAAATGTCCATAAACCAAGGGCTCCTAAGTCCCTAAAAGTGTTGTTCTAACCCCTAAAGGAACAAGGTCAACAGATTACAGCTTCTCCCAGAAGTTCTCCACTAGAAACTACTCAGAATTGGTCAAAACAGGATCATTGCAGCTGCTCCACTGGCTAGGTGCGTTGCATCTCACCCAAATGCACTGTGAGGGTGCGTTTCATTTCAAAATTCCCTTCTGTGGGGTGCGATGGGCGAGAAATGACAAATGGCAGTGTCATTCCGCGAGGTGGAGAGGCAATGGAAGCTTCCAGAATCTTCTCCTATGACACTTGCCTCACTGAATTCGACCAAGGATGAGGAAGAGGCCCTCAGCCTCTAAGTGGAAGCAAGAACTGACAGAGAGAAGACACTAATCAAATTACAAGCTGACTCATCCTCCTTACAGATATCTATATATGTATCCTTCATCCCAGAGATCCGGGGGCTGGAATTTTGCATATTGTAAGTAATTGTTGTTGGTTTCTAGAGACAAACATCAGATTGTTGGGTGATTTATGCTTTGTTTGAGGTGAAGAGGGGCTTCTTTGCTGGGAGGTTGATGCTGGGTTCGAACCACTGGTTGTAACTCCTTGTGGATCTTTTCTTGTTTATCAATAAAAACAATTTGAGTTCTCCTCCATGCTTTTGTATCATTGATGCTTGTTACATTTGTATGGTTAACTTAAATCTAATCCTAAGTTGTTTATGAATATAGATCCATGTCTTTGTATAGTGCTCCTTTTCTGTGATCTTACAGGTACTTTGTGAAGCTGGGCATGCAAGGGAGCAGGTAGCTGGAGACTATCAAAGAAGAGAGGGATTGGATCAAAGGATTAGCGCAAGACACAGGTTGGTTCTTTCTATTCCTCTCTATCTATAATTCATAAAGGAAATACAAAAGTAGTTTTTCTCTGTTTGTTTCTAAGGAAGATGTCACACCTTAGTGGGATAGAGCAGTTCTAAATAGACACTTTTCCCTGTAACAATGGCCGATGCTGACACGATCTACCAATGACGATATCGGCGATCGCAATATCGCTTGGCCCGGGGTCCCGCCTTTGTCTCGTGGTATCACCGATTGCGATCTGCTGATATGCTCCACCCGGTCCTTTCCTTATGTCCTATGCTATCAGTTGTTGTTGATCCGCTGATTTTGGCAATCACAGTATCGCACGCCCTGGTCCTGATGGTATATCGCATAACTACCTCTGACCCGATATGTCAGGGATCAGCGATCTGGGTTAGCTTCCCTTTTTCACTTAAATACACTCTTTTTCCTTGGTCCAATGCGATTCCCCCTTTTGAAGGGTTTCTTTTTTCCTTTTTAAAGGATTTTGACTCTTTTTCTAAGGAACAAAGGGCATCTTCCTTGAGCGATAACTTCTGCATCCTAAGTCCATTTTTTCCCATTCAAGTTGTAGTAGATTCAGAAGGAGAATATCTCTGCAATGGGGCTATTTCCAGGAACTTCCTTGGACTTTCATTTTCCTCTATGAGGAACACTTAGACTTAGGGGTCTATCCAAAATCCATTTTGGATCAGGTAGTGAAGTCATAGTCATTATTGTATACTTATTGCCACCCAAAGGCCTCATGCCCACAAGAGTTAAGAACTATGGTTAGTTATATGACCAGGGCCGATTGAGGTAGTATGCACCATGCTTGGTGCTACCCTTCTTGTGTTTGATGTTTAAATGTAAATGTGTAGGCATGTGGATAATTTTCTAATGTAGTCATTATGTAACTTTCCTTATGTTTGCATGAATTGTAGAGGCATTTGATTAGTGAGGATGATTGTCTCCTTCCCCATAATATAATGCTTCCATTGTTAACATGCTTGCATGATGAAGCACATTTCCTGGTAATAGTTTAGATATCTCCAAGCAATATAAGAGAGTGTTTCAATGTGATAGGTCATTGAATGTCCTTACTAAGTGACGATTGCAATGGTAACATAATAAGAGTTTTTTTTCTCAATCTCAAATGGATGTTGTAGGCATGGAAGGGTGAGGACTAGTGTAGATCGATGACGATTTTTAAGATCCTCGAATGCTTTATATCATGACTCATACTATGAAAATTTTTATTTTGCTCCACCCTTGGTCAATTGACATAAGGGTGAAGTGATATGAAAGAACCCCAACATAAACCTTTTGTAGAAACTAGCAAGGCAAAAGAAGCTATGGTCACTTTTTTTAGTCATTAAGGTTGGCCAATATCAAATTACTTGGATTTGGGCTAGGTCCACATGCACCCCATGTTCATCCATAATGCATCCAAAATATTGAATTCTCTACATGCCAAATGAGAATCTTTCCATATTGGCATACAACTTGTGTTTCACAAGGTGCTTAAGACCTACCAAATGTGCTACAAATATCCTTTCCAGTTTATTTTGAAGATGATGGTGTCATCCAAATATACAACCAAAAAAGAGTTTGTGAATGACTATATGATATCATCCATCATTCTCATTAAACATTGTTGGAGCATCATTCAAGCTGTAAATCGACCTTCCCAAAATCAAGAATACAAAAAAAATTCTAAATGATCCAGGTGGATATTGGTGGCCACCCGCCTATTCCACTTGGAACCCCACCATTGTTTCTTTCAGTTTTTCAGTTTCCTTATTTGTAGCACAATTTACTAGCAGTTTGTCGGGTTCTAAACTTCTAGAGCTATTTTGAAACCCAAAACGATGTTTTTTGGAAAAACCAAGAGCAACATGGGTCAGGGACTAATATTATTCACTCAAAAGTTGTAGTCTCAGATAAATATTTCTAACGAAGTATTGTGTGCATCAAAGGGAGATCGTATGCCAAAGTTACGACCCCGGGAAGTCGATGTACCAATTTACCCAAATGGGGCCCATAGTTTGGCGCTTCATCTCCTAGGGTTAGGTTTTTGGATGTTTAGGGTTTTCCATTGTTTCTCAATAATATAGAGGCCTTGGAGCCTCATTGTTCAGAGGCATGCATCCGCCACATCTCTTCTCAGAGATAAGCTACCATCACCCGAGCTAGTTTATTTCCATTTCTGTTTGTACGCATATTTCAATATTTGACATTAATGAAATGGAGTATTATTTCTATTGCATCTCTGTATTTATGGTTATCATTGTAATTTGTTGCATTCCTGCATAAATCTGGATCACTAAATATCAAGACTTCTCTGAATTCTTAATTGAAGAATTGAATAGAAGATATGATCTAAGACCTAGGTCAGGGCTTGGTAGACCTCCAAAAAGTACCACTCTAAATGAACCTCGGATCAAATCTGTTGAAACCCAGACAACAATCATTCAACCATTGAATCAAATAGTTGAAACAAACCAAATTGATAAAACTATTTTTACAACCTTCAATGTTGAAATAGAACTTAAAATAGTTAAAATACCAATTCCCCTAGCTGAATTGTCAAAGAAACCAGGGTATAAGAACCAAGTTTTAAAATGGATTCAGTCATCTAGTGTGTATGCTAAAGGGGATGTGATAAACCTGTAGGACAAAAAACCCTCAGTAGTTTTTGGTCCTAGCTCTAACATGATAGATGAGAATGTACCACCCTTTTATGTGACTCTGAAAATTCATGATTTCCTGTTATATAATTGTGTGTTATACTTTTGGGGCTTCCTATAATCTAATTCCTAGAGTGATCATGGATCAGTTGGTAACTATAACTTACCATGATCTTTACACTTTTGATTCCCATAAAGTTCCTTGTCTTGGACTCATTAAACGTTTGGTGGTTACATTAGCTCAGATCCCTATCAAAAGTGTGGTTTAGACATAGTATTCACTGACATCCCTCCAAAATTTGGCATGTTGTTGTCAAGATCTTGTTGTGCTAAATTAGGAGGAAGCCTACAAATTGATATGTCTTATGCCACTATTCCGGTATATGGGGGTGGGCATCTCAGACTATATAGAGAGGTTAGATTTATGAATATTGTTTGTAGATTTGATCAAGCTAGGAATCATCTTATTTATGTTGTTGATGAAGACTTTGCGTGTTTTGAATTATCAGTTAATAATTCACAAAATACTCAACTTACTATTTAAGACATTGTTGATCAACCTAAAACCATTGAAACTAGTATTTGGAAATTGTAATTTAATGGTTCTTGCTCAAAGGAAAGAGCAGGAGATGGAATTGTATTAATTTCACCAGGTAAAGAAAACATTACCCAATCATACAAATTTGAATTCAATGCAACTAATAATGTAGCAAAGTATGAAGCTTTTTTGCTAAGATTGGAGTTAGCGAGAAGTCTGAAGGTGTAGAACTTAAGTGTATATAGTGATTCTGAACTTATTGTCAAATAAGTTAGAATTCAATGTCAAACTAAGCACCCCATATTAAGATCTTATATAAATGATATTTTGGATTCAATTGAAAATTTCTTTTCAGCATTCAATATTACTGCTATTCCTAGAGATCAAAACAAGCATGCAAAGTCCTTGGCTGTTTCTGCAAATTCCTTTAAAATTCTTGATAAAATTCTTGTCCAGTATCAAATTCAAGTCAAATATAGACCATCTATTCCTAACAATATTAAGCACTAGAAAATATTTGATGATGACGAGCAACCAAAATCCTTTTTGCAAGTCATTGATGAATTATCAAATATGAAAGTTAAGGAAGAACAACTTGATAATATCAAAATTGACAACGAAAATCAAACATCGCAATTTGATTCTAAAATTGTTGATCATAACATCATCCAATTATCTAACAATTTTGTTCCAAAAGGATTAATCCCTCTTGAGAAGCTCTTTGATCATAATGATGTCCCAAAAAACCCACAATATAATTCACATGAGGAAAACATTGAAATTTATAACATTGGAAGCTCTGAAGAGATCAAAAATGTTAAAATTTCTGAATCCCTTTTAATGGAAGTCAAAAACAAATATTTAGCCCTCCTTAAAGCCTACAAATACTTTTTTTCTTGGTCTTATAATGAATTAAAAACATATGATACATCTCTTATTGAACATAAAACTCCATTAAAACCAGAGGCAAAACCCTTCAAACAAAAATTGAGGAGAATTAATCATGTGCTTATTCCTATTATTGAAAAAGAACTAAAGAAGTTATTGGGTGCTAAAATAATACTTCCATTGTAATACTCTGATTGGGTAGACAATCTAGTTCCAGTGAGAAAAAATAATGGTGAAATTAGATTATGTGTTTACTTTAGGAATTTCAATAAATCTTCCCTGAAAGACAATTATCCATTACCTAAGATGGATCAATTACTTCAAAAAGTTTCAGGAGCCCATAGAATTTCCATGTTAGATGGTTTTCTGGATATAATCAGATTATGGTTAGTCGAGAGGATAGAGAATAATCTGCATTCACTACTCCATGGGGAACGTTCATGTATGCCTGGATGCCTTTCGGGTTAACCAATGTTGGAGCCACATTTCAATGTGTTATGGACCTAGCATTTGTATGTAATACCAAAAAAATTGTTGTTATTTATTTATATGATTTAACTATTTTTTCCAATTTTGATGAAAAGCATTTGAAGCATTTGAGAAAGGTTTTTGACAGGTGTAGAAAATTTGGGATTTATCTTAATCCCAAGAAGTCTTTGTTTGCACTCCAAGAAGGAAAATTTCTCGGCCACATAATTTCTAAACAAGGAGTAGTCATTGATCCTAAAGAGTCTCAACAATTTAGGCATTCATATTACCAAGGAACAAGAAGGAAGTTCAAGCTTTCCTTGGCAAAATTAATTTTTTAAGAAGGTTTATCCATAATTATGCAGAAATAGTTAAGGACATAATTGATATGCTGAAAAAGAACCATGAAGTCAAATGGACTGTTCCTGGTAGGTATGCATTTGATCATATTAAAGAGGTCATTACAAAATCCCCCATCTTAGCTAGTCCATATTACTCTGGACCTTTTAGTGTCTTTTCTTTTGCTTTTGAAACAAACTTAGCTATTGTTCTTTTGCAAAAGAAAAAAGATGGAGATGACCAACCCATTGCCTTTTTTAGCAAGGTTATGAGAGATGTTGAGCTAAAGTATGAAATCATTGAAAAACAAGCCTATTCTTTAGTTGAATCTTTGAAATCCTTTAGAGTCTATCTCCTCCACTCATTTCCTATGTACCCAATAGTGTTGTCAAAAATATTTTAACTTAACCTGACACTGATGGTAGGAGATGGAGATGGATAACTAAAATTTTAGAGTATGATCTCATCATCAAGACTACCAAACTGGTAAAAGGTCAAGGCTTGGCTAAGCTCCTTGTTGAATCCAATTGCAAGATATTAGGAATAAATTCTGTTTTTGACATCCCAGCTGAGAAGAATACATAAGAACCTTCGACAACCCCCACATACGAGAACCAACAAGAACCTTCTGAGATCCCAATTGAGAAGAATACACAAGAACCTTCTGCAACCCCCACATAGGAGAATCCACAAGAACCTTCTAAGAGCCCAACTGAGAAGAATCCACAAGAACCTTCTGAAATCCCAATACAGGAGAATCCACAAGAACCTTCTGCATCATATCAGTCAATTCTGATTGACATCGATGAAAAAAATTGTTATCAGATTGGTACTTGATATTGTGAACTTTCTTAGAGAATTTGTATGTCCATTGAATTCAGCAAGTCAATGTAAAACACTGAAGTTCAAGATTGTAAAGTATTGTATTGTGAATGAAAATTTGTATTGGAAGGATCCTCTTAATATCGTTTTACTTTTCCTAACAGAGAATGAGACAGAAGGGATCATTGGTGAATTTCATGCAGGAATTTGTGGAGGGAAATATGCTTGGAGGGCTACAACATACAAGATCATAAGGGCAAGGTTTTATTGGTCTACTCTATTTGCATAGGTTGGAGCAAATGTTAGGAGATGTACATAGTGTCAAATTTTTGCTGGAAAGCAGATATTAGCAACTCTTCCATTGGTTCCAGTCTTAGTCCAAGCACCATTCCTTCAATGGGGATTGGATTTCATTGGTGAAATTCATCCTCCATCAAGAAGCCAACACAGATGGATATTGACTGCTATGTAGGTTTTAACCCTGTACAGAAATTACCTGCATACGAATTCTTAAACAAAGAAAATAAACAATGCGAGAGCATAACCCATAAAACACATATGCACAGAGATTTTTCCCTGGATCCCAAAACCGGGACTACTAGCTTGATTTTGCATTATGTTCCTTTCAATTTTACAATACATATTTATACATGCCGAAGCATCCAATACCATGGACCGAAAACCATCGCGTCCAAAAAACATGTGCGAAAATCATGCACAAAACCATAGGTGGGTCCGCCCAACCTAACATATGGTCCAAAACCAAAATTTTCTGGGGCGCTGCCCGGACCCCATAAAGTGGGGTTACGGGTGCCCTTCAAACCCCCTATTAACTATGTGGAAAGAATATAACACAACCCAACAATCTCCCACTTGTTGTTTTCTTTCCACAGGGGGCCACAGGAGAGCTTAGTCATTTTTCAGCCCTGAGATTCCCATTGCTTCTCTACACCAAGGGAACTTCTCAGAGGTCACAGATTTTGTCAATGCATCTGTAGTATTCTTCAAAGTGTCCAACTTTGCCAGCAACACCTTTCTGTCTTCTATCATATCCCTCAAAAAGTGATATTGAACATCAATGTGCTTTGTCTTTGAATGATAAGCAGGGTTCTTTGCCAAGAAAATTGCACTTTGGTTGTCACAGTCTATTCTTATAGCGCCCTGTACTAACCCCATACTTGAACACAATCTCTGCAACCAAACTGCTTCCTTGCTTGCATGAGTGGCTGCCATGTATTCTGCCTTTGTAGTTGATAGTGCCACTACAGATTGTTTCTTACTCATCCAATTGACTGCACCTCCAAATAGGTTAAACACATACCCACTTGTAGATCTTCTCTGATCCAGATCTCCAGCCCAGTCTGCATCAACAAAGCCATGAATATCCAACACTCTGTCCAATCTTGGTCTTCCTTGGTAGCACAAACCATAATCACTAGTGCCACGCAAATACCTTAAAACCCGCTTCACTGCTGTCCAATGCTCCTTCCCAGGTTTTAACGTAAACTTGCTCAATACTCCCACTGCATGTGCAATGTCTGGTCTAGTACAGACCATTGCATACATCAGGCTACCCACTGCACTTGCATATGGAACACGGGACATGTCCTCTTCCTCTTCTTGTGTCTTGGGACACTGTTCAGCAGATAACCTCACACCTACAGGAATAGGAACCTTCACCGGTTTACTATCCTACATATTAAACCTCTGGAGTATTGTCTCAACATACTTCCTCTGGTTTAACTAGAGCTTCCTCTTTGACCGATCTCTTTTAATTTCCATTCCCAAAATATCGTTTGCAGCACCAAGATCTTTCATGTCGAATTCGGAGGACAATTGGGTCTTCAAATCCTGGATAATTTCTTTGTCATTTCCAACTAGCAACATATCATCCACATACAAGACCCGATAAATAATACAGTCACCAATTAATTTAAAATACACAATGATCTGCTTTGCTTCTGGTGAAGCCAAGTCCCCGTATAAATGTATCAAATTTCTGATACCACATCCTTGGTGACTGTTTTAACCCATACAAAGACTTCTTTAACTTGCATACCAGTTCTTTCTTACCCTTCACCGCAAAGCCTTCAGGTTGCTTCATGTAGATTTCCTCTTCCAAATCCCCGTGAAGAAATGTTGTCTTCACATCCATCTGTTCTACCTCAAAATCAAAAGCAGCAGCAACAGATAAAAGTAATCTAATAGAAGTTACCTTGGCAACAGGAGAAAAAATATCACCAAAATCAATTCCCGACACCTGGGAATAACCTTTTGCTACCAACTGAGCTTTGTATTTCTCCACCTTTCCTTCTGCATTTGTCTTCTTTTTGAACACCCATTTTCTGCCAATGGGTTTCCTTCCAGTCGACAACTCCACCAGATCCCAAGCCTCATTTTTGTGCAAAGATTCCATTTCATTGACCATGGCCTCTTTCCAGAGTTTTCCATCCTCTGAATCCACTAATTCCTTAACAGTTCTGGGATCATTATCAATAACAGAAAAAGAAAAATTTGAACTAAAATTAGATGGACTATACCTTTTTGGCTACCATATTTCTCGAACTGATCTTCTCACAGCCGGAGTTTGTGGCTCTTCATCTTCTGATCCCTCCTCTGCTGCAGAGTCTAATTCTTCCTCCTTTGGCTCAAAATCTATCTTCTGAGGTTCCTTTGGTTGGACTTCATGTTGAATAACATCTTTTACCTCTCTGAACAACACATCTCGGCTGTACACAACCTTCCGTGTGACTAGGTTCCAAAGCTTATAACCCTTTAAACCATCCTTATACCCAATAAAGATGCACTTTTCAGATTTACTATCCAACTTGGTTCGTTTCTCCTTTGGAACATGTACATATGCATCACATCCAAATACCCTTAGATGTGAAAGAGAGGGTTTCTTACCAGTCCATACTTCTTGTGGAGTCTTATCCTCCAATGGTGATGAAGGTGATCTATTAATCAGGTAACATGCAGTATCCACCGCCTCTGCCCAGAATTCCTGTCCTAACCCGGCACCACTGAGCATGCTTCTTGCCCTTTCCATCAACGTCTTGTTCATTCTTTCTGCGACTCCATTTTGCTGAGGTGTATATGGAGTAGTCTTCTGCCGTGCTATACCACACTTCTTACAAAATTCTTCAAATTCCTTGCTACAAAATTCTCCACCATTATCTGTCCTCAGCACCTTTATCTTCTTCTCTGAATGATTTTCCACCAGAGCCTTAAATTATTTAAACCTATCAAAGACTTCAGATTTCTTCTTAAGAAAATATATCCATGTATTCCTTGAGAAGTCATCTATGAATGATACATTGTATACAGACTTACCCAGTGATGGAACCTTCACAGGTCCAAACACATCACTTTGCACAAGCTCTAACATCTGTTTCGTCCTCTTACCACCAGAGGGGAAACTCACCTGATTCTGCTTCCCATATACACAATTTTCACAGAAATCAAAATCTAGAGAGCTATTATTCATACCTTCTACCATACCTTTACCATGAATTATTCGAAGGCCCTTCTCTCCAATATGTCCAAGCCTTTCATGCCACAACATGGTCTTCTCTCCAGAGACCACTAGATTCTCTACTCAATTTTCAGGAACCATAGAACTATTGCACCCATCAACAACAGTGCTACCTTGCAGCTTGTACAGAGTTCCAATCCGAACTCCCCGCATTAATATCAGTGCTCCTCGAACCATCTTGCAAGTATCTTTCTCGAACACCATCTTTACACCTGCATCATCCAACTTGCTTACAGAAATCAGATTTTTGGCCAATGCAGGAATATGTAGAACACCCGGAAGTGTTCTAACCCTTCCACCTTGCAACTTCAACTTTACTTTTCCCCGACCAATGATTCTAGCCTTCCTATCATCTCATAAGAAGACATCACCACCATCGTATTTCTCATACTCGCAGAACCACTCTCTATGGGGAGTGAAGTGAAAGGATGCACCTGAGTCAATCAACCATGCCTCATGATCTACATGTGTACTTGAAGAAGCCAAGTACACATCCCCACCTTCATCTGAGGTGGTTTTCACCTCTGCAGAAGGAGCATCATCAGATCCCTTTCCTTTATCAGGAGCTTTAGATTTATAGTCCCTTCTGAAGTGCCCTTCCTTTCCACATTTCCAGCACACCACCTTTGTAGGTTTTCCTGGAGATTTAGATCTCCCTCTAGATTTAGATCTCCCACTCGATGACTTATTTTTGTTTCTGTTCTGGGACCGTCCTCGTACAGACAAGGCATCACCATTTTGGTTGTCCATATTTTTCCGTCTCATCTCCTCCATCAGCAAGGCTGAGACTATTTCATCAAACTGCAAAGTAGTTGCATTGCTACCTATTGCAATAACCAGACTATCCCACGAATCTGGTAGAGAACACAACAGATTGATGCACTTATCTTCATCTAAAATTTTAATATCAACAGATAATAACTGACTTACCACAGTATTAAACGCATTCAGATGCTCTGTCACCGAGTCTCCATCTTTCATCCTCAGGTAATACAACTTTTTCCGCAGGAACAGTTTATTCACCAGAGACTTAGATTGGTATAAAGTCCTTAACTTGACCCACAAAGCCTTTGCCGTAGCTTCCCCTGATACATTCAGCAATACTGAATCCGAGACACATAATCGTATTGTGCTCTTTGCCTTCCGATCCAACTTCTTCCATTCTTCATCGGTCACTCCTGATGGTTTAGTACCCGGATCTACCGCGATCCACGGATCTTTATCCACCAACAGATCCTCCATCTTGAGTTTCCACAACTCAAAATTCTAACCATTGAACTTCTCAATCTCTATCTTTCCACTGCTCGCCATCTTCTTTCACCACCAGAATCGATCTCGCAGATCTCCCACTGAACAGGGTCTACCACAGGCTCGAATGAAACCCCTCAGCAACAAAGGCGTCCCCTTGAAGCCAAAACAACTCTGATACCAAATGTAGGTTTTAAACCTATACAGAAATTACCTGCATACGAATTCTTAAACAAAGAAAATAAACAATGCGAGAGCATAACCCATAAAACACATATGCATAGAGATTTTTCCCTGGATCCCAAAACCGGGACTACCAGCTTGATTTTTCATTATGTTCCTTTCAATGTTACAATACATATTTATACATGCCGAAGCATCCAATACCATGGACCGAAAACCATCGCGTCCAAAAAACATGTGCGAAAATCATGCACAAAACCATAGGTGGGTCCGCCCAACCTAACATATGGTCCAAAACCAAAATTTTCCGGGGCGCTGCCCCAGACCCCATAAAGTGGGGTTATGGGTGCCCTTCAAACCCCCTATTAACTACGTGGAAAGAATATAACACAACCCAACATGCTACAAATTACTTTACCAAACGGGTAGAATCCATTCCAGTCAGAAATGCAACTGATACTATTGTTATCAAGTTTATTGAAGAATATATATTGTCTAGATTTGGATGCCCTGGGCAAATGCACAAGCATTCAATAGTACTAAGATGATTGAGTTCTGTCAAAAATATTAGATCTTGTTGCATCATTCTACACCATACTATCCATAGGGAAATGGACTGGCAGAGTCCTCAAATAAAAGTTTGGTTAAAGTTATAAAGAAAACATTGGAGGATCATAAAAGGAGTTAGGACAATCATCTCATTTATGCACTTTGGGCCAATAGGATTTCACCCAAAAGATCAACATGTAAATCTTCTTTTCAGCTTGTTTATGGAAAAGAAGCTATATTTCCCACACATTTAGCTTTTCCTTCTATAAATATTTTGCAAGAGCCAAATGAAGAGCCTGATGACTTCTCTCGAAGAATAAATCAGATCATATAATTAAATGAGGATAGAGATGAAGTACATTACAAGCTTAAGAAATATTAGAGTAAAATGAAAAGCTTGTTTGATAGGAAATCTAGGGAAAGAGATTTCAGGGAAGGTGATTTGGTACTAAGATGGGATGCTAGGAGAGAAGACAAAGGGAAACATGGCAAATTTGACAACCTTTGGTTGGGACCTTTTAGCATTGCTAAGGTCAACTGTAATAGCACTTTCATTCTGTAGAATTTGGAGGGAGAGTATTCCTCATTGCCTGTCAATGGGAAGTACTTGAAGCACTACATTTAGTATTGAGAGGTTTCCATTCATTCATCATTGTATTTTACTAGAGAGTTTTATTTTACATGCAGTGTGTATTTGTTTCAACAGAGACCCCATTAGCCCAAGGAGAAGGCACATGGATCTGCAAGTTCTCTGCAACCTGCAAGAGGAAGTAGTCCCCAGTTGGAGCCAATGTTGTAACATGCTTTATTTTTGATAAGTTATTTTCTTTTTTATTTATAAAAGAGGGTATGAAAAAATAAAGAAAAAATGGAAATATGAAAGAAAAAAAAGATGAAATAAAACCCCATCAAAAGAAAATAAAAAAATTCTATAAGTGTGCTTGTTTAAATGCCACTTCATGAAATAAATTGTACTTGTAATAAATAAAGGTTTGTGTGCAACTTGTTTTTATGCCACAACCTTTTCTTCTGATTTGGATCAAACTGTTTAACCTTGATCAAATCATTTAAATTTTTGTATTAGATTAGAGAATAAGTTCAACCAAACAATTTAATCTTGGTTGAACATTAATAGATAGGATAGAATAGGATAAATAAATGGCCTAACATGCTCAAAATTTGGCCAAGTTGTATTAGATTAGGCTTGATTAGTGAAATAGTTAAATAGGGGCAACTAGTCTAAATGTGCCCAAGATAGATTAATTTTTAATTAGCGCTTAATTACCTTTTAAAGGGTGATTAATTATTTTGTAAATAAAATTTTTATGTTTTATTGTCAAAGTCAAATATGACAAAAGGTTTTTGTCGACAAGAAATAAAGCGCATTCAAAAATCAACGGTGATCCACCTCCTCGCCCAAATCAACGGCGAGGAAGCCACTTTGCACCCCCTCGCCGTGATATGAGATAACGGTGGGTGGGTGTGAAAAGTTGTTTTTCCCACGTGGGCCCCCGCTAACATGTTTTCGACTCAGCGCTTCGCACCCCCTTTGATCCTTACTACTTACCACTACCCACCCCCCGCTGAAATTCACCTTCTTACCTTCGCATGCTTCCCGATACTGCGCCAATGGTAACATCTCCCATGCCTTCTACCTCCAACCGCTCCATGCCACCTGTCCTCACCCATTTCCACTTATCTGTTCCCAATTATACATTGCTGCCATTTATTGCCTCTCATTGCTAACCTTCCTGCATTAAATTCCTAATTAATTGATCAACAACAGCTTTCCTGTGATAGTAGCCTTAATCTAATGACAAATATCCCTTTGCCCCGTTATGCAGGATTTTCTTGAATATCTCTTTCACTATTTCCTTCAATGTTCCTGTTTTCACAGATTCATGCCACTATCAAGCCTGTAGTCTCTCTCAAGCCGAACCTACAAACAACATGCATAATCTGAAGCTATCTCTACAACTTTTCTTCCATCCACCATTTTAGTTCTAACATTATGGCTCCAAAGAAGAAATACAAGCCATCTACCAATTCCTCTGTGGCACAAGAAACCTGTTAAAATTGGCAACCAGGGCAAAAATTCATGTGGGTCATCTTATTCATGGATGATAATATTTTTATTAGATTCCTCTCGTCGAGAGGTGTAGGATTGATATAAATATCATCCGATTCCGATAAGTATTCATGGAGATATGAATTTATTTTGATTATGGAATTATTATCAAGCCGACCTACAACTCATGTAGGCTCAGAAGCCCAACAGTCGCATATATTCACCCACCAACGTTTTGTATAAATATAAGAGGACTTTTCCTCTTTTGGACTCACTCATCTCATCACATCTCTCTCTCTCTCTACCGCGCAGAAATGAGTCTCTTCTCTACTGTGCTGAAATGGGTCTCTCTCTCACACATGTGAAGCCGGAAGCTGTTGAATTTGAAGCTATAACTGCAGAAGTAAAGATTGACTTGCGTGGCCTAGAAGATCTCCTCATCTGAACTACGTTGTAGGTTCATCTGAACCTCCTCTAAAAGCCGCAACTTTTGATGGTGGAATGAAGTCAATCCGACGAACGGTTTGCAAAATATCAACTGCCCTAGTTTGAAGCCGGAAACTGCTGAAACTGAAGCTGCAACTGCAGAAGTAAAGATTGACTTGCGTGGCCTAGAAGATCTCGTCATCTGAACTATGCTGTAGGTTCATCTGAACCTCCTCTGGAAGCCAAAACTTTTGGTGGTGGAATGAAGTCAATCCGACGGTCGGTTTGTGAGATATGGTTTGCCCTAGTTTGATAATGAAGCCGCTAATGCTGATGCTACTCATCTAGGGTTTGCTACTGCTGATATGAATCAGATTTATTGTACTATTTCTCTCTGCTGAATTATTGAAGATAAAAGAATATTTGATCAAAGGGTTTCCCCACACATTGTGGGGTTTTTCCCTGGCTAGCCGCCACATCTTGTGTCTCTTTTCTTGGCTTGTTTTCTGTCGATCGTTTAATGTTATATCTGCACTTTACTTTATGTACATGTGATTGCTAAACGGTGGAATATAATAAGAAAAAGAAGTAAATTGTTATAAGCATAGAACATACCATAGCTTAACATGGTATCAGAGCTGAGGTGAATACAAAGCCCGAGCAAGAGCAAGAGCAATCATCGAAGAGAATATTGACAAGGCTATCCTAAAAGAACTATGGGGTCCTCAACACTCTTTCTTGGTGAATACAAGCTCCGTGAGAAAGCTGACTATCATGGATGGAAGATGTCTATCGATCTAACCCTTGAGAATCAAGGAGTGTTGGATCATGTGAGAGGAAATATTGTTGAGCCTCCGTCAAATGCATCCGCTGCTCCTTGGAACAAATGAAAAAATTGAGAAGTCAAAACAATAGACGATCATCCGAGACTCTATCGACAAGCACCTGGTAGCCTACATCTCTGAATTGGACACCTCCAAGGAAATCTACGATAGACTGGTGAGTTTATTTAAAGTTAATGATGCAAATCAAGTTTTGTTTCTTAGAAATGAGCTGAGGGAAATCAAGAAGGGTAAAGATGAAAGTATGCAAGCATACTTCTTAAGAATCACCAAGATCAGGAACGATCTCCTATCTATTGGGGAGGTTACCACTGACAGGGGAATGGCACTAATGACTCTTGGAGGATTACCATCCGAATGGTACGTGTTTAGGACTACTCTTTTGAACAATAATGTAATTCTTGGTTTCAAGCAATTAATGGCTAGATGCATTCAAGAAGAAACAAGGGAAGAAGTGCAAGAAATTCCCATTTCTAAAGGTCCTCCTACTGCTTTTTCTTCTCATGCTAAGAAGAGAAATAATTTCGGGACTAAATCAAAAGGAAAGGCTAGACCTAAGGGTGGAAGAAAAGGACAATGTTACATCTGCGATAAAGCAGTTCACTATCCAAGGGAGTGCCCTGATAGAAAGGACTCACACCAGGACGATGATCAAAATCCCTCTGATGGAAAATCAAAGGAATTACAAATTCAACAGCAAAGGTAAGAGGAGAGTTGGGGATCGAGGAAGAGGAAAACCATTCAAGAAGGCTAGAAAGTCCAGGATGTATTGATGCACTTGACCTCAAAAATAACCTAGTGTACATCTCAGCAATGGAAGACAAAGGCTACAAGGTAACCTTCAACAATGGCAAGGTATGTATATGGAAAAATAATGTTAAAGATGCCTTTACTCTTGGGTTTAGTGTTATATCAGGTCGATTGAATTCCACTAGGTGTCATATCTTGTGACACAACTCTTCAGTCCGAACTTTGGCATCGAAAGTTTGCCCAACATCATTACAAAGCTCTACCCGATGTAAGATAGATGGTAACAGGGATGCCCAAATTCCAAGTAGAGAAAGAAGGTGTATGTCTGGGATGTGCCGAAGGAGAGCTCAAAAGGGGACTGTTCCCCTCAAGCCAAAGCAAGACCTCCGATATATTACAATTGGTTTACTCAGGCATACCTGAGGTTGGCATTAAGAGGGAGAATACTACACCACATACTCTTGAGCATAATGGTGTGGTGGGAAGGAAGAACCACATGATGATGGAAGCTGTCCGGGCCATGCTACATTATCAAAGACTTCCAAAGTTTCTATGGGCTGAAACTACAATCACCGCCGTATATGTACTAAATCGATGCCCTCATCAAGCATTGGGTTCCTAAACTCCTGAAGAAATGTTCACCACCGGTCAAAGGGAAGTCGTGATTAGTCATGATGTCACCTTTGACAAATATATGGCTCTCAGCAAGGTGGACAATCTGCTGACTTTGAGTAGCTCTCAAGAAGCCGACACCAGGGAACCGAAAGAAAAGGATGATGAATCAATGCCTGATGTAGAAGAACCCATGGATCCGATTGATCCTCGTCCACATGAGCCTTCCTCTTCTAGGAAGAGGCCTTCATGGCTTAGGGGGATACTTGATGATGCTGAAGGACATGCTGTACCCTGAGGAACCTTCCATCAAAGTAAGAAACTTAACAAGTATCAGGGATACCTGACCATCATGAACACGATCATAGAAAATGAACCTTCATCATTCTCAAATTTCATCGAGCATTAAATATGGAAGGATGCTATGACCATAGAATATGAGTCTATTATGGAGGATGATGTCTGGGAAGTAGTTCCCAGACCCTGCACAAGACAATTGTTACTTCAAAATGGATTTACAAGATAAAGCATGCAGCAAATGGAAGTATGGAAAAGTATAAGGTTCATTTTGTTGCTCGTAGTTTATCCCAGAAGGGAGGTATAGACTATGATATTCGCACCTGTTTCCAGGTATACGACCATCCGCTTGATCATATCCCTTGTGGCTTCACAAGGATGGAACCTACATCATATGGATGTTAAGACCGCATTCTTGCATGGTTCTATCAAAGAAGAGGTCTATGTGGAGCAACCTGAAGGATTTGAGATTTATGATTGAAAATCTCATGTATGCAGGTTGAAGAAGGCTCTCTATGGGCTGAGCAAGCACCCTGAGCATGGTATGAGAGGATCAATAGCTACTTGATGAAGCTGAGATTCACTAGGAGTGAAGCTGATCCTAACCTTTACTTTAAGGTTGAATATGACAAGCCTCTCATATTGGTGTTGTATGTGGATGACCTCTTTCTAACAGGTGCAGACCCTCTCATTCACAAATGTAAGAGGGAGATGGCTTCTGAATTTGAAATGAAGGACCAAGGACTTGAAGTGTGGCAAAAGCCAAGGGAAATTTTCCTATCTCAAGGAAAATATGTGGTAAAGATATTGGAAAGATTCGGTATGATGGACTGCAAGCCTGTGACTACCTCGAGGATCTTAAATTTTAGAAGTTATATGGTAGTGATGTCGGACCAGACTTGGGAAATGCCTCTGAGTTTCAAAAACTCATTCGCATTGATGTTCTTGGTGAACCTCTGTCCGAAAATATGTTTTGAAGTTAGCATTGTGAGCTCATATTTGGTTGAGCCTCACTGGATTGATGCCTGGAATCTTCTAAGATGTCTTTAGGACACAATCTCTCATGGATTAAGATACACTGCCGGAGATGTGAGACTACTTGGATATACTGATGTTAATTGGGCAGGCAGTGTGGTGGACCGTAAGAGCACTTCCGGGTACTGTTTCACCTTGGGATCTGCTTCGATATCCTGGATGAGCAGGAAGCAGAAGTCTGTGGCTTTGAGAACCACCGAAGCATGATATATTTTTGCTAGCATAACCTCATGTGAGGCAGTTTGGTTGTGAAAGCTCTTCAGTGAGCTGTTTGGATTTACATTGGATGCCACTGTGATTCTCTGTAACAACCAGAGGTGGGATTCGATTATTGAGGAATCCCATATTCGTCAATTTCTCCAGCAGATAGACATCATCTGGGATATGGTATGTCGATGAGCAAGGAAGCTCCAACACATTAAGATGATGTACAGGTTGATACACCTTGTCAAAGCCCCAAGGAAAGATCTAATCTGTGATTTTCCCAAACGACTTGGAGTCGGCAAGAAACCCTTGTACAAGGGTCCTGCATGTTGCATACATTGAGCTCTGGGAGCTCTGAGGGCTTGTGGTTCCTACTAGAGAAACATATGACCACAGGGTGACTCACCCTCCCCTGGTGGTGCACACTGGAACAAGATGATTCGCTCTCTTGTGGGACAAGATGATTCGCTCTCTTGTGGAATAGGATGATTCGCTCTCCTGTGTAGTAGGATGATTAGTTCTCCTGTGAGGCCTGGATTGATGTGTTCTCCGTGGCAGCTTGGATTGATGTGTTCTCCACGACGATTGTAGTAGGATTGATGTGTTCTCCTGTGAGGACAGGATTTATTAGTTCTCCTGTCGAGGCATCCTACCCATGAAGTCTGGGACTCATGGGAAGTACCTCTCATATGATCAATGAGCAGGGAAATGAAGTTAGGGACCATAGTAATACCGATGGACGTATCGTTGTATATACCATACTCCCTATGCTAGGATGACCTCAATTGATCTGGGATCAATGATACTAGTGTGGGACCAGTGGTAGGAGTTGTACCATACTATGATGCTAACTTCAGGTCAGTTGAGACTGGTCTGGGACCAGTGGTACATACTCCGATACTGACTTCGTGTCAGTGCAGTACTGGTCTGGGATCAGTGAGAGTGGTACATACTATGACGCTGACTTCGGGTTAGTTGAGACTGGTCTGGGACCAGTGGTACACTCTCTGAGACTGCGATACTGGTCTGGGACTAGTGGTAGGAGTTGTACCATACTATGATGCTGACTTCGGGTCAGTTGAGACTGGTCTGGGACCAGTGGTACATACTCCGAGATTGACTTTGTGTCAGTGTAGTACTGGTCTCGGACCAGTGAGAGTGGTACATACTATGACGCTGACTTCGGGTCGGTTGAGACTGGTCTGGGACCAGTGGTACACTCTTTGAGACTGCGATAGTGGTCTGGGACCAGTGGTAGGAGTGGTACTTACTATGAAGCTGACTTCAGGTCGGCTGAGACTGGTCTGGGACTAGTGGTATGCACTCTGAGACTGAATTTGAGTCAGTGGAGGATGATACTATTCTAGGACCAGTGGAGTTGTACTCACTATGACCCTGACTTCGTGTTGGTTGAGATTGGTTTGGGACCAGTGGTACATACTCTAAGACTGACTTTGAGTCAGTATGGTACATCCTCGATCATTTCTTCTTCTTGATAATTCGAACAGAAGCAGAGCAGAACATAACAATGCAAGAGTAGAGCAGAACAGAGCAAAATAGTACAAATCAGTGTAGGGCAGTGCATTTGATGGATGAATAGTAACGACCGATAGACAGATTGCAGATGAAGTTCTCCATGGCTGAGAGGGAGTGTTAAAATTGGCAACCAGGGAAAAACTTCATATGGGTCATATTATTCATGGCTGATAATATTTTTATTAGATTCCTCTCGTTGAGAGGTGTAGGATTGATACAAAGATCATCTGATTCCGATAAGTATTCATGGAGATATGAATTTATTTTGATTATGGAATTATTATCAAGCCGACCTACAACTCATGTAGGCTCAGAAGCCCAACAGTCGCATCTATTCACCCACCAATGTTGTGTATAAATATAAGAGGACTTTTCCTCATTTGGACTCACTCATCTCATCACATCTCTCTCTCTCTCTACTGCGCAGAAATGAGTCTCTTCTCTACTGCGCTGAAATGGCTCTCTCTCACACATGTGAAGCCAGAAGCTATTGAATTTGAAGCTGTAACTGCAGAAGTAAAGATTGACTTGCGTGGCCTAGAAGATCTCCTCATCTGAACTGCATTGTAGGTTCATCTGAACCTCCTCTAAAAGCCGCAACTTTTGGTGGTGGAATGAAGTCAATCCGACGAACGGTTTGCAAAATATCAACTGCCCTAGTTTGAAGCTGGAAACTGCTGAAACTGAAGCTGCAACTGCAGAAGTAAAGATTGACTTGCATGGCCTAGAATATCTCCTCATCTGAACTATGTTGTAGGTTCATCTGAACCTCCTATGGAAGCCGAAACTTTTGGTGGTGGAATGAAGTCAATCCGACGGTCAGTTTGTGAGATATGGTCTGCCCTAGTTTGATAATGAAGCCGCTAATGCTGATGCTGCTCAGCTAGGGTTTGCTACTGCTGATATGAATCAGATTTATTGTACTATTTCTCTCTGCTGAATTATTGAAGATAAAAGAAGATTTGATCAAAGGTTTTCCCCACACATTGTGGGGTTTGTCCCTGGCTAGCCGCCACATCTTATGTCTCTTGTCTTGGCTTGTTTTCTGTCGATCGTTTAATGTTCTATTTGCACTTTACTTTATGTACATGTGATTGCTAATCGGTGGAATATAATAAGAAAAAGAAGTAAATTGTTATAAGCATAGAACATACCATAGCTTAACAAAACCCCAAAGGCCTCTTATGCCTTAGACCTAGACCATATCCCATTAGCCGGCCAATATTTTAGGATTGTAGTCACAGAATGTGAATTTGATATGTTCGAATTACACAATTGGCTAAAACAGACATACTTTGACTCTGACGATGAAATAAACCTCTGGGAATCCATACTACTCTGTATATGTTTCCTCAAACATGTTCCTTTCCTGATTTAGTCATCTGGTGCCAAGCCAAGTATAATCCTTTACAGAGAACTATGGTAGCTTAGAATGGAGACATTATGATATCTATCACCCAGAAACCATTAATAAAATGCTTATGATTCCAAAAAATGATTCCCTTAGGTTTTTATCCACTAAAGCCTTAATTGACCTATATCGTGAGCTTACCTTCCATCAAAGAGCTCAAATTTTTGAGATCTTTCTCCCTCAAGATGATGAGCTCCCCAAAAAGAATCCTCCTTATCCAGCATCTATTTCCCTGAGAGATATAAGCACATAATTTCCCTAATTTCTTGCTTGTTAGGCTACCAATCAGATCAATGGGTAGATGAAGCTATCCTAGGCTATCTGTCAATTTTTTATAAAGAAAACAAACTTTCCTTCATGTATAATTACAGTTAATTCTTGGTTGAAGCTATGCATAAGCAATTGATGAATATCACTACTGAAGGAGTATTCAAATACTCCTTTGTGTTAGTTCATATGTTTATTTTTTAGCAGGGAGACAAGTTACCTATTGTTTTGCACAAGCAGGATGATCAACAAGAGAATCAAGCAGTCACACAATGGACCTCATTGATTAGGAAGAACTCAACTGAGTTCAGATTTTTAGACTTCATTGATTGTTTCATTCACCTAGTTCCACAACTTCTTAGTAGTTAGAGTGAACCCAAGATCAGTACATAAATCAAAAGGATCCTGCATCTCAGTGATCAAGTTAGAACATGAGACTAGTATCTTTACCAAAACTACATAGAGATCAGAGTATATGGTTGCGAATTGGCTCCATATAAACTGCCCAAATATGTTCCAATGAGAATTTTCTCTCTGGAATATATTAGGCAAATGATGAATATGGATGAGCTTCATTTTATTTTAGGGAAGAGGAGATCACAGTTCAAGATAAAGGCATAGGTAGGATCATTCATCTGTAATACTATATCAATAGGTTTAGAAGTAGATGTCATACTAAAATAGATGGGTTTCCACCAAGCTTCACCTAGTATTATGACCCATTCAGTATTATCTTAGACTTAAGGGTGGAACTCAAAACCACACCTTACAATCATACACCAAGACCAGAGATTGAGAAGTTCATAAATCAAGAACAATGGGAAGAGAATACTCTTCAAGAAGCAGAAGAACAAGTTTTACCTCCTTCTACTCCTTCGATTCCTACTTCTCAAACCAAGCATGACAAGAGGCCCAGGGAAGGATCTTCATCATCAGCAGTTGAAGAAAAGGAATTCATTCACTATTAGAAGAAATCAAGGACTGAATCCAAAGCCACTACTACTACTCAGGGTTAGAAAGAATCTATCATCATCAATTTGGATGATTCACATGTTTCCAAATGAACAGAAGAACCTGTAAACACTACTCCATATTCTTCTTTTGCTTCACAAAATTTGTTAGAAATCACTCAATCTGCAGGACCAAGTGAAATAGAGGAGTCAAATGTCTTCACTAATTTCCTTGAAATTAAGCAGAAGAATGAAGCTTTAAAAGAAAATGTTTATGCACAGTTTTGGAAGCAGACTTCTACTTCACAACACAGGTTGTTGACAACTTTTGACAACGAAAAGGGAAGAATGAAAATGGCTTTTATGTAGGCTCAGTTTCCTTTTCCTAAGGGTTCTTATGATAACAAGAAAACTATATTTTCTTTTGGTTCTAATTAGATACACCCAATTGATCAAATGGACATGCATAGGCAGTCTGGTGAGATGATTTTCTCAACCATGACCAATACTGCTATGGCATTGTCAAAACTCAAAACTTCTCTATCAAATGTGTAGTCACAATTGAAGATTGAGAAAATATCATCTTTAGAAAAGGATAACAGGGTTAATTCATTAGAAAACTTAGTCATTAGAATAGGATATGACCCTATTGATGTTAAATTTGCTAAAGATATTATCAAGAATAAAAACACATATATTGCAGCATTGAGGAAACAACTGAAATTTCCTTCTACAGAGGACCCCCAAAACAAGGAGATAGCAAAAAGTGAACATCATAAGGAATAAATTCTCAAAATGAAAATTGAGTAGAATGTATAGATAAAGACCATGGAGGAGAAAATTGAGAAATTTCTTAAGGAAAAAGAGCAATTTACTCAGTTATCTATAGCTCCCATCACAACTATTCCTATTACAGTGTCCAAAATAGTAGGGGAATCTACATCAGCCACAACAGAATCTACATCAACAGCAAGGGATTTGAACAAACTCTTACAAGAGCTAACTCACCAGAAACAAGAAAATGAAAGGCTTCATAAGAAATTCAAGAATCTAGAAGCTCAGAAGATAAAGAATGACACTCTGTATGTTGAAGAAATGCAGAAAACACACAGGTTGAACAAAAGAATAGAAGAGTTGCAGAGTGAATCATTGATGGCTCAAACCTTGGCCCAAGCCAAGGAAAGCATTTGGGCATATATCAGTCATGCCATAAATGAAGTATGGCCCTCCATTTAGATCATTTTTTAGCAAGAGAAACTCATAAACATATGTCAAATGGCCATTGATGAAGTGAAGAAACTTCTTAAAGACAAACCAAGTGAAGCTACAGACATGATCAAAGTTCTTAATTCAAAAACCAGGGCTGAGTTAGAGAAAATTGAGATTCTGGACAGAACATAAACCATTTTGGAGATCAAGAAGGTGTTGCAGAAAAAGAACTTGATGACTCCGTTAGAGACTAAGTGCTAAACCTTGAAGAATTTTGTACAAAGGTTTCATTTTAATTTTAATTTACTTAATCAGAGAGCAATTCCAGGATTAGTGGCCCCAAATGATAGGTTGATCACTTTATAAGAATACTGCCAAAAGATGTATACTATAGCAATTGATAATGAAAACTTTGCAGGCATAAAGTGTCAAATTACAAGAAAACAAATGTTAGAAACTTTAGATTTTGACTTGACTATTAAGCATGAGATTAAACATCTTTTTGTAAATAAGCCCACTTTTGAGAAGTACATCGAGGTTTATGAATTTTACAGGAAATTGGTAAATCTTGTTATACCGAGTGAAGATCAATGGGATCACTTGTGTGAAGCTATTGAGTAAATTTCATCAACAACTGAAGGACAGTTGGGAAACACTTTTTGGGACCACATCATCAACAGATTCCTAAAGAATAGTGTCAACACTTAGCAATTTTTGAAATTCCTACAGTCTTGTACTATCTTTGTATTTTTGTTTTGAAATATCTAGAAGAATTTTTGTATAAATAACTCTGTTGGGTGTGGAGCTTGATTATCTTCTATATTCAAAGGTATCGCCACATAGGACCCCTGTTCGAAATGGGGGCGGCAACGCCGCCTGTAAAATATTCGCTGCATGGGGGGTCCAAGGGGGGGCGGCTGCGACCTTTGGGAGCCCCCCCCCCCCCCCCCCTGGCAGGGGGTTTCGGGGGCAGCGCCCCCGAAGCTAAAAACAGCTGTAAAATTGCCTTGTAAAAGTATAGTAATTTCTAGTCAATCTGGGCCGTTCATTAGACGGATGATTTGATGGTAGAACTTATGTTTAGTTTAGGGTTTTTTGCCCTAGAAGGCAACCCCTCACTTTGTATGAGGGTATTGTATTTGAGGCTGTGTGATAGATGTGTATTCTATGAGTGAGAAATAGAGAGGTGAGACTGTGAGAGAAAATAGAGGATATTACAACGGATTTGCTGTAGGTTGTGTCTTTTCATTTTGCTAGATAATAGAAAGGAAGGACTGGCTGTTCGGGGTGGACATACCCCAAACTGGGTGAACCACGTATATCTGTGTCTCTCCTGTTTTGTGCGTTTTCTGTGTTTATATTTCTGCAATATTTTATGTAATCCATTGCTCCGTAATATATAATTTTCTAGCAACTGGTATCAGAGCCGAAGGTCTATTTGGCTGATAAACGCGCAGGAAATAAGGGTTCCTGGTTCAAGTGGGAGCAATGGCGGAAGATGGTAAGTTTAGGGTCGAGAAATTTAACGGCCAAAACTTCTCGCTGTGGAAGATGGAGATAGAAGATTATCTGTATCAGAAAAATCTATACCTACCATTGGGTGGAAAAACAAAGATGCCGACGGGTATGAAAGACGAAGAATGGAACCTTCTGGATAGAAAGGCACTCGGAACAATACGATTGTGCCTTGCTGCGTTAGTCGCCTTGAACATTTCGAAGGAAACCACGACAAAGGATTTGATGCAGATGTTGTCGAAACTATATGAAAAACCCTCGGCCTCAAACAAGGTATTTCTTATGAAACGGTTATTTAATATGAATATGTCGGAAGGTGGATCTGTTGCAAACCATTTAAATGATTCTAATACAGTTACAAGTCAGTTAAGTTCTGTAGGGGTAAACTTTGATGATGAAGTTAGAGCTCTGTTATTCTTGTGCTCATTACCAGAAAGTTGGAATGGTTTGGTAATGGCCATTAGGAACTCTGTTTCTGGATCTAGTACTTTAAAGTTTGATGATGTTGTCGGTGCTATCCTTAGCGAGGAAATGCGACAGAAAAGCTTCGGTGAGACATCGAGAAATGATTTGAGTGCAGAGTCTAGAGGAAGAAAAATGGAAAGAGGAAAGAGCTCAGGATATGGCAGTAAATCAAGGAAAGGCAGATCCAAGTCCAGATCGGGGATAGTGTGCTGGAAATTTGGAAAGAAAGGACACCTAAAGAAAGACTGTAGATCTTGGAAGGGAAAAGAAGGAGATGCACAGTAAGAAAACAATCATGAAGAAAATGTGACAGGTGAGGTGTTACAAGATGCTTTGATTCTTTCTTTCGAAAATATTACTGATTCCTGGGTGGTAGATTCAGGGGATTCATTCCATGCCACACCTGATAAGAAATACTTTCATGACTATGTTCAAGGAGATTTTGGACAAGTTTGTCTGGGTGATGATAAACCCTGTAAAATCGTTGGAATGGGTAAGGTTCTTGTAAAACAGTAGAATGGAAACCAATGGCTATTAAAGGAGGTAAGGCATGTTCCAGATCTAAAGAAAAATTTGATTTCAACAGGGCAATTAGGTGGTGAAGGTTGTGTGACAAATTTCACAGATAAAGCTTGGAAGGTCACCAAAGGAGCCCTGGTAATAGCAAAAGGCGAAAAGGTTGGTACATTGTATTTATGCAATGGTATTTCTAACTTTGTTAATGCTTTAACTTCCAAAGGAGCAGATGCAACATTATGGGATCATAGGCTCGGACACATGAGTGAAAAGGGGATGAAGATTCTTCACTCAACGAATTTGTTGTCGGGTTCGAAGAATGTTGATTTGGACTTCTGTGAGAATTGCATTAATGGAAAACAGAAGAGAGTCAGATTTCTCAGAGTTGGGAAAGAAAAGAAGAATGAAAAATTAGAGCTTGTGCATACAGATGTATGGGGACCTGCTCAGGTATCATCTCTTGGTGGCTCTCGTTATTATGTTACTTTTATTGATGATGCAACTAGAAAAACTTGGATTTATTGTATTAAGAATAAATCTGACGTATTTGATAATTTCAAGAAATGGAAAGCTTTGGTTGAGATTGAGACAGGAAAGAAATTGAAGTGTCTTAGATCAGACAATGGAGGTGAATATTGCAGCAAAGAGTTTGATAGGTACTGTTCAGAGCATGGAATTCGCAGAGAGAAGATAGTTCCAAGAACACCACAAGAAAATGGTGTGTCAGAAAGGATGAACAGAACAATCATGGAGCATGCAAGGTGCATGAGATTGCATGCAGGATTGCCTTTACAGTTTTGGGCAGATGCTGTAGATACTGTTGTTTATCTAATAAACAGAGGGCCTTCAAGTTCCTTGGATGGTGGTGTTCCAGAGGAAGCATGGACAGGTAAAAAGGTAAACTACTCTATTTTAAAGCCTTTTGGTTGTGAGGCCTTTTTCCATATTGATAAAGAAAATAGAACAAAGCTTGAGGGAAAGTCAAAGAAATGTACCTTTATTGGATATGGTGTTAATGATTTTGGTTATCGCTTATATGATTACGAAAATCACAAAATCATTAGGAGTAGAGATGTAATATTCAATGAAAAGGTCTTGTATAAGAATCAGTTGCAGGAAAAGAAACTGGAAAAGGAAAATAAGGAATACGCAGTTCTTGATGAAATCACTGAAAAAGGAAAGGTGCCTGAAAATAATAATAATCAACAACCACAACAACAACAACCACCACAACAACAACAGGCACCCCAAACACCTGAAAGTGGTGTTAGAAGATCTACCAGGATAAGTAGACCCCCTAAACGATACTCTCCTTCATTATATTATTTATTGTTGACTGATTCTGGTGAACCCGAATGTTATGAAGAAGCAATGCAGGTTGAAAGCAGGAAGAAGTGGGAGTAGCCATGGAAGAAGAGATGGACTCTTTAATGCATAACCAGACTTGGGATTTAGTCAGGTTGCATGTAGGAAAAACTACATGTTATAGACATTTTTGTGCCTTACAGCATTGAGCATGAAATGTCCATAATCTAAGGGATCCAAAGTCCCTAAACATGTTGTTCCTACCCCTAGAGGAACAAGGCTAACAAACCACATCAATTCACAGAATTTCTCCACCAGAAACTGCTCAAAAACAAGTCAATTCAGGATCAATTCAATGGCTCCACTAGCTGTCTGCGCTGAATGTCAAAGCCAACACTGGCTACCTGCACTGCAACGCAGGTAGAAGCACTACCAAGGTGCATTGAGCGAGAATTTCCAAATGGCAATTTCATTCTAAGAGGTGTCAAAACCCAGGAAGCTTCCAGAATCTTCCTCAATGACACTTGCCTCAGTGAATTCGACTGGTGATGAGTAAGAGGTTCCTAATCTCCAAGTGGAAGCAAGAACCTCCAAGTGGAATCAATAACTAACAGAGGGAGAGGACACTAGTCAGATCTCAAGCTGACTCATCCTCTCTCCAAACATCTATATATGGATCTCTCCTCCGTGAGATCTAAAGGCTGGAATTTTGTTATTGCAAAGAATTGTTGTTGGTTTGAGATTGGAATCATTGGGTGCTTAATGCTTTGAAGGGGGTGAAGATAGGAATTCCATTTGTTGGGAAGGAGATGCTAGATTGGAGCCCTCTGGGTTGTATCTCTTCCTGAACCTTGTTATTCATCAATAAAGATATCTTGGTTTCTCCTATATACTGATGTATCTTTGATGTATGATTGCATTAGTATGTTTAGTTTATTTCTAATCCTGAACTAGTTATGAATATGAATCCATGTCTTGTGTAGTGTTCTCTTCTTGTGATCTTGCAGAAACCTCTTGAAGCTGGGCGAGCGAGAAGGCAAGTAGCTGGGAACCCTTGAAGAGAAGAGAGACCAGATCGAAGGACAAACAAAAAACACCGGTTAGTCCATCTATCTCTCTTCATTCTTAATTCATAAAGGAAGAATACTAGAATAGATGTCTCTGTTTGTTGCTAAGGCACTGTCACACCTTAGGTGGATAGGATCGTCCTGCATAGGCATTTTTCCCCACAACACTACATTGAAGAATAAATGGGTTTACAAGCTGAAGGAAGAAGATGGAGGAAAACAGAGGTATAAAGCTAGACTTGTGGTGAAGGGGTTTTCACAGAAGAAAGGTATTGATTTTGATGAAATATTTTCTCCTGTCGTTAAAATGACTTCAATCAGAACGATTTTAAGTCTTGTAGTAGCTGAAGATTTGCATCTTGAGCAGTTAGATGTAAAGATAGCCTTTCTCCATGGGGATTTGGAGGAAGAGATATATATGCAGCAGCCATAAGGATATGAGGTGAAAGGGAAGGAGAAACTAGTGTGCAGGTCGAAGAAGAGCTTGTATGTCTTAAAACAGGCTCCAAGGCAGTGGTATCTAAAATTTGACAAGTTTATGTCTGAACAAGGTTATACTAGATGTCACTGTAATCATTGTGTTTATTTGAAAAAGCGAAATGATGGCAGCTATATTATATTTTTATTGTATGTAGATGACATGCTTGTTGCAGGATCTAACATGCAGGAAATAAATGTGCTCAAAAGAAAATTGGCAAATTCATTTGCAATGAAGGATTTGGGAGCTGCAAAACAAATCCTTGGTATGAGAATAACTAGAGACAGGAAAAATCGTAAACTAACATTGTCTCAGAATGAGTACATACAAAAGGTGTTGAAAAGATTTAACATGCACAATGCAAAACCAGTTAGTACACCTTTTGCTAGCCATTTCAAACTTCGCAAGGAAATGTGCCCAAAGACCCAAGAAGACATGGATTATATGTCTAAAGTTCCATATGCATTAGCAGTTGGAAGCTTAATGTATGCAATGGTCTGCACAAGGCCTGATATTGCACATGCAGTGGGAGTTGTAAGCAGGTACATGAACAATCCAGGAAAGGAACATTAGATGGAAGTGAAATGGATTCTTAGATATTTGAAAGGTACCACAAATCAAGAATTATGCTTTGGTGGTTCAAACATCTCCCTACAAGGATATGTTGATGCAGACATGGCAGGTGACAGAGATAACAGGAGGAGCACTACAGGATATGTATTTACTGTTGGAGGAATAGCTGTCAGTTGGGTTTCAAAAATCCAAAGTGTTGTTGCACTTTCAACAACAGAAGCAGAGTATGTTGCTGCTACAGAGGCTAGTAAAGAAATGATTTGGTTACAAAGGTTTATGGGTGAATTGGATAAGGAGCATGATATGGGCACGTTATACAGTGATAGCCAAAGTGCCATTCATCTTGCAAAGAACTGAGCATTTCATTCCAGGACTAAACACGTATAGCTCAAGTACCATTTCATACGATCAGTGTTCGAATATGGAGAGTTGAAGCTGGAAAAGGTACACACTAGCCAGAATCCTACAGATATGCTAACAAAAGTTGTAACTAGGGAGAAACTGAGAATATGCTCAGTTTCAGTTGGTCTTCAAGGATGACGATGAAGATGAGAAACAGCCAGGTCCAAAGAGGAGTCATTGTCCAGCAAATGGAGCAGCGGTGGAGTTGCTACAATCAGTCTCCAAGTGGGAGATTGTTGGGTGTGGAGTCTGATTATCTTCTATATTCAAAGGTATCGCCACATCGGACCCTAGTTCGAAATGGGGGCGGCAACACCGCCCGTAAAATATTTGCTGCAGGGGGGTCCAGGGGGGGGGCTGAGCCCCCCCTGGTGGGGGGTTTTGGGGGCAGCGCCCCCGAAGCTAAAAAGAGCTGCAAAATTGCCTTGTAAAAGTATAGTAATTTCTAGTCAATCTGGGCTGTTCATTAGACAGATGATCTGACGGTAGAACTTATGTTTAGTTTAGGGTTTTTTGCCCTAGAAGGCAACCCCTCTCTTTGTATGAGGGTATTGTATTTGAGGCTCTGTGATAGATGTGTATTCTGTGAGCGAGAAACAGAGAGGTGAGACTGTGAGAGAAAACAGAGGATATTACAACGGATTTGTTGTAGGTTGTGTCTTTTGATTTTGCTAGATAATAGAAAGGAAGGACTGGCTGTTCGGGGTGGACGTAGCCCAAACTGGGTGAACCACGTATATCTGTGTCTCTCCTGTTTTGTGTGTTTTCTTTGTTTATATTTCTGCAATATTTTATGTAATCCATTGCTCCGTAATATATAATTTTCTAACAAACTCCTCCTTTAAGTTATTAAGGGTTGAACCCTTGCATGAGCTTTGAGAACAGAATTGTAATTGAGCTGGAGATTTGCCAAGTTAATGAAAGGATTCTGAATTTGCCTTTTATAGTTTTGTCTCCTAGTAAGTTTTTCATATTTTCTTATTTCATTATGTCTTTGTTCATATATTTAAGTCTTTATGCAGCGATCTGGGTAAGATCATACTAATTATCAGTCATTCTTAAATCCCCTATGAAGTTATCAACAATAACTAGGGACTAGTTTATAAGACTATCTGTTATTATAAGCTCCTTTATATCAATTAATTGTCACACAAATCTGCATTAGTTTAAATATATTTTTTTCTACAGGAAACGTTGTTTGCATGTATTCTTTGCTTATAACCAAGCAAATATTCTATTTGAATATTTAGCAAGTTATATTTCATCAATATTTTGCTATTCATACATTTTAAATGAATTAAATATAGCTAGAAAAATAACATCCCTTTCATCTATCTTAGTAACTATTAAGGCTTAAGAATTTTTTTTCAATAATTCATAACATTGGTCATCCATAAAACTTAAAAACAAAAAAAACATTTTAGATGTTATAACATGACTAACTGACCTAGAGTCATCTCAAAGGAAAACATCAGGTAGCATCAACCTCTTCACCTAAAGTGGCATTTTCCTTCCTCCAGTTGGTCACTAGAGGTGTCTCCATGGGCTTACAACTCTCCATGCGAAATCTCTGCAGTATCTTGGTGGCATACTTGCCTTGAGACACAAACAATTCCCCATCACCTTTCCATACTTCCAACCCAAGGAAGTAGTGCATGAGACCCATGTATTTCATCTCAAATTCCCTTGCAAGGTCCTCCTTGCAAGAGTTGATCATCTTCTCATCACAAGTTAATATTAAATCATCAAACATATAAAACAATGATAAACAATTTACCTTCTAACAAAACATGATAGAGGTTTGCATCTGCTTCACTTTTCGTGAAACCCAATCTAGTGATATAATTGTTGATCTGAGTATACCGAGCTCGAGGTGCCTATTTGAGACCATACAATGCTTGCTTGAGTCTACACACATGAGACTCTTGGTCAAATTTCTCAAAACCTCTTGGTTTCTCTATGTACAATTCCTCCTAAATAACACCATTGAGAATTTTTTGTTTTTACATCCATCTGGTGGATCTTCCACCCTATCTGTGCAAGTAATGTTGTAAATGATCTAATGGATGAATACCTTGGTACAAGAGCAAAGGTTTCCTCATAGTCAATTCTCTCAACTTGAGAGAATACTTTGGCCACAAATATACCCTTTTACTTCTCTATGCTTCCATTTGTTGCATGCTTAACTTTGAAAATCCATTTCGAACCCACAACTGATTTATTTATCGATCTTGGGACCACTTCCCAAACAGTTTTCTTCATCATGGATTCATATTATTCCACCATTTCATCAACCCAAATTGGTTTCTCAACTGTTTCCTCAAAAAAGGATGGCTCAGTCTCTACAAGCTCAGTCATTAGAGCCATGTTGCCAGTGTACCTCTCAGATGAACTCCTTTTCCTATGTAAATTTGAAGGAGCTCCCACATTCTCCCTCGCATCTTGCACCAAACTATTAGCTTCCCTAGTTATTTTTATCCCTTATTTGGATGGTTCTGCTTGAGTGGATGTCTCTACTTTGCCTCCTCTCTACTCCTCCATTTTTGGCTACTCCACAAATTCCTGAGGCTCCTCCTTTGGAGATAAAATTTCCTCTTCTAGTGGGATTTGAAGCTCCCTCTCAAGATAGCATATCATTGCTTTCTCGTCATCAAAGGTTACATCCCTTCATGCAACTATCATTTTGAGGGAAGGTAAGTACACCCGGTAATTATGTGGAGTTTTGATGTAACCCATAAAAACTCTTAGCTCTATTTTCAGCTCAATTTTCTTCCTCAAATCTTTGGAGACATGGTAGTAAAGAGAGGCTCCAAAATTTTTTAAATGAGACACATCCAAATTTCCCACTGAGAAAGCCTCCTCTGGTGTAATCATACCAAGAATATGATGACGACTTTGATTATGTAGGAAGACTATTGTGTTACATGCCTCTACCCACAAATGCAATGGCAGGCCTTAGTCATGTAGCATAGCTCTTGCAACTCCCACAATGACCCCCTTCTTTCTCTTAGCTACCCCATTCTGTTGCGAATTATGGGGAGAGGTCAATTCTCTTTGAATTCCCTCTTTGGCATAAATGTTATTGAAGTCATTCGAAATGTACTCACCTCCATTGTCACTCCTAAGAGCCTTAACCTTCTTTTTGATCTCTTTCTCAACTAGTGCCTTGAATTCTAGAAACTTTGATAATGTCTCATCCTTCTTCCAGATGAAGAATCTCCAACACTTTCTTGATAAATAATCAATAAAAATAGCATAGGACTTATGTCTAGAAGTGGAGGATATTGAGAAGGGTCCACAATTATCAGAGTGGACTCTCTCTGAGACTGCATGTGCTTTATTGTCTCGATCATCGAATGTGGATTTACATACTTCCCCAAGTTACAACCCTTGCAAACATCCTGCTGCTCAAGTGATCCTTTAGGGAGGCCAATGGTTATTTTCTACATAATTTTTCAGGTGCGATTATGGAAATGGCCCAATCTCCTGTGTCAAAGTTCACCAACATCATGACTCTTCCTTACTTCTTAATGCAACACAATCTTCCACATCAACTTTATACATGTCCTTCACACGAACCTCAATCTTCTTCACCTTCCCAGTGGTTATGTGCCTCAGAAAGGATTTCCCTTTACTGAATATTACATCATGACCACAGTCTTCCAAAATGGCTACAAAGATGAGGTTCTTCTTCCGGCTTGGAAAAAACATGACATCTTAGAGGTGAATATGGGATCTCAAATCCCTCTTAAAGGTTACTATACCAATCCTGGTAATATTGTACCTTTCATCGTCCCCAAGCTCAATATGCATATGGAGATCTTTCTCCTCCAAGTCACTAAAAAACTCTATACACTCTTTCATGTGGAACAAGGCACCTAAGTCCAAGTACCGCACACTCCCCATCATAGTTTTGGCCATGCATGTGATAAGGGTGAAGTTTAGCTCAAACTATGAATCCAATGCATCACCTGTTGTTCCTCTTAAGTTCTTCTTACTAGACATTTTGTGTGGACCTTATTAAAGCATTTTATTTTTGACAAGTATTTCTTCTTTCCCCCTCGGATAGATTCTAGTTTGGTTTGATATTTCTTCCCTTTGCCCTTCTTTCCCTTTCCAACCAATACAAAATTTTCTTCATCCTCTCCCTTGGATGAAAATTCCATCTTTGATATTTTCCCTAATCTCTTCTTGTACCAAATCAGACCATAAGTGTTCCCAATTTGGTAATTTCTCCCTCCAGTTCACTGACTCTTGGTAGCTATGCTAGCTTTTAGGAGGGACTAGAATAGCTAGGTTCACCGGGCCATCTTCTGCAACATTCACACCAACCCCTCCAAGCTCATCCCGAACTTGTGCAGAATTGATGAGATATTGCAGAATAGTATCATTCTTCTGCATATTGATGTTTCGAAGTTTGTCTTTGAGGGATAGTTTTCTATGGTCATTGTTATTCATGAATAGCAATGTTAGTTCCTTCCACATTGCAAAAGGAGTTTCTTTCCCATGGATATTTGAGACAATGTGGTCTCGCACTCCCTCTAAGATTATTCTCCTCACCTTGGTTACATCTTTCTTCCATTGGGATAGGTTACGGGCATCCGTTGATCCTAGTTTTTTAATGTCTATCTTGACACTTATTCACAGAGATTATCCTAGTTATACACTACTGCGGAATACATGCATAATACATAACCTCCTCTACGTTGATTATCAATTTAGCAGCATTAAAAACAATGAAACATCAATCACATGCACACATTAACACATTATGTAACCCGGGGAAAGCTTACAACTGAAAACCCCACACTATCTGTATATTAATGATTGAGAACATGTAACAATACATAGTACAATACTCCTCACAAGTACTCAGTACTATCTCCACCTATTACACACAAAATTAGCTCAGATCCGAACAAGTCACAGGTTCAAATCTCCTCTGCTGCTTTGCATGCCTCCACTGCACAATGCTGCAAGAGAATCACTCACTTTGAAAATCATGTGATCACATGCTATAATACCTTGTATTAGCCCACACTACGCAATACTCATTCGCATAACTCAATCCCTTTGATTGTGCAAGATCTGATGCACAACTATAGTCACAACTGATAGCAATCTCAACCTCTAACACCTGTCTCCACTGAACTGTACATGCACTGACATGCAACTGATTTAACTGATGTATTCTTTAGTTTCTTTATGAGTTAATAGTTAATCACAGAACTCATCACTAGTCTATTTGCAGTTAGACTAATTACAACTAGTTCAACCAAGTCAAACTGAACACAACTCCATCAAATCCACATCCAACTCCACCAAACTCAACTGCTTGAGTTCTAACTGAAGTCCTGCATGCAATAGCTCAACTGACCCACAAAGAAAGTGTATTTCCTTCTGAAAGCTACATGTGCCACATCTGTAGCTCAAACTAAAGTGCTCCAAGAGGATAAGATACAGTTTATAGTCTAAATATTATTATGAGACAATAATGTTTGACTTTTCCATTTTTAGCCTGGCAGTCCAAAAATAGACTCTGATCACTCCGTTGTGAACCAGAAATAGAAGTCCATCTATTTTTCCCAACATGACCAATCATCCATAAACAACATCCTGCAACTCATAGACCATGATCCATATGTCTAAAAATAGACAGTATAAAAATAGACTTTGCGCCATAATTTGCCTGTGGGCCCACTTAGTGAAGGCGATTCCTTTCCACTAATCTCCATCATCTTGTTGCATTCTCAACAAGATATGGATTATCAGAAACCCCTATCCTGCCTCGATGGTATTCGAATTTTCTCCTGGTGAGCGCCTTCGTCAAGATATCAACATCCTGATCCTCCATTGGAATGTATGAAAGTAACATGATTCTCCGCTACACACAATCTCTGATATGATGGTACTTGATGTCAATGTGCTTAGATCTATCATGAAATACAGGATTAGCCGAGAGTTTAATGCAACTCTGGTTACCACAATAAATCACAGTAGGCTCCAAGTAAGAACCGAACAAACCGACTAGGATCTTCCTCATCCATATAGCCTCGCATGTAGCCAAACTTTCTGCCATATACTCGGCCTCTGCTGAACTGAGTGCCACGGATCTCTGCTTCCTTCTGTACCAAGAAACTGCTGCCGACCCGATACTGAAGACCCCTCCTGATGTGCTCTTTCTATCCGTTGGGCTCCCTGCCCAATCTGCATCCGTGAAGCCACATAGCTTCACCTCATCCTCTTGTCTGTACCAAAATCCATATCCCGATGTGCCTCTCAAATAATGCAATACATGCTTTCCTGCCTTCCAGAAGAGCTTGGTCGGCTTAACCATAGCTTATGAAAGCTGGTTAACAGCATAGCATATATCGGGTTGTGTATTGACTAGATACATAAGTGACCCACCAACTGTCAATAAACAGTGGCGTCCACTTCTTCTGCCGAAGTGGCATCCTCCTTCCTCCAACCTCCAGGAAGAGGAGTATCAACAAGCTTGCAGCCATGCATGTTGAACTTCTTCAATATCTCCCGAGAATACTTACCCTGAGAAACAAATAGTCCATCACTGCGCTGCCAGATTTCCAATCCCAGGACATAATGAAGGAGGCCCAAGTCCTTCATCTCAAACTCCTTAGCAAGATCATCCTTGCATGAAAGTATCAATAGCTCATCACCCGTTAGAATCAAATCATATACATAAAGTACAATGATAAGCAGCTTACCCTCCACCACAATCTGGTATAGGTTGGGATCCGCCTCACTCTTGGAGAATCCAAGTCTGGTGAAATAACTGTCTATCCGTGTGTAGCAAACACGTGGTGCTTGTTTCAACCCATATAGTGCTCTCTTGAGCCTGCACACGTACGACTCGCTGCTGAAGACCTCAAAACCTTCGGGCTATTCTATGTACACCTCCTCCTCAATGACTCCATTGAGGAATGCAGTCTTCGCATCCATCTGATGAATGTGCCACCCCATCTGCATTGAAAGAGCAAGAATCGTCTGTATGGAAGAATACCTTGCGACAGGTGGTCTCCTCATAATCGATCCCCTCTATCTGTGAAAAGCCTCAGGCAATAAATCTTTCCTTGTACTTCTCCACACTCCCATCAGCTTCTTGCTTAACTTTGTAGATCCATCTCGAACCCACCACTGATTTCCCTTCTGGTCTAGGAACAATCTCCCATGCATTGTTTCTGACAATCGAATCATACTCTTCCACCATGGAGTCTACCCATGCGGGATCCTCCATAGCTTCCTCGAAAGAGGATGGCTCAGTCACAACACATTTGCTCACAAGATCCATGTATCCAGTGTACCGATCAGGTGACTGTCTCTACCTGCATTGGGCTGTAGGTGGTCCTACAAATTTCTCTGCATCTTGAGCTAGTCGCTCAGCTTCTGTCAAGTGCTTTCGCCCTCTGATGGTTGGTGCTGCATGAGTGGTTTCTTCCACTCCATGAACTTTATCCTGTGGCTAATCCACGTCCTAAAGATCATCTTTAGGAACTAATAGCTCCTCATCTACATGCAAGTGTGGCTGCCTCTCAAGCGAACACTTCATGGCTCTCTCCTCCTGAAATTTTATATCCCATAACACAACAGTCTTACCACTGTCTGGCAAATACACACAATAGTTGTGGGGCGTATCAGTGTACCCCAGAAATATCCCAACCTCTGCGGTCGGCTCCAAATTCTTCTTGGCATCCTTTGTCACATGCATGTAAATGTTAGCACCAAAACTTCTCAAATGAGAAAGATCAGGCTTCTTACTAGAATAAGCTTCCTTGGGTGTACTCATGCCAAGTATCCTGTGAGGACAACGATTCTGCACATATAATGTTGTACTGCATGCTTCCACCCACAAGTGAAGGGGTAGTGTTGTTGGGAAAAGTATCCAATACGGAATGACCCTATCCCACTCTAAGGGTGATAGTACCTCAGCAACAATCAAAGCAAAGCTATTCGAGATTACTTCTTTATGAGATGTAAGAGAGAGGAGAAAGAGATCCACTAACCGTTGTCTTCCGCTAATGATTGATCCAATCTTCTCTCTTTGCTGCTTGCTCCTAGCTCCTTGCTCTTTCACTGGCCCAGCTACACCAAGATCCTGCAAAATCACAAGAGAGGGAAACTACAAGAAGCATACATTCATAATTGATTCAAGGATTATAATAAATCAAATATACAAGCATCAATACGCCATTGAGACACATGCATATAGAAGAACCTCAAATGCTTTATTAATGGAAGAAGTAAAGTTCAGGAAGTGATACAACCATAAAAGGCCCAATCCAGCATCACCTCCCAGCAGAAAGAAATCTCCTCTTTACCTCCTTCAAGCAAATCACCGAATAGTTCTATACTCAAACCAACAACACTTCCTTACAGTCGCAAGGTTCCAGCCCCCCTATACACCTCATGAGAGAGATCTATATATAGGATTTTTGGAGAAAGGATGAGTCAGCTTGAGCTTGGCATGGAGCTGACTAGTGTCCTCTCCCACTTCAGTTATTCTTCAGTTCTTGAGTCCACTTGGAGGTTCTTGCTTCCATTTGGAGATCTAGACCCTCTTACTCATCACTAGGCGAATTCCCTGATCCAAGTGTCATTTTGGAAGCTTCCTGGGCATTGAAACCTTGAGGAATGACTGTGCCACTTGGCCAATCTCGCCCAGCGCAGGTAGCCTTCATTGGAGTTGACATTCAGCGTAGGTACCGAGTGGAGCAGTTGACATTCAGCGCAGATGCTCAGTGGAGCAGTTGACATGATCCAGAATTAGCCTGTTTTTTAGTGTTTTCAGGTGGAGAACTGATTTTTAGTGCTGTAGTTTGCTGACCTTGTTCCTCTAGGGGTAGGAACAACATGTTTAGGGACTTTGGATCCCTTAGATTATCGACATTTCATGCTTCATGCTGTAAGGCACAAAAATGTCTATAACAGTTGCCCCCTAAAGTATGAGGTCGTTTATCGGGTGAAATGCTTTATCAGGAGGATCCGAAGTTCATTCAATCGCTGAGAGGTGACCTGTAATAAAATACAATACAATACATTATTTTTCATTCTGCTTTCATGATCTAGCTGAGGCGGGCATTCCCATGCTCAGCTTTATAAATTCATTTTAGTACATAGAACAGACGATCGTCTGATGATAGACTGATAATTCTCTGCTGAAATTATCATCTTTTGAGTAGGATGATCATCTGCTGCAATGATGTACATGTCAAATGTCTTTATGTTTCCTGAATATATATCGCAGCCCGGATGGATGAAACTAGATCCGAGGTCTTCAAACTCGTTCGATCTTCACTCTAAGTACAAGTCGATCCATGTGAGAATTACGCTGATGTCGAACATGGAAATACATCGCTTGATTACCGGTCAATGATGTAAACCGTTAACAAGCGCGAGAGGAATCACCGATAATGATGATGACCCTCAAGGTAATGCAATACAATTCACGTGGTGTGAATATAGGACTTGGCGTCGAACACCACGCAAAATCTTCTGGTCGAAGATCATTGATGTATACATGTCGCCGGAAGTGAGAAACTTGCCATTGAGGCATGCAAGCTTCAAAGTACTGAGGGGGGTGTTCCTAGACCAACTTCTTGGATAATGAGCTGAAGTCGACAAGAAGCGATCCGTCAAAGGAGGGCCTTAATGAATCCCACATCAGTGACACGGAACGGAGCTAATGATTTTAGTGGAGGTGAAAACAATCTGTGAAATATGATTCAGGGTGGCGATCATGGGTGGATGAAGGACAATGTATGGCAGTGGATGGGACATGGTTGACTCTTTCTGAACAACATCTCTTGAACATATAATGACACTGATGCGATGGATCGGTAGGATTACCCCAAATGTGGATGGTTTGGCGAAGACCATGGTGATGAGACCGGTGAATGAAACAACCCAACCCGATGTGACACGGAGGAAAAGTGTCATGTTCAAGAGCGACTTGCTACCATTAAAGCTTTGAGGTTCTCCCAATTTTTCCCCAGTCATTTTTGACCAGTACCTCTTTATTTTTGTCAACATTGAGGAGGATAACATATGCTTGTTCTATAACCTGCCCTTCGGGCAAGCCCATCGCTATGTTTTAACGAGCCTAGCGATAGGGAAACTCGATCTCATCTAAAGACAAGTTTGTCGCTATTTAATCATTTTAACGAGTCTAATGACAAGGAAAACTCGGTCCTTTTCATTTTTAGAGAGTCTGAAAAGGTACAGAAAGTTAACTCCAAAATTCCTTTTTCGTCATCTAATCCCTTAAGTCCGAAAAAGTATAAAAAAATACAGAAGGGATGAGTTTTCGATAACTTTAACGAGCCGAATAAAACAAGTTCTCGACCTTTTTGTGTAATAATCCCTCAGGTCCAAACAGAATAAAATCTAGAGGAGGGATAGCTCTTCCGGTCCTTTTAACGAGCTGGAAGGCCAAAACTCGGCAAACTTTTCATATTTTACGAGTCAGATGAAAAGTGCTCAAAGAAAACTCGTCTTTTGAGGAACGAGTGATAAACAGGGATAGCAGCAGATTCTAGCTACAGGTTGGAATTTTCCAATCACGACAGTGTCACAAGGATGGCTAAGTGAAATCACTCTTCGCAGCTGTTCCTCAAAATGGGTAAACAATCATATGGAGGTGAACGATTCGCCAAATGGAATGGAGGTGGCAGGTGCAAACACGACCAAGGCTTTTATGGCTAATAAATTTACGATCACAATGGTTATTTACCGAAATAGGTTCATTTTTTAATGAGCTTAAACTCTGGAGGAAACTCTTGCTCACGCTTTTCTATTTTTTAACGAGCATAAATTCCACGGCAAAACTGCTCGATCTTATGTTTATTTTTTAACGAGCATGAACTATGTACTAAAACTGCTCGGATCTCGCTTTTCTATTTTTTAACGAGCATAAATTCCGCGGTAAAACTGCTCGATTTTATGGTCAAATTTTGATTTTTACCATTACTAGCTTTTCCCTTTTCAAGTATAGTATTGCACTTTCAATTGATGCAACAAACTTTGTTAGAAATGAATAATATTTGCATGAAAATGAGATTATAACCCTAATATTTCACTTTGAACTATGTAAAAAGCTATTTAAAAGGTGTTTTTACCTCTCATTTACCATTTCATTTGCATTTGGTTTGTTGGAGCTCTGGAGGTGCCTCTTCCCCCTTGATTTTCATCAGCTGATTCCGGGAGATTCTACGGACGATTTTCGGCACCGTCTGGACCAGGTAGGAGCTAAACCCTAGCTCTTTCTTTTCATGGTTTCATTTTCTAGTTTTAGGCCTATTTTTCAGTCTTTCTGAGCCCCAGGGATTTTGCAAAATCACCCTAGCTTCAACGCAGGTTCCCCATTCGAAACCTGCGCTGAAGGTCAAGATGACTTAAGGCAGACTGACCCTCAGCGCAGGTGGGAGACTCTCTGCCTGCGCTGGGCTTAGAAAACTGGGTTTTCAGGTCATATTTTGATGAATTCTCGCCAGTTTTTCATCGAAACCAGGAACTTACTCCTTCTCTTGTTTGCTTTGCAGGGAACTTTGAACAAAATGTCCCTTACATGGCGAGAACGAGAACATGAAGAGGAGGACATGATTGCCCTCCATGACCCTGTCACGGTGAACGCGCTGCGGAACTGTGGCCTGCTGAAGTTTTTCCGTATCTCTAGCATGAGGGCACAGATTACTTTGCTGCAGTATATGCTTGATGCTTGGGATCCTGTTAACCAAGTATTCCAGATTAGGGGAAAGTCCATCCCTTTGACCATAGAGGACATGTACTTCTTGACTGGGTTGTCAAGACGAGGTGCCCCCATTTCCTTGTCAGGTACGGCCCGGGGGACTGATTCCACTAGAGATTATGTCCGCCAGTATTGAAGGGAAGGTTCTCAGCCGAGCAGAGATGACAAAATTATTATCCGTGAGATTACTGACAGGTCTCTCAGGTCCATTCTGTTTACCATTGGTAGGATGGCCGGCAGCGCAACTCTACATGTTGCCAACAGATCTTATATGCAACACGCCTTGGAGTGTCTCCAACCGAAAGTATTCAACTGGTGTGATGTAGTACTTGTTCAGATGAAAAGTCAATTGACCAAGGTAAAGGACAGGAAGCTGAAGAACTTTGGATTTGGTTCTATTCTGACTACCTTTGCCTTGGAGAAAATCCCACTGATGCAGCCCCAGTACATCATACTCGACTTGCCTTCTCCGACCGAGCCACGCATGCAGAGGTGGGTTGATCACATGTCGAGGCATGCCGGTCAACCTCAGATTACTTTTACTGAGGCCTTCTTTAGGTGGTTCGAGCACTAGGAGATGGTCTTCTCCGAGTATCCATATGTGGGTATGGATTTCCAAGGTGACCCGGATTTGGTGTTACCGAATGGCGAACAATGGGGTGCTATTGGTAAATTCTTTGACCATATTACTGTTTACTGTTGCTATTCATAATGTTGATGTGCTTTATTCTATCAAGACTTTTAATCATACTCTTGGGTGCATGCAGATGTTGGTCCTGTTCGTCCAGCAGTTCGTCCGAGACCGCCAGTTACTGCCCCGGCAGCAGAGCCTGCTAGGAGAGCTATCCTCCGCGACCTTGACGATATTGAGACCCTTACAACTGTGCAGGAGCAGGTTGAGAACCTTACTCTCGGCATTCCCAATGTGAGGATTGATGAGTTACCTTTATAGCTGCAGCGACACACCACTGGCATGCCTAGGCGATGGACTCGTCTCTTGCGCATGATTGCACAGGCCGTGACGTGCTATCATGAGCACCACTAGGCTAGGGTGCCCCCTAGAATCTTTTTGAGTTTTAGGTCATATGACCAATTTTGTCTTGGTTACAGAACATTATGTATGAACTATAAACAACTTATATATATTTTGATTTTTGAGTTTTATTCTGTTTGAGTTATATGATCCATATGTACAATCTTTGATGATGTGTCCTTTTTATAAATGTTGCAAATGTCTATCTAACACATAGTTTGCCAATGAGTCAGTTAATGTGTTTAAGTTTCTTGAAATATGTTGATATTGAATTGAATCAAATCGTCTCTCCAAGATCTTGACCCTTAGGAACATGCGATAAATAGCTGGATTGCGAACAGAATATATACCATTGAGTTGTAGTATTACGAGCTGTGAGTCTAGCCTGACAATTAGTCGGCGTATGCCACGTGTGATGGCATCAGAGAGTAGTTCTATCAACGCGCTATACTCGGCGATGTTATTCGTTGATTGCCCAATACATACACCTCTGAAACTTACTAACTCGCCGCTTGGATCAAAAATGGCCCAGGCTGCGGAAGATAGGTTCCGCAAACTATGACTCGCCCCGTCGGCATATCCAACGCATGTCTCCAGAAGGTTCGACATCTGCAACAAATGAAAAAGGTGGACCACTCGACTAGAACAAATACTTTAGCGAAAACAAAATACAACAAAAGCATGCAGGTTACTTTTTAAGCATAGTAACGCTTGAGGTACAGCCCGTTACGGGGCTGTGCCAGTGGAATTCCATCATAATCCATTAACTCGTAGGCTCCTTTTGCTAACACCATTTTAACAATATAGGGGCCCATCCATAAGGACTTGAATTTCCCTGCTCCCAATTTATCAGATTCTTGGTCATAAAGCAAGACCAAATCACCTTCTGAGAAGACACGGGGTTTGACATTTTTGTCGAACTGAGCCTTGACTCGTTTCTTATGGGCTTCGTTAGCCAAAGCGGCATCACGACGGGTTTCATCCAATTGGATTAATTCCAAGAAACGAGCCTCTTCTTCTGAAGTTCCGGGGAGAAGATCGATTGCGAGTTTAAGTGACGAAATTTCGCACTGGATTAGCAAGACTGCTTCCAGGCCATACACCAGTTGAAAAGGTGTGAACCTGGTTGCGTTCTTTACCGAGGTTCGGTAAGCCCACAAGGCTGAGTACAGGATTAGGTGCCACCTTCTTTTATGAGCCCCGATCATCCTTTGCAACATACACTTCAGGACCTTGTTGATTGCTTCAACTTGTCCGTTGGCTTGCGGATAGTATGGGGTAGAGCTGTCGTGAGACAGCCCTAGCTTGGCAGCTAATTCGACCATCATGTGATTGCGAAAATGCGACCCATGATCTGTAACTATAGCCTGTGGTACGCTGAACCTGGCGACTACATGATTGAAAAAGAAAAGGGCAGTTGTTTCACCAGTGTTATCCAATTTAGGCATCGCCTCGGCCCATTTGGTAAAATAGTCAACAGCGACTATAATATACCCATGCCCCCCGGTCGAGGTGGGGTTACATTGCATGAAATCGATGCCCCATTTGGCGAAGGGACCAACAACAACTATTGGCTGTAAAGGTGCGGGTGGTCGTCTGGTTTTGCTATAAAAAATTTGACAAGCATGGCAACTTCTAACTACGGTTATGCAATCTTTGAACATGGTTGGCCAGAAGTATCCTGCTCGTAAGATTTTTTGTGTTGTTGCATATCCAGATTGATGCCCCCCCACACGCCCCTGAATGACATTCATTCAGGGCTTTTTCGGCCTCCTCATGGGTAAGGCACCCCCTCAGAACCGTATCAACACCACGACAGTAAAGTGAATCACCGACGATCATGTAGTCTTTTGCTTGGTATCGTATACCTTTTTGTTCGGAGCGAGAGGTGTTAGGCCTGAATTTTTGGGTTTGGAGATAAACTATGATATCTCCATACCACTCATCGCTTGTAGATATCAGAAACAAACTTTCGTCCACGATTGACTCTTCCGATGTTTCATCGTTGGACAACGATGGGAAATCACATAATAATTCTGCGAAAACTAGAGCTTTCTTTGATTTGGATTTTAAAAATTCCAGATCAAACTCTTGAAGGATCGCTATCCATTTTGAATATTTTCCCCCCAGCAACTGTCGCGGCAGTATATAAGTCATGGGGTTGAAATCTGACAAGATGGTAGTTTTCCGAAAGAGGACATAATGTCGAAACCTTTGAATCGCTTGAACAGCTGCAAGCGCTAGTTTTCCAACATAAGAATATTTACTTTCTATGTCATTTAAGTTTTTACTTAAATAATATATAGGATTTTCAATTCCATCGACTTCTTGAACTAAAACTATTGCAATGGTCATATCCGCTGCAGCCAGATACAGGTTAAAATCTCTTTGATAGTCCGGGGCGTACATTAATGATGCTTTTACTAGACAATCTTTCAGAGCATCAAAGGAGGCTTGCGCCACCTGGTCCCAGACAAAAGGTACATCCTTTTTCAAAAGACGAGTATAACCCTTAGCAAGTTCTGCGTAATTTGGAATGAACCTCCTCAGAAAGTTTGCTTTCCCTTGGAGTTTCTGAATCTGAAGCAAATTTGAAGGTGGAGGCAAATTAATGATTGCCTGAACCTTACAGGGGTCGAGACGAATCCCATCCTTAGAGACTACAAAGCGAAGTAAACGACCAGAACCGACGCAAAACATACATTTGTGCAGATTGAGTCTTATCTTGTAGTGTCGGCAACGTAGAAATATTGCTCTTAAATGCTGCGGATGATCAGTCCGCTTTCGCGAATGAGCCGGAAGATCGTCGAGATAAGGTTGAACAATGTTCTTGATGTCATGGAAGGAATAATTCATTGCCCTCTGAAACGTCGCCCCTGTGTTCTTCAAACCAAAGGGTAATTTTCGATAAGCGAATGTGCCCCACGGACAAATAAATGCAGTCTTTGACTGGTCCTGTGGGCGGATATTTATTTGATTATACCCGAAAAATCCATCCATAAATAAAAAGATTTCACATCCGGCGCATTCATCAATTATCTGGTCGATGAAGGGTGTAGGGTAGTTGTCCTTCGGACAAGCTTGGTTTACATCCCTATAATGGACACACACTCTAATCGTCCCTTGTTTTTTCATAACAGGGACAATATCTGATACCCAATCGGTTAGAGGAACCGGGTAGATGAATCCAGTATGGAGAAGTTTTTCAACTTTTGCCTTAATGGTCGCGACTTTCTTGGGGTGCACCTGCCGAAGCCATTGTCTTACTGGTTTGACATCAGGATACATTTTAATTTCATGTTCAACGATACTCGAGTCAATGCCTGGCATTTCATCATATGACCAAGCAAAGACATCTCTAAATTTGCGAAACAGAGCGTTATATATTTCCAGTTCTGAAGGGGAACAACCTTTGCCGACATAAATATTCTCTACAACATCTATCTTGCTCGAGATATTTATGGCTATAGTCTCTTCAATATTGGATAGGTTTCGCTCGGAATCCACCGTATTTACAATATTCGTTAGGAACTCAAATACTGAAGGGTGATAAAGGCCACTTTGAGTATCTTCTTCATATTCCGGAAGAAGGGAACGATGGTGGTGATCATTCCATGGTGCCCCCTCAATCATCATTGATTGTAAGATTCTTTCGTCAGTCCCATGTACTTTCGACCAAGGATCTAATGGGGTTCCATATTCTCTAGACCTATCTACCCAAACTCTTGACGAGCGTTGATTTGGGCTCGCCTCCCATGCCTGAAACGTTGATTGCTACAATATTTCTAAAGGGCTTGGGGACAAAACCATTGCATGATCCATGTTGACCTTCGTGGAAGATATCATGTTGCAGGTTGCTACAAACGGTATATTTCCCATATAAATAAGAGGTGGTAGCACGAAAGTTCCCATCAATGTGGGGTCTTTCAATAATCCTACTCCGATATCTTGAATCGAATGGTTACTCTCATGGATCATGGGAATGCTTCCTGTAACTTGTGAACCATTAGGGAGGAAGTACTGTTGGTCGACGACCGTTATCCCTCCTTCAAACGAGAATGCGATCTTCCTAAAATAAGTCAACACGACAGCTGCCATGGCATAAATCCATGGTCTACCCAGTAGGATGTTATAGTCAAGATTTCCATCAATGACCTCAACATCAATTTCTACTGTCTTTCCTCCTAGTTCAACTTTCAAGTTGTTAAGGATACCGTAAGGGGTATAAGTCCTTCTGTCGAAAGCTTTTAATGTCGTCGATGATCGAGACAAGGTTGGAGATCCTAAAGTTTTCCAGAAGCTCATCGACATAATACATGTCGATGCCCCCTCATCAATAATCGTTCTGTGAACAGTTTTGTTGAGGGCTTTCACTTGAATAAGGAAAGCTAGTTGAGCTGGTAACTGAGGATCATATCCCTTGTGATCAAAGGATACCAGATTCGAATCCTTGGGATCAACCCCACCAATTGCTGATAACAAGGCCTGCCTTTGGGTTGGACAATTTTGTAGTACTTCAAGAGTCGACATAGCGGATGGCGATTGTGCCAAATCTTCCACTATGTTATAATGCTGCGCCGCTCTGGCGCGAGGATTAAATGTCGACTTGTGTACTACACCCTTTGGCGGTTTTATTGTTAATTCAGGGATGATGGGTGGTACAACTTCTGTCGAAGTTGTTGTCGAACTATTCGGTTGATCTTTACCTTTTTCGTTCGACAGCTGAGGATTCCCGTAATCTTTGTTCCTTGTCGAAATCAAAGCATCATTCTGCTGCTTTGAAACCGACAACATAAGTACTTGCGACGGGGAAGCATTTCCACTATCAACCAGATTTTGACCTGGGTTGGGAAATGGATCAGTTAACACAGCTGAGGTTTGGGAACTTTTAAAGAACCTCTTTAACTCAGCTTTGAATGGGCAATTCTTTGTGATATGATCCTTATCATCACATATTAGACATGGATAATTTTGTTTTCCTTTCCCAGGAGGGTTTGAAGAATTTTTCCTAGGTGATGATTCACCTTGTTTCTTCTTCTTCCCTTTGTTTTGTTTCTTCTTGCTTCCTGGTTGATTGGTTTCTTTGCCTTTATCTTCTGATACGGAATTTACTTCCGAAGCAAGAATTTCTCCTTTTTCATTTTGATCCGAATTCTTACGGGCCTTCTTTGACGAAGCCTTTATCGATTTCATGTTTGCTGTGCCAATCACGCCATCACCGGCATGAGAGTCACTATTTGATTTAGGAGGGGGAGGAATTGAAAATTCCGGTCTAGGGGCGTCAGGTATTTTGTCGTAGAGCGTGCCGGACTGAGTATAAACTAAGTCCAAATACTGTGCACGAGCAATAACTTGCTGCTCTGTTATGACTCCCCCCTTGGCCACATCTTCCGTAATAGCCGGAAGTAACGACTTTATGAACCATTCAGCTAATATTTGATCGGGAACATATGTTTTCACCATCCTACGACGACGACGCCACTCATGTATATGATCAGATATATGGGTGGCAGTTGTCTGCTTGAAGTTGGTTAATATTTCCGTTCCCGTTTCATACCTTATCGGTAATTGAAAATGGGTTAAGAAAGTCGTGGCTAGGGAACTAAAATTGTCGAAAGAGGCTCTTGGCAATTCAATATACCATTTATCCGCTGGACCTGTCAATGTCCTCTGAAAAAGGCGAAGCCTTATCGAATCGTCGTTTAGGGTGTTCGACGAACACCACAGATGAAAAGTCATCACGTGATTCAATGGGTCTTCACCTGGATTTCCATTGAATTTAGGAATGTCGGATGGAAGTTTATGAGGAATCGCTGGCCACCAAGGGGCATAAGCAATCGGATCGTTGGTTAACCGGTGTAAGTCAGGTAACTCTAAAGTTGCCACGAATGGTAACTGTTGATTCAGGTTAGGTGAAGCATAACCAGGGTACGACGGAATCGCTTGAGCAGTGGGCCTTTGCATACCAGCATAATGTAATTGATGTTGGTATGACTGATACAGTTGGTGGACTTGGCCACTGTAAAGTGGTTGATTTTGACCGTTTTGGATATACGGTTGTCCACTGTTCGCAAAGATTTGATGCTCAGAACCTTGGTACACTTGCTGTAATTGCGGTTGTTGGTATTGCACAAGTCATGGTTGCGAAGCCATGTTCTGTTGTGCCATGCTAACCGTTGGGCCAAGGTGTGGGGTAATTGGACCCGTTTGTACTTGTGTCACCCCACCAGTTGGTGATTGTGGTTGTGACCCATGATCAAGTGGCTGTTGCATTACAACCTGAGAAATCTGAGGTTGACATGCAACAGGTATCGCTTGAACCTGTGACACTGTTACAATAGCCGGTGTGGTTGGGATGTTCGTCACAGGTACACACTGTTGCATAGAATATACAACCCTTGGTTGTTGAGGTAGCATAGGTACCCAAATACTTGATGCAATTCCAGTATAACCTGAATACTGTTGAGAACTGCCGTATGGATATCCTCCTGGAGGAGGTAATGAAAGGGCATACTGCCCCCCATACGGTAGCAATTCGGAACTCAGAGGGATTGTTAGTCCTTGAGGACTAGATGGCCCAAATTGACCGCCATGAGGATCAATCTGTCGAGTCTCAATATAAGAGTTGCCGGGTATTACTCCGGATGAATAAACTGGAACAGACCATACTGTCGAAATAGTCCCTTGGTGGACTCCTTCTAGCGGTTGAGAGCTAGTCGGGACAGCTGGTATGCCGGCAAACATCATCGGAGTGACGGCAGGGGCTTCTGCTGTCGCTGTGTCATTTGACACAGTCCTAGATGATGACGGTTGTTCAGACATTTTAAGTCTATCCAATAGATTTCCTAGCGATTCTACAAGAACTTCCACTTGTGGTGGATTAACTTCTGATGAAGGAAATAGAGTGACCCCGACTCCAAAATGAGTTGGAGTACTTACTTGCGGATCCTCTGCAATTTCCTCTATCGCAATCAAACCCGGTGGAAGAGGAAGACCGTCAGGTCTGTAAAATATTTCTGGTGCCGAAGAAGTGGTTGTTTCGACAGTGATAGTTGTTTGAGGGACAAAACTCTCTGGACCGGTTACAGATGGAACTGGTTCAGTTATACAAGTATTTGCCCCCAGACTAGGATCAGTATTACTGTCCTTCTGTGGCTGTTGAACTTCTTCTATAGAGGCAGGGTTTCCAGAAATGTTTGGAGTAACCGGAACCTCAGTTGTAGTTGGAACACTTGTTCTAACTTTTAAAGGAGATTTTGAACCGGTTAAACGAGTTTGCTTTGTCCGTACTGTTTTCGATTCCGGAGACAAAGACGGTTGACTCGTAAGCCTCCGCGAACGACGGGGTTTCAATTGACTTTCTTCCACGATTGCGGATTACTCGATCAACCAAAATATTAAAAAGGGGAAATTTGTGTTTCCGAATTGAATGAATTTTATTAGACGCTTTTAGACACAACTTGTTTTTTCACTTTTTAAGAGTCGAGAAAAAGCTAAAGATGACTCTAGTATCCTTCGATGTATTAACGAGCCCGAAGTGACAAATGCTCGGTTGGACTTTTTCAGTTATAGAGTTTGAAAAAGGCCAAAAGAAACTGCTCTGGAGATCTAGGCAGAGTGTGTGCCAAACCTTTCGCAAAACCACAGAATACGTTTTACGGTACGAGTGGTCGATCTTCGTGAATGCTGTGTTCACTGCATTACGATCAGTAGGGCGGCCGACACGGCTTCCTATGGATAAAAGATATATGCCTATAGGGGTCTCCCAATATATACGCGACGGTACGTGGGAGCACAAGTCCGTATTAGCGCCACCGACTCTCAGGAGGAATCACCCACCTTCATCGAGATCGACAGTCACTACGTTTAACGACGCCGGAACACGTCTCTAGCTTAGACCTCTATGTGTTTGCGTTATGTTTCAAAGCGTTGTTAGGTTCATTCAATATATTTTAAGTTGATCTTTTTAAAGTTTGCCTTTTAAGGTTTACCACGAGATGTTTGATACAAATTCCTAAATGCAGTCTAAGATGAGAAGCAAGATGTTTCAATCATTTCGACTTATGAAAATCTTAACTACTGAGGGAAAAGAAAGACGTCATCTTTTCACACAGATCAAAGAGCATACACTAATTCACTTTTCCCTAAATCAACATGCAAACTTATCAAATGCAAAATGGAGAATGCAAATATTTCTTTTCTCTTTCTTAATGTTGGCGCAATACAGAAAGAAAGTTGTTGTATAATTTTGAATTCAATTTCAAGTGAAAGCAAACAAGCTTGTCCAAAATCAAAAGACACCTTAAGATTTACTTGTTTCGACACTAGAAATATATAAATTCAAACCATATGACGAAAGCCAAAAGCTCAATCAGCTACGAACAACAAACAAACTAACTTTTAAGATCAAAACGACACTTTATCACAGGTCTAGATCTAAGAGGCCACAGCAAGACTAGTTCACTTTCGTTATGGGAAACTGCAAATGATACAAGAAATACACAAAGAACAAACACAGTTTCTTTATACAACCGAGGCGGAATAGTGGCAAGGAAAGTTGGTTTCAGATAGGTACATTGACTGGTAATAGGCTGCAAAAACAAGAGTGAAAACAGGGCAATAAACAGGAGGGAAACCCAGTAGCACTAGGCAAAACTGGTTCAATGCAGGTAGTACACTGGCAGTTTGACCTTCAGCGCAGGTAGCCCCTTCGGGAACTGTGCTGAAATGCAGACTGCCTTCACAGTGCCTGCACTGAAGATTCAAACTTTAGTTTTTCTCAGTTTCCGGGTCACAGATTGCTCAAAAATTCACAGTTTTTGGCCAAATCAGAAGCTATCAGTCAAGTACACACTAAGGGATGAAAAGGAGGATGAAAAGCTATCACTAAGAGCTATTTAGATTCCTTGTGAATCAGCTCTTCAAATCATAAACATGCCTAGAAACTGAGCTAGAGTAGTTGCCCTCTACTTTGCATTTGAAAGATCCAAATACAGTTCGATTCGGTACTCCCTGTGTTTATGAAATGAATAGAAAAAAACACAAACAACCAACAAGATTTGATCCCCAGTGGAGTCGCCAATTTGTTGTTGGGAAAAGTATCCAATACGGAATGACCCTATCCCACTCTAAGGGTGATAGTACCTCAGCAGCAATCAAAGCAAAGCTATTCGAGATTACTTCTTTATGAGATGTAAGAGAGAGGAGAAAGAGATCCACTAACCGTTGTCTTCCGCTAATGATTGATCCAATCTTCTCTCTTTGCTGCTTGCTCCTAGCTCCTTGCTCTTTCACTGGCCCAGCTACACCAAGATCCTGCAAAATCACAAGAGATGGAAACTACAAGAAGCATACATTCATTATTGATTCAAGGATTAGAATAAATCAAATATACAAGCATCAATACGCCATTGAGACACATGCATATAGAAGAACTTAAAATGCTTTATTAATGGAAGAAGTAAAGTTCAGGAAGTGATACAACCATAAAAGGCCCAATCCAGCATCACCTCCCAGCAGAAAGAAATCTCCTCTTCACCTCCTTCAAGAAAATCACCCAATAGTTCTATACTCAAACCAACAGCACTTCCTTACAGTCACAAGATTCCAGCCCCCCTAGACCTCATGAGAGAGATCTATATATAGGATTTTTGGAGAAAGGATGAGTCAACTTGAGCTTGGCATGGAGCTGACTAGTGTCCTCTCCCACTTCAGTTATTCTTCAGTTCTTGAGTCCACTTGGAGGTTCTTGCTTCCATTTGGAGATCTAGACCCTCTTACTCATCACTAGGCGAATTACCTGATCCAAGTGTCATTTTGGAAGCTTCCTGGGCATTGACACCTTGAGGAATGACTGTGCCACTTGGCCAATCTCGCCCAGCGCAGGTAGCCTTCATTGGAGTTGACATTCAGCACAGGTACCGAGTGGAGCAGTTGACATTCAGCGCAGATGCTCAGTGGAGCAGTTGACATGATCCAGAATTAACCTGTTTTTGAGTGTTTTCAGGTGGAGAACTGATTTTCAGTGCTGTGGTTTGCTGACCTTGTTCCTCTAGGGGTAGGAACAACATGTTCAGGGACTTTGGATCCCTTAGATTATCGACATTTCATGCTTCATGCTATAAGGCACAAAAATGTCTATAACAGGTAGACCCTGATCATGCAACATCACCTGTGCAGCACCCACAATCGTTCTGTTCTTCCGCTCAGCAACCCCATTCTGCTGTGGGTTATGGGGAGCTATGAGATCTCTTCGAATCCCTTCTGCACTGTAGAAATCCTTGAACTCACCAGAGATGTATTCACCACCATTATTTCTCCTAAGAGCCTTCACTTCTTCCCCGACTCCTTCTCGACCAGTGCTTTGAAGTCACAAAACTTTGAGTATGTCTCGCTCTTCTTCTGCATGAAGAAGATCCAGCACTTACAAGAGAAATCATCAACAAAAATCACATAATACCTGTGTTTTGCTGTCGAAACTATTGAGAAAGGTCCACACACATCTATGTGAATTCTCTCAAGGATCGTCATGGCGCGACTATCCTTCTCGTGAAAGGTGGCTTTCACAAACTTTCCCAAAGTACACCCCTTACACTGATTTGACTGTGCAAGAGTGCATTTAGGAAGCCCTATAGTGATCTGCTGCAGTATCTTCAAGGCTCCATGGCAAAGGTGACCCATTCTCCTGTGCCACAGCTCGCCATCATCTTGGCTCACCAATCCTTCTTCCTTGCATGCCATTGCTACACAGCCGTATACATGCAACTGATAAAGGTTCCTCACTCGAACCCCTATCTTCCAGGTTTCTCTAGTTGTCTTACTACGCAGGAAAGCCTTTCCCTCGCTGAAAACAAAATCATATCCCTTGTCTTCTAACATCGCCACAGAGATAAGATTCTTCTTCAATCCTGGAACATGCATCACTTCCTTCAATATGAAGGGTTTAGCAGACTCCCTCTCAAAGGAAATGGTACCAATACCGGTCGCACTGTATCTACCATCATCGCCCATCTCGATGTGCACTCCAAGATCTTTCTCCTCCATATCAGAAAACAAATCTTGATCTCCTGTCACGTGAAAAGACGCACCATTGTCCAAGAACCACACCGATCCTATCACACTTGAAACCAAGCATGTGATCAATGAAAAATCAAGCTCAAACTACGAGGCTAGAGCCTCTCCTGGTGTAGATCCAACAGCTTGCTTGTTATTCTTCTTCTACGGACAATTAGTGGCATAGTGTCCATGCTGGTGATAGTGAAAACACTTCATCTTGGACATGTCTTGCTTCTTGCCTTTCGCACCAGACTGAGAAGCTTTCTTTCTCTTCGCCTTCTTTTTTTTGGAAGCCAAAGCGCAATTTTCTCCATCAGTTCCCTTTGATGAAGATCCATTCCTGGTATTCCGCCTGATCTCCTCCTGCACAAGATATGACCAAAGTCTCTCCCATCCTGGAAATTTCTCCCAACCATTGACAGAGTCCTTATAGGAATGCCAACTCTTCGAAAGACCAAGGAGAGCCAAGCTCACTAAGTCCTCATCATCGAAAGTCACCCCCACACTTCCCAGCTCATCCCGACACTGAGTGAACTTCGTGAGATACGTATACTATATCCCTTCTCACATTTGATGTTTCTGAGTTCATCCTTGAGCGTCAGCTTCCTCTGATCGCTCTTTCTTTGGAATAGATCTGTCAACGTTTTCCACCTCAAGTATGGAGAAGCCTTTCCATGCAGGCTGGACACAATGTGATCCTTCAAGCCCTCCAACAGAATCCTTTGACACTTTGCGTTTTCTTTTGCCAAGAATCAACCTGTGTAGTATCAGTAGGCTTTAGGACCTCAGCCTCTATGAACTACTTCAGCCCATTATCATCCAACACAGCCTCCATCCTGTCCTTCCATGCAATATAGTTCGAGCTTCCCTCAAGAGCATACTCCAATCACAATCCATTGAAAGACATTGCCACGTTGATACCAAGAAAACACTGCTACAAATTCGAATTCCACTAGCTCCAAACCCAACCACCTCTGATCTAGAATTCGTGAGAACAAAGTATTTCTCATACAGAGATTGACTGTATGGGCTTTTACCAAACATCTCACCTTCCAAAGGAAGGATGAATCCAGAGGCTACCTGGCCCGATTACAGACTCTGCCTGAAGAAATAAGATGTAAACACTTTCTAAATAGTAGATCTGATGATCAACAGCTCTGATACCATGTAGAAATTTTGAATAATATAACACTTATTCACAGATATTATCCTGATTATACACTATTGCGGAATACATGCATAATACATAACCTCCTCTATGTTGATCATCAATTTAGCAGCATTAAAAACAATGAAACATCAATCGCATGCACACATTAACACAGTATGTAACCCGGGGAAATCTTACAGCTGAAAACCCCACACTATCTGTATATTAATGATTGAGAACATGGTACAATACCTAATACAATACTCCTCACAAGTACTCAGTACTATCTCCACCTGTTACACACAAAACTAGCTCAGATCCGAACAAGTCACAGGTTCAAATCTCCTCTGCTGCTTTGCCTGCCTCCACTGCACAATGCTACAAGAGAATCACTCACTCTGAAAATCACGTGAGCACAGGCTATAATACCTTGTTTTGGCCCACACTACGCAATACTCATTGGCATAACTCAATCCCTTTGATTGTGCAAGATCTCATGCACAGCTATAGTCACAATTGATAGCAATCTCAACCTCTAACACCTGTCTCCACTGAACTGTACATGCACTGACATGCAACTAAGTTAACTGATGTATTCTTTAGTTACTTTATGAGTTAATAATTAATTCACACAACTCATCACTAGTCTATTTGCAGTTAGACTAATTACAACTAGTTCAACCAAGTCAAACTGAACACAATTCCATCAACTCCACATCCAACTCCACCAAACTCAACTGCTTGAGTTCTAACTGAAGTCCTGCTTGAAATAGCTGAACTGACCCACAAAGAAAGCGTATTTCCTTCTGACAGCTGCATGTGCCACATCTGTAGCTCAAACTGAAGTGATCCAAGAGGATAAGATAAATTTTATAGTCTAAATATTATTATGAGACAATAATATTTGAATTTTCTATTTTTAGCCTGGCAGTCTAAAAATAGACTCTGATCACTTCGCTGTGGACCAGAAATAGAAGTCCATCTATTTTTCCCAACATGACCAATAATCCATAAACAACATCTTGCAACTCATAGACCATGATCCATATGTCTAAAAATAGACATAGTCTAAAAATAGACTTTGCGCCATAATTTTCCTGCGGGCCCACTTAGTGAAGGCGACTCCTTTCCACTAAGCTCCATCATCTTGTTGCATTCTCAACACCGTTCACCAAGTCTTGGTAGCTATGCTAGCTTTTAGGAGGGCCTAGAATAGCTAGGTTCATCGGGCCATCTTCTGCAACATTCAAACCAACCCTTCCAAGCTCATCCCGAACTTGTGTAAATTTGGTGAGATATTGCAGAATAATATCATTCTTATGCATATTGATGTTTCGAAGTTTGTATTTGAGGGATAGTTTTCTATGGTCATTGTTATTCATGAATATCAATGTTAGTTCCTTCCACATTGCAAAAGGAGTTTCTTTCCCATGGATATTTGAGACAATATGGTCTCGCACTCCCTCCAAGATTATTCTTCTCACCTTGGTTACATCTTTCTTCCATTGGGATAGGTTATGGGCATCTGTTGATCCTAGTTTTTTAATGTCTATCTTGACATATTCCAGTAATCCATTGTCATCAAGCACTGCCTCCATGTGATCCTTCTAGGCAATGAAATTTGAGCTTCCTTCCAAGCCATACTCTAATCTAATTCCATTGAAGGAAATTCTCCCAACTTTGAAGATACCATGCTACATTTAAGCTACAAATTCGAACCTCCTAAGGAACGAATTCGAAATTCTTGTTCCAATATGAATCCTGCTCTGATACCATATAGAAATATGGTGATAAAATTGCAACTTATCAAGAAATTTAATCTAAATCATGAGACATAATTCTACTCTACTTCTGTGCGGAAATTAATTCACAATTTAGAACAACATTCACAAACATGCATCGATCACATACATAAGTACATAGATTTATTTAGGGGAAACCAATTGGTAAAATCCCCTTAAAATTGCTTGCATTAATCATATGAATAGAGAATGTATTACAATTGCTTGCCCGATCTGAGCTCCACATGTAAGTGAATAGCCTTTCTCTTTGTTCAATGAGAAGCTCTAACCAAGACTTAGTTAATTTTTACCCCACTCTGACCTCCTATTTCCTTGTGCAAATCCTCAAGAATTATGCCCCTATTCTTTAGGTATTTCCTCCAAAATGATTGCGCAATTCCCAAGGATCGGCCATTGATTGCATGCAACACCTATATAATCAAGACTAGTCTACAATCGATGTTATGTTGCCTTGGAATCTCCACCACATCTGAGGAACTCGAATTCCTTACATACACTAGCAATTTTTGGTTGATTGATCAGCTAACTGGAGGATCCCTGAGTTAGATTGTTGTCCCACTACACAGACCTCAAACTAGTTTTATTAACTATTAGAACTAGTTTAACTGAGTAAAACTAGAAATAACTAAATTGGATTGCTACAAATTGGCAATCACACATGGATAACTGAACTCCAAGCCCTCTAACTTGAATTTACTGAGCTAATTGAGTGACAAGAGCCATGTCACCGTAGTTAATTGCCTCCAAGTTGTATGCTAATGTGGAAATTTTGAATTTTCTCATTTTGACCAAGGCAAATTCAAATTGAGTCTTTCTTGCTACACTTCTCAACAAGCTATAGGGGTGTTATAGCAACATGAAAAATACAATATAGGTTTATAAAACCCACACATAGGAATTAATAAAAGGAAAAGGAAACATAGAAACTACAAAAAATAAATGAAGCACAATACTTAGAGAAATGGAACATAGGGAAAGGATATTTGTTATTATTGCTCAAGTGATTTGTGGGAATCTATTTATCGAAAAGGTTACCAAACAAAGTTCACAACCACATGTATTTATGGAAAAAAATTGGATTGCACTTGAGGAATGTGAAAATCCAAACATTTTGAAACACCCCAACCATTCAAAATAGTCATATGTTAGAGTATAGTTGTCACAACCTCAACAATTTAATATAAAAAAATTAGTACATGACATGGAAATAAATTATAGTAATATTATACCTTAAAAAATTGGATCCCTCTCAGTGCTTAATGAATCCAACTTTAATTAGGTTAGGAAAAGAAAAAAAAAACCAAAATATTATAAAAAAGAAAGACAAACATCATTTAGGAAGAGACATATAAATACCATAATTAAATGACATTTTTAACCCATCTTAATTTAAAATGTCTCCATTAACCATTCAAATCAAAATATAAGATACAAAAGCATATGGAAAATCAATAAACAATACCTTTAAGATACTATCCAAGTTTACATGTTTGACTTAAAAAAAAAACATGAAAAATAAAAAGAAAAAAACATATAAGAAAAAATAAGACCTGACAAGGTGGTTGAGATTTTTCCTTATCAACCTATTTGCCGATAAAACCCCAATACCAAGCCAAGGTAGAGAAGTTACCCATAGCTCAAAACTAACCAAACCTCCCTGATGTATTATACCTTAACATAATATTTTCAATCAACCAATCCACACATATGATTAAGTCTATGTATTCTAAAAGCATTCTAGGATAACCATAAAGATATTGTTCTTAAAAATAGACATTAATGAAATAAATTGTAAGGATGTATTATATATCTTTTTAATTGAATTGGTTCATTTTATTCTTTATATAAAATTGAAAATTTAATATAATTATGTATTTTATTATACATGTGAAGTAGATTATGTTGTTTTTAATTTATTTATTAAAAAAATATTTTTCAATTAGTTTTAAAAATTTTAAACAAATTTCATAAATTTATTAAAATTTTGAAAATATAAATATTAAATAGAATGTTTAGAAAATTAAAAAATATATTTTAATTTTTTTAAATGTAAATTATTATGTTTTATTGGTTGATGATTATGTTTATGTGGTTTTAAATTGAAATATAAGATATAAAACTTACATTAAAAAATAAAAAATCTAGAAAATGTTTTTATTCACTAAATGCTATAATAATTTAGGCTTTGTACAATACTATGGTTTATCAATACCACATGCCCAAAAACCATAACTCATTTTAAAATCAAAATATTTTACTTTAATTTAATTTTATAACATTTTTTAAACTAAAACCTAATAGTTAAATTACAACATGATTCTTAACCATAAATATTTACTTGGATTTTTATTTCCCATGGATATTATTAACTTGTAAATAAGGTTTTTTACAATACCAAAGGCCATTACCATGGCTTATCACTACCACTTGCCCAAAACAATAAATCATTTCAAAATCAAAATATTTTATTTTAATTTTATAAAAAATGTATGTTAATTTTTAATATTATTTAATTTAAAATTATATATATATATATATAGAGAGAGAGAGAGAGTATAAAAAAGGTAGTAAGTAGCAACACTTCATATTATACTTCTTGAATATTAAAATTTAATAAATATAGTTGTATTATATTTTATTTATTGTGTTTTATAAATTGTTAAATCATTATTTTATTTTAATAAAAAAAGTCATTAAAATCTAAATTTAAATCAATTTCATGATAAACACATACATTTATTCTTAAATCACATTGAAAAAAAATATATTTCTCTATTTTTAAAATATTTAAAAATTAGATAACTCATAAAAATAATAATGAATGCTTTAACTATAAATACCTATAATTACACCTGACATAAAATCTCATTTTCTTAGCTATAAATCTAAACACATGGACAATGATCTCAATTTTGACCCATTTCTTTCTCTTTGTGATCTAAATCAATACCCATCATTGTACATGACCTAAAACCCCATTTCCTTAGCTGTAAACCTAAACACATTGACAATAGTGTCATCTCAAATTTGGATCCTTTCTTTCTCATAGTACCATGTCTTTTCTGTTTCTGATTTAAATGACATAAACAAGTATAATGTCCCTTCCAAATGTTATTTTCAACTTTACCTTTATCAGTCTGTATAAAGTTGTAATCTTTGAGATCTGTTTCTTTGACTTTTGGCGCATTAATCTTTGAATTATGAGTGTACAAGGTATTGAAAATGATAAAAAAGAATCTTTGAATGATTACATTATCTATTTTATGCATTGATAATGAAGAAAAGATGAGTGAATTCCATTACATACGAGGCTCTTGAATGACCTGATAATGACCAACTATTCTTTTTTTAAGGCTAACGATCCAGGAAGAAATATCTTGTCCTTTTTAATGAAATCCCATCATGATAACATTTCATTATAATAATTTGTAATATAAACGTTATATACTATATAAAAAATAAAAAATAAGGATTTATTTTTATTGGATTAATAATTATATGGAAATTTAAAAAATTATTAAATTAAATTTAAAAAAAAACATCTATTTAATTATTAAGAAAAGTGAGATTCGAATATGTAATAACAATGAGCTATAATGAGAATATTATTTATAATTTATTTATTTTTAAACCTATAAAATTTATATTCTGATTTCAAAAACTTATTTTATATTTAAAATTATATCCAAACGGGATAGTAAATACTACTCATTATATGACAATTTATTTAACAATTTTGCGTGGATGGTATGGATTTAATAATAATTTATTATAAAGTTTATTAATTTCAATGTTTATATTAAAATTTTACATTAATAAGTTAAAAGCGTGTTTGGAAGTTACAAAATGTGATGGCTCATTGGTATGGTCATTATTTTTCTCTTTTATGCTAATGATATTTTCTTCTAGTCAGGAGCCATGATTTGACAAGCAACTTAGAATCCTCCAAGATTACTACTCTAAGATGGGTATGATTGTTAATATAGACAAGACTAAAGTCATGATAATTAAATCCCAAAAGATAAACCATGATAATTTCATTTATGATAATAACTACTCGGAGAAAGTTTCTCCATACAAGTATTTGGGAATCCATATCGACATTCATCATCAACCCAATTGGAATTATAGAATTGAGAAAAGGATAATTGGGGGTTGTAAAGCTTATTATCGAGAAATTCTTGATTTGGTCAATCCCTAGTCAGCTCATATTAAGCCCTGATAGACCTAGTGTGGTCTCTGCCCATGAAAGAGTGTCCTGGAGGGGAAATCAGCTCAGGGGAGCTTTGGTGATCTTACCACGCTCATTGGTTGGGAGGACCATTTTGCTTTCTTTGGTGATTTCCTATGGCAACCTAACTTACCTTGAACAGATAAATATTTTTGTGTATTCTGGTGGAAATTTTCTATCGATAATGTTCCTATATGAATTATTTTTTGTCACGGTTTTCTGTAAAATTGTATATGTGATTTGCTTCTGTGACCAATTTCTGTAAAAATTTTAAGCCATTCGATTTATTTAAATAATTACAGTAAACTAATTCTATGGAAACTAGAGGGCTAGTTAAATGCAGTAAACAAAAGAGAATAATAGTGTGAAGAATTAACATAATGGGAAGTTACTAGTCTGAGCAATATTAATCAATTATATTATCTAAAATCGTATGGGTTAGATTAGTCCCTTGGGTAAGCTAGTGAGTATTGTGATGTGTGGTTGGTTTTGTTGGTTGGGGGTTCCTTTCTATGTGACTTCATGGCTAGTTTGAAAAAACAGAGAAAGGAGAACATATATGTATTGTTGGACAATAATTTAGGAATAGTGATCAATTGTATTTGAACTATGAAAGGTTTTTCTGAAAACCATGCAAGTTTATATCGTGTCAAGATAATGTTTGAGCCCTGAAATTTGTTGTGCGGTTAAAATTAGGGACAACTAAAAATTAGTGTAAAACATTATGACGATTTTTTCTGAACTTGATGTTTATTTCCCATAAGCCTATAATTGAAAGAAAGGGGGAAATTTAATAACAATGGAATCTTGATCAAACCCTAAAGGGAAGTTGAGTTAGTTATTATGTCAAGTCAACAGAGTTGAAAACTCAGGATCAATCCCTATCTCATTATAGTCCCTATCTCATTATAATAACATTTAAGGAGAAAATTAATAACCACGAAGTGCATCATACAACTATTCAAAATTACTAAGGAATTATATATTTTATAAGGAACAAATGTGAGGGTTCTTATCTGATTGAAGACTGGAAAATCAAATCTTTAACTGTAACTATGTTTACCTTATTCGGAAACTAAATTATACTTGTTGGCTCAAAATGAATCAGTATAGCGCATATAAGGAATTAAAAGACAGAAATGGGTAAATTCCAACTATCAAGGTGTCAGAGCCTTAGAGGGAACTTGGGGTTGGTCTTTAGGCCAAGCTAACCTAATAGCAGCCCGAGATAGGCCCCAGCCCCAATAAGAAAAATTTGAATAATTTTGTAATAATTTTTTTGTGCGAACATGTATTGTTCTCAGAACAAAGAAAGGGAAATTTATTTTTACAGAAAAGATTGCACAGTCCACCAGCGAAATTTACAACTTTAGAAATTGGTATAGTCTTTAAGGTAAAAGAAACATTCCAATTGGAATAAGAAAGAGAGCTACAAAAGGAAATCCTTCAAAAAGAGTTCGGCTGTAGAAACAAAGAGAAATTCCATAAGATTTTAAGAATCTGGAATGCCAACATTTCATTACACATTAACTATACAACAAAAATATATTAGTTTATATACCAATGCAATTTAAACTACCATATGATGCATGCATACTGAATACTATCGTATAAGGTCAAACAGAGACTGATTTAAGGTATAAGAGAATTAGTTTTTAGAAAACAAGGGAAACAGTGCCACACCATTCATATTCGGCATAACAAACATAGTTGTGGGGAAGTTGTTAAGAAATGGCAAAGGGTGACTGACTTATTATATTCGAAGCTAGAAACCCCAACAAAATGGACAAGGGTCTGTAGTGTTATTACAATAAACTTCGTCTTTTTTAAATTTCATAAAAATGCTATCAGTTTCAGTTTCAACATTTTAGTTGTAATAAACAGGGAAGGGAAATTACTGATAGTGGGGCTTTCAAGGCTTTCAGAGTTTTTTTATTCGAATGGTCTACCTAATAATTCACTGACAATGAACTTACCAGAAATTTTATTTTGACTGACAGGCCAACTGTTAGTGCCAAAACTAGATTTTAGATTTAAAAAGTGATGACTATACTGACCACATCAACGTCAACAATATCATTCAAACGTGTCTTTATCTGTTTTGAAGGGGTAAAAAGTATTGGTTAATGTTTTTTCTCCGCTTCTATGAGTGAATGTCATTAAAATTATTTTACGAGATGATACAAACTCCATCTCTAATGATCACCTAAAGCCTAGTAATCATTCACTCATCCAATACTAATACTTTTTTTCGCATGTCAAGTTGTTTTACCATGTCCCTTTAGTAGGTTTGTTTTTGTTAGTTTAGAGCTAGTCACGCTTGGCATTGAAACCGTTTTGCTTATAGGGATTCAAGATCGAATCCCAGGAAGACCATAAAGCGTGATAGGAAAAGGAGGTAAATCGAATCAGTATGAGCCCAAAGCAATGGATTTGCTGGACATATACCTCGAAATCCAACAATTGTTTCAGCAAGCCAGTTGGAGTGAGTTTTTCCACTGTTGTACTGACTACCACAATGTAGTGGCTCAGTCTTTTGCTCAGGGGTTTAATGCAAATCGCGTGGAAGTTGGAGGTCTATCGTTTTCAGCTACAAAACAGTCCATTGTTGAGGCCATAGCCTTAACACTAGACAAAGATAATATTTTTCACAGTCATGTGTTGGCATGGATTGATGTTGTATTATTTTTTAAAAAGAGTTCAAGGCTCAAAATTGGAGGGCCGAAGGAGTGGTTACAGGACAAATTGCATGTCCCTCTACGACTCTGTCAGCAATATTTCACATAAGAAGAGAGGTTCAATCGGGTAAACCTCCACCATTTCTTTTTCTTGCTAATCTTGTTAGTTGAATAAGAATTAATCCTTGTTTTTATTTATTAGAAAGCATTAACCATATGGAAGCTAGGTTCAGGGCCCACATAGACCCCTCCTCCCATTTCATATACCACAAATCCCTGATAATACTCCTAATTGAAAACCAGCTAGCCAGGGCAGAAAGGTCTTGAATCCATTTCCTTTTTTAGGGAGGCTTTCAACCACAACCCCTTAAAAGAAGAAGAGATGGACTAAAGACTGCCAAAAAGGAGAAAAATACCAAAGAACAAGCCCCTATTGAGCCAACTACCACCATGAGAACATAGAAATTCTATCTACATATTTTAGCCCTAAAATCCCTAAAGTCTACGAGGGGAAAAGTTTCAGGCTCAGTAAACCAGACCTTGTATCCCCTATAAACCTACCTGCCGATATCGGTCATTTCTAGGTTATAACTCCACCTACTAAAGCCTCCCCTGTAGGCATAGCCAAAACATATATTCTTAAAGGAAAAGAAATAAATATTGAGACCCAAGATGATCAAGGTGGATATTGGTGACCACCCTCCAAGTCTACTTGGAACCCCACCACTGTTTCTTTCAGCTTTTTAGTTTCCTTAATTGTAGCACAGTTTACTATTTTTAGCAGTTTTTTGGGTCCTGAACTTCCGAAGCCGTTTTGGGGCCCTAAACGACATTTTTTGGGAAAACTGGGAGCAACATGGGTCCATGGATGATCTGAAATGAGGGTTTTGATAACTTTTTATGCTTACAAGAACCTCCCACTCCAAAGCTTAACAAATATAGGATCTAACTTATGTTGACAATTGTGGAATTAAATACTTGAAATAGGTGTATGTCTTTGTTTTAACTATTTAGTGCTTTAAGTCCTTTTGCTTATGATGATATTAAACAAATATAACAGTCATATAATGCAACAAATAAAAAACCACACATAACAACAAATTTAATCTAGGAGTTCACCCAAATCTCGTGGGCTACGTCTCCATGAGCTCTTGTCAACTTGACACTTGGCTCTATGAAATTATGGCAATAATTTTCTTAAACGTTCCACACTTAACTCCAAAGGTTATTGAACTAAACCAATGGGCTTAGAATACCATCTATATCCCTGTCATGGCTACAAACAGATCCAAGAACCCTTGGACTTGATTCCTTTAATCAATGCTCTGAGCTACCTTGAGCTTCTTGACGGCATTACTCCTTCGGAATTTTGCAACTCAAATGCAGAAACTGATAACACAGATGAGTTCAGAATGTTGAGACGATGTGTTAACACCCAGGTTGTTCCCTATGACTCCCAAGGGAATACGGCCGGGGTAACCACTAACCAAGCTTTGGATCACAGTCTCTAGCCAAACTGTAATCAGAGAGGGCTCTTTCTTTAAGATTTATCTCTGTTTTGTGAGGATTTTAGGCTAGTTATGAAGTGAGGGTTTGGTTTGAATATTGGTTGAATGATATCTTTCAATACCTAAGATGTAGTGTTCAGACAGTTGTAATTCATTGGGCAATGGAGTCTAGAGCTGTGAATTGTTTGAAATGCTTAAGTGGGAGTGTTCAGACTGCAGGGCCTATTGGGTATTCCAACAAACAAACTTAAAACTGTGGTGATGATGTATGATTAGCCAATGGAAAGCAATTAAGAATTTTCCACTAAGCTAGTGGTGTGAAAGTGAAGTATATTGCACAGGAGCAAACTTGAATTCCTGAAACAAGGGTCACTGTGAAAGATATATTCTGAAAGTGCAGCAATTAAGAATTACACTTATCAAGATTATAACTGAAGAAAACATTCATTAACAACATTGATTGAGCTCAGGGTATTTCATGAATAAATCCTGAAGCTATTCTTTTTCTTTGTTGCTAAATACTAGAACTTAGAAACATGTATGGATTGTAAAAGACTGAAACACATAACGAAGAGAGTTACAGAAGACTTATTGTATTGTGAGATGCACATGGATCCTGCAACTTTTAACAAACACCATGAACGCATTCAAACAGCTCAGAACTTGAGAGATTCCATCACTTCTTTTATTAAACTCTGAATAAATTACAGCATAGGATCTCTTCAAGAGGAAATCAACAACCCCTGCAAGCTTATGCGAGGGGGAATTTATACAATCGGTTCCAAAATATCTGAACCACTGAGTTATCTAATAATTAAATACGTTACCAACTTTTACAAAATATCAGAAAAGCAGTTACTGCTGCTATTAATACAAAATGAATGCCCTTTATATCTGTCAGGAGATACTTTGACCCTTGGAGGCCACTTAGTTGGTCTGAATGTTCTGCTTTAACGCTATAAATGTGCCTTTATGGCTGTTGTGCTGTAGCTTTTCGGCCCTGTTACCCGTTAGCTGTCAATCTTGCTTTTGCTGGCCGAATATGATCTGCTGAGTTGGCTCAGCCCATTCCTCTCTCATCCACCGTGTATGCATCACTTTCTCTGAAGGTGATGACTTATGTTTTCTTGCTGAAAATTGTGCTGGAAGCCTTTGGATTTACAGTATCTTCTGTATCATGCTAGTCCACCATTCCTGTGTGGGCAGTTGATGTCTAAGAATTGCATCCAAAGTCTCATCTGCCTCTGTGTATTTATAGAAATTAGGAGGCACTTCAAACAGGTGTTTAATTTCATTCATTATAAAGAATAAATTCTCTACCCTGTTGTAGAGACTTTGTCCTGTAGCTGGCCCTGTTTCCTCTGAGGTGCTGGGCCTTTTAGTGATCTGATTTGTGGCGAATGTGTTGACCCTCTTGGAATACTGCTCATGTGTAAGTAGCCTTCCTGCGCTGTTCAGTAAGCCAGGGATACCTCTGTTTTGAAATGCCACAAATTTGTCCATGAATCTGTTGACCTCTGTTTGCATGTCCTGGGTCCTTCCCTCTAGTGTCTGCACCAGGTTTCTTAGTGTTAGGACCCTCTTTACTAATAAAATAGTCTCAGTCCTATTGGAGATTCCCATAGTAGCTAACTGAGCACTTGTTCTGTTGTTAAGCACATTGATCATTCTATTGGCAACCTCAGGCATATTGCCTAGAGATGCCCTTGATCTCTGGATTTCCCTCTGTGCTTTTGCAATGAGCTCCAACTGCTCATGAATTGTCTCAATATATTGCCATTGGTCAGTGATGGATTGGCCAATGTTGGCCCATAAGACTGTCTTGAGCTCAGCTATCACTTTATCCAGTGTGAGCTCCTTCTCCAGCTCCTTTATCCTGTCTTTGAGGGCTTTTATTTCCCTGCCCTTTTCTGCCACAGTCTGCTTGGATTTATCATACCTCTCATTGAGCTTGGCTAGACTCTCCCTGGCCTCATTTAGCTCTGCCATTTGGGCTTGCAGGGCTTGTATTTCATTCTTGAGCTTCTGCATGTCTAGGCTTGGAGCCTACTCTGTTGTTGTTGGTGCAGTTGCTGATGTAGATGGTGCTGTCTTTTCAGTAGGAGGAGCTGTGGTCTGAGGAGGTTCCTCTAGGTTAATTATTTCTAGAGGAGGCTGAGATGATTGACCTCCTTCCTTTCGCTGTAATGATGCTTGCAACGCTGCCTATGCAGCCTCTGACTCACCCAACTTTTCTTGAGTCTGGATTAGCTGTTTATATAAAGACACCAGCAAAGCTGTGGCATCTTGATCATGTCTCAGCTGGGCAACTTCATCTGTTTGAGGGTGAATTGTTGCTGGGATTTTGATCTTTCTCCTCAAAGCTGCCATGTCTGCATCCCTCAATTTCAATATTTCTTGTATGCCCTTGATGTCCTTAGGATCATGTCCAATCTCTATGATTATATCTTCTAAGGCCCTGATCCTGTTATCCTTTGCTTGAGAGGATGCTCTCTCCAACTCAAGTTGGGCAGCTGTATTATTTAGGCTATTTTCTAGCCTGTAGTTATCCAGTGTCTTGTCGGCCAAGGAGGCATACACCATCTCACCCGTTTGTTTATGCAATTCGATTTTGTCCATTGGGTGGATGTCCTTGGCAAGGACCTCAAGATTGGTCCTCAAGTAGTCTGAAGGGGACTGTGGTTGCAATGCAGTTCGCATGAAGTGACTCATGATCATTTTGCCTTCATTAACATCATATGCAGACATGAGCCTTTGCTGGTTGGTGGGAGCCATTCTCAACAAATAATTATATAGTTGTATCTTTATTGGCTCATTCCTCCTCTTTATGTCAATGAACTGTTGTTTGATGCTCATTTCACCTTCTCTCTGCTGGCTTGAGGAGCTGACTTCTCCTCCCATCATCCTCTCTTGTTCCCGCTGGAAGGAACTTGCTGAGGCCTCCAGACTTGGTGGGCCCATGCCCAAATATTGCCCCAAAGGCATTTCCTCTTCTGAAAGGGGATTCATTCTGTGTCTTTTCTCCCCTTGAGTCGTTGTTGTTGTGAGGGGAGTCTCTCGGTCCCTCTTTCTGCTTATGTCTTCTTTTTGTGGGGTTTGGAGGACTGAGGCCTCCACTGTCGTTTCTGGCCTAGGAGGCACTGTGTCCTGAGCCTGTTGCTCAGTGGAAATTGGGGCTTCAGCTGCCTTTTCTTGCTGTAATGGCTGCTCTTTCTCTTGCTGGCCCTCTTGTTGCTGTTGTACCTGTTGTTGTTGCTGTTGTGCCTCCTCATGAGGTGGTTGTTCTGGTTCCATCTCCTTTTCTTTGCCTTTGCTTGAGGTTTGCTCAATAGCTTTAACTGCTTGCTGATTTGCTGTGGAGGAAGATGCAACTGCTCCCACTTGAGTGCTTGGAAGAGTAAACACCTGTGCACAAAGCTCCAAGTCAGCCATCTTTTGGATATTTCTAACTGCTCTTTGATTTAATTCTTCTTGTGTAGCAGCTTCCTCTAAGGTTCCCCTCCTCCATTTTGCTTGATTTGCATATTTTTCTATGTGGGGCAACCTTACATGGTCATAACCAGACAGCCTATACTTGACCCTTCTTAGAGTTATGAAGTGATTGGGGTCATAAGGTTTCCAAAGGAAACTGGTCTGTAGGCCAAGGGATCCTAACATGCTGTCGGCTTCTTGCCAACCTTCCTCCCTTTTGTTGTAGATGAAGTGGCCTAATTGGTTTCTGACCTTGAGTTGTGCTTTCTTGCCTCTGCTTGAAAAGTGCAGCACATCAACATTCCCAAATTGCCTGAAATATTCTAGGGCAAACAATCTCATAGGCACATATCTGGGCAATCTGTATGGGGGCAGCTCACACCCATATATTCTGATGACTGTGTGGTGTTGGTAATAATACCAATCCCCAATGCTTTATGCCTTGGACAGCTGAAGAATCCTCTGCATCTCATCAGTTAGCCTAGGAGGAGGTGAGCTCATGAGCAGAGACATGGCTGGGTGGATGAAGAGGTCTATAAATTCACAATAGGTGTATGGAGAAATAGATCTGCAGTGGAAGGCAGAGGACCAATACACCACTGACCTTGGATTTCCTTGTGCATCCACTCTCTTTATAGCAAAGTGGAACTTCTCATGTTGATAATACAAAATCAAGTGGTAGCTGTAGGAGGTGTATCTGAACACCCTTTCTCTTGGTAAGTTCATCAATTTCTCATGTATTTTGTCAGATATGTAAGTGGCATAGTCATAGCAGATTGGAGACTTGCCAGGGGAAAACATGAGCATCATCACCAGCACAGTCTCATCAACAAATTCAATAGAATTATAGCCCAGAATGGGACTGATCATGTCTACAAGGTCCCTGCCCAATTGGTTTAGGTAAACATGAGAAATGGGAGGGTACTTCACTGTGTCAGAGTCAATATATAATTGATTTAACTTGGTGATCTAGGCATTTGTCAATTTGGCTCCTTGCTTTATCAGATCAGCTAGTGATAGAGGGACTAATTTCTTCTCAGTTTTGAAATGGAGCATCTCTCTGATGGCTTCAGGGGTGACATAGAAAACAACTGAGCCTGAAGGGTCAATCATAGCCCTCTGAGTGGCATCGTAGGATTCAGCACATAGGTGGATCAGGTCAGGAAACTGGTTGACCTGAGGGAGTTTGAATAGAGGGAGGAAAGAATCCCAAATGCCCAATACATCTGTTCCAGCCTCATGTTTAATCCTCAACTCATTCAGCAAATGAATGTGGTACTTGCTGTGCATTAGCATTTCTTCTGCTATCTGATAATCCAGGTCTGCTAGAGGCTGCCACTCCAATTGTCTCTGAGGGGCATTTAGAGGAGCAATATTCAATGCTACAGGAGCTACTGGTGGATCCATGGTTACTTTTAGGATTTATGTCGTTTATAAACTGGTGTTACTGTGCAGAGCAACACCACAGAGTTTTCTTTGAACAGAAAGGTAAATTACTGAGGGACAGAGGATAAATGGTCAATTGCAGCAATTGAAATACTGCTTAAAGGATGGATAAGACAAATGTCTGGTCTTAAACTCTTTTTCTCAGCAAATTGGTACAGTTTGGGTTACCATTTCGCGATTGCGCGAACAGAATGCAGTTATTGGTAAAAAACTCGGGCAAACAAGGCTCAACCGGTGAATTTCGACCTTAGAGTGTAAATGGGGGCTAGGCACAGGGGATTTGCCGGTGAATTATAAGTTTCTCAGTGTTTTAAGCTTTCTTGGCAATTTACAGACGAAACCAGGTGCAGGAGGGATTCACAAGGATAAATACCTGGTATACAGAGAAAAATGGACACGAATGCAGGTGGAAATGGCGCGCCAGCGGTCTCCAGGTCGAGTTCAGCAGGTTGGTGCGCAGTTGGACGTAAAAACCATGCAGAAAAAACAACAGCGTTTTTGGCAAAAAGTGCAAAAAACGCGAAATTTTGGCCAAAATATGGATTTTTGGAGCATTGGTTGTTGTAGGGAAAAGTATCCGACTCGGATGACCCTATCCCACTCTAAGGGTGATAGTACCTCAGCAACAACTGTAAAGAAAACTACTTAAGGTTTACTTCTTTACGAAAGCAAGAGAGAATGAAGAAATGCACTAACCGTTGCCTTGCGCTTAATGTCGAATCCAAACTCTTCTTTTTGCTGCTTGCTCCCAGCTCCTTGCTCTTTTGTTGGCCCAGCTACAATGAGATCTTGCAAAATAACAAAGAAGGAAACTACAAGAAGCATGCAATCATAACTGATTCAAGGATTAGCATAAATCAAATATACAATTATCACAATACATCATTGAAACAAGTGCATATAGAAGAACCTCAATAGCTTTTATTAATGGAAGAAGTAAAGTTCTGAGAGTGTTACAACCGTTGAAGGCCCCAATCCAGCAACACCTCCCAGCAGAGAGGATTTCTCCTCTTCACCTCCTTCAAGCAATCACCCAATAGTTCTATAGTGAAACCAACAGCATATCATTACTTTGCACAAAATTCTAGCCTCCTGAGCTCATAGGAGAGAGCTCAATATATAGATGAATTGAGAAAGGATGAGTCAGCTTGCAACTGATGTGTAGCTGCCTTGTGTCCTCTCTCTCTTCAGTTGATCTTCAGTTCTTGAGTCCACTTGGAGAACCTTCCTTCCACTTGGAGAAGCAAAGCCTCTGACTCATCACAAGGCGAAATCCCTGATCCAAGTGTCATTTTTGGAAGATTCCAGAGCAATGACTCAGTGTGCCACTTGTCCCATCTCGCTCAGCGCAGGTGGTCTTTGTTCTACCTGCTTTGCAACGTAGGTACACCATGGAGGAGTTGAGTTTCAGCGCAGAAGCCTAGTGGAGCACCTCCTTTGATTTCAGGATTGCTTGTTTTTGAGTGTTTTCAGGTGGAGAACTGATCTGAGAGCTGTTGGTTTGCTGATCTTGTTCCTCTAGGGGTAGGAACATCATGTTTAGGGACTTTGGATCCCTTGGATTATTGACAATTCATGCCTGATGCTGCAAGGCACAAAATTGTCTATAACAGATGCCCCCTAAAGTATGAGGTCGTTTATCGGGTGAAATGCTTTATTAGGAGGATCCGAAGTTCATTCAATCTGCTGAGAAGTGTCCTGTAATAAGATACAATACAATACATTATTTTTCATACTTTTTCATGATCTAGCTGAGGCGGGCATTCCCATGCTCAGCTTTATAAATTCATTTTGGTACATAGCACAGACGATCGTCTGATGATAGACTGATAATTCTCTGCTGAAATTATCATCCTTTGAGAAGGATGATCATCTGCTGCAATGATGTACATATCAAATGTCTTTATATCCTGAATATATATCGCAGCCCGGATGGATGAAACTAGATCCGGGGTCTTTAATCTCTTCCGATCTTCACTCGATGTACAAGTCGATCCATGTGAGAATTTCTTGAAGTCGAACATGGAAAGACATCGCTTGATTACCGGTCAATGATGTAAACCGTTAACAAGCGCGAGAGGAATCACCGATAAGGATGATGACCCTCAAGGTACGGCAGTACAATTCACATGGTGGGAATAAAGGACTTGGCGTTGACCACCATGCAAAATCTTCTGGTCGAAGGTCATTGATGTATACCTGTCGCCGGAAGTGAGAAACTTGCCATTGAGTCATGCAAGCTTCAAAGTACTGAAGGGGTTGTTCCTAGATCAACTCCTTGGATAATGAGCTGATGTCGACAAGGAGCGATCCGTCAAAGGAGGGCCTTAATGAATCCCACATCAGTGACACGGAACGGAGCTAGTGATTGTGATGAGGTGAAAACAAACTGTGATGTATGATTCAGGGTGGCGGTCATGAAATGGATGAAGGACAATGTATGGCAGTGGATGGGACACGGTTGACTCTTTGCAGAACAACATCTCTTGAACATATAATGACACTGATGTGATGGATTGGTAGCATTACCCCAAATGTGGATGGTGTGGCGAGGACCATGGTGATGAGACCGGTGAATGAAACAACCCAACCCGATGTGATACGGAGGACAAAGTGTCATGTTCAAGAGCGACTTGCTACCATTAAAGCTGTGAGGTTCTCCCAATTTTTCCCCAGTCATTGCTGACCAGTACCTCTTTATTTTTATCAAGCTTGAGGAGGATAACATATGCTTGTTCTATAACCTACCCTTCGGGCAAGCCCATCGCTATGTTTTAACGAGCCTAGCGATAGGGAAACTCGTTCTCGTCTACAGACACGTTTGTCACTATTTAATGAATTTAACGAGTCTAACGACAAGGATAACTCGGTCCTTTTCATTTTTAGAGAGTCTGAAAAGGTACATAAAGTCAACTCCAGAATTCCTTTTTCGTCATCTAATCCCTTAAGTCCGAAAAAGTATAAAACAATACAGAAGGGATGAATTTTCGATTGCTTTAACAAGCCGAACAAAACAAGCGCTCGATCTTTTTGTGCAATAATCCCTCAGGTCCAAAAAGATTAAAATCTAGAGGAGGGATAGTTCTTCCGGTCGTTTAACGAGCTGGAAGGCCAAAACTCGGCAAACTTTTCATATTTTACGAGTCAGGAGAAAAGAGCTCAAAGAAGACTCATCTTTTGAGGAACGAGTGATAAACAGGGATAGCACCAGATTCCAGGTACAGGTTGGAATTTTCCAATCACGGCAGTGTCACAAGGATGGCTAAGTGAAATCACTCTTCGCAGCTGTTCCTCAAAATGGGTAAACAAACATATGGAGATGAACGATTGGCCAAATGAACGGATGGAGGTGAGACTGCAAGAACACGACCAAGGGCTTTAATATGGTTGTCAAAGGTTACATTTACCAAGGTTATTTACCGGTTCATTTTTTCTGGGTGAGCTTGAACTCTAGGGGAAGATTGCTCACAACTTATGTTTATTTTTTAACGAGCATGAACTATGTGCTAAAACTGCTCGGATCTTGCGTTTATTTTTTAACGAGCATGAACTGTGTGCTAAAACAGCTCGAATCTTGCGTTTATTTTTTAACGAGCATGAACATTGCTAAAATTGCTCGATTATATGGTTTACTTTTGATTCTTTACCATAACTAGCTTCTCTTTTTCACTGATAGCACTGCATTTTCAAATTGCTGCAACAAACTAGTTAGAAATGAGTAATATTTACTTGAAAATGAGATTAACACATTAATATTTACCTTGAACTACGTAAAAAAGCAAATAAAAAGGACTTTTACCTCTCACTTTACCATTTCATTTGCATTTTGCTTGTTGGAGCTTTGGAGGAGCCTCTTTCCCCTTGATTTTCACCAGCTGATTCCGGGAGATTCTGCGGACGATTTTCGGCGCCGTTTGGACCAGGTAGGAGCTAAACCTTAGCTCTTCATTTTCATGGTTTCATTTTCCTGTTTTATGCCTGTTTTGCTGTTCTATTGAGCCTCTGGGGTTTTTCCAGGGCGCCCTCTGATCAGCGCAGGTTCCCCATTCGAAAACTGCTTTGGGATTCAAGCTGTTTGAAGGCAACTTATCCCCCAACACAGGTAGTACACTGGGCACCTGCGTTGGGGCATAAAAACAACAATTTTTCACAGATTTTGATGAAATTTTCGCCAGTTTTTCATCAATTTCAGGAGCTGACTCATTCTCTTGTTTGTTTTGCAGGGATTCTTGATCAAGATGGCCCTAACATGGCGAGAACGAGAACATGAAGAAGAAGATATGATTGCCCTTCATGATCCTGTTACGGTGGGCGCATTACGAGACTGTGGTTTGCTGAAGTTTTTCCGTATCTCTAGCATGAGAGCACAGATTTCTCTACTACAGTATATGCTTGATGCTTGGGATCCTGTTAACCAAGTATTCCAGATCAGGAACAAACCTATTCCATTGACCGTGACAGATATCTATTTCTTGACCGGCTTGTCAAGGCGGGGTGCCCCCATTTCTTTATCAAGTACAGTTCGGGGGAATGATTCCGTGAGAGATTATGTCCGCCAGTACTGCAGGGAGGGGTCCCAGCCGAGCAGAGACGGCAAGGTGGTTATCCGTGATGTTACTAGCAGGCCTCTCAGGTCCATTATGTATACTCTTGGTAGGATGGTCGGTAGCGCATCTTTACATGTTGCCAACAGGTCTCATATGCAGCACGCCTTGGAATGTCTCCAACCGAAGATCTTCAACTGGAGTGATGCGGTGCTTACTCAGATGAAAAATCAATTGAACAAGGTGAAGGACGGGAAGCTGAAGAACTTTGGTTTTGGTTCGATTCTGACTGCCTTCGCCTTGGAGAAGATCCCTCTGATGCAACCTCAGTATATTGATCTCGGAGTGCCTTCTCCTACCGAGCCACGTATGCAGCGATGGGTCGGTCACATGTCTAGACATGCTGGTCAATCCCATATTTCTTTCAATGCTGCTTTCTTCAGGTGGTTCGATCGCCAGGAGATGGATTTTTCTGAGTACCCATATGTCGGTATGGATTTCCGGGGTGATCCGGATATGGTACTGCCAGACGGTGCTCAGTGGGATGCTACTGGTAAGAATTTCAACCATATTACTGTTCATTGTTTTCATTTATAATGTTCTTGTGCTTTATTCTATCAAGACTTTAATTGAACTCATGTGTGCTTGCAGATGTCGGTCCTGTTCATCCGGCAGTTCGTCTGAGACCACCTGTTGCTGCTCCGGCAGAGGAGCCTGCTAGGAGAGCTATTATTCGTGATCTTGGCGATACTGAGACCCTTACAGCTGTGCAGGGGCAGGTCGAGAACCTTACCCGTGGTCTTCCGGATGTACAGATTGACGAGTTACCTTTACCGATGCAGCAGCATACTATCGGTGTACCTAGACGATGGACCCGTCTTCTGCGCATGATAGCACAGACTGTGGCCTACTATCAGGAGCATCACTAGGCTAGGGTGCCCCCTAGCATTTTTGAGTTTTTTAGGTCACATGACCAATTTTTGTCTTGGTTACAGAACATTATGTATGAACTTTACAAACAGCTTATATATATATTTTGATTTTCGAGTTTCATTCTGGTTGATTTGGATGATTCATATGTACACTCTTTTATGATGTGTCCTTTTTATAAATGTTGCAAATGTCTATCTAACACATAGTTTGCTAATGAGTCAGTTAATGTGTTTAAATTTCTCGAAATATGTTGATATTGAATTGAATCAAATCGTATTTCCAAGATTTTTACTCTTAGGAACATGCGATAAATAGCTGGATTGCGAACATAATATATACCATTGAGTTGTCGTATTACGAGCTGTGAGTCTAGCCTGACAAGTAGTCGGCATATGCCACGTGTGATGGCATCAGAGAGTAGTTCTATCAACGTGCTATACTCAGCGATGTTATTCGTTGATTGCCCAATACATACACCTCTGAAACTTACTAACTCGCCGCTTGGATCAAAAATGGCCCAGGCTGCGGAGGATAGGTTCTGCAAACTATGACTCACTCCGTCGGCATATCCGACACATGTCTCCACAAGGTTTGACATCTGCAATGAATGAAAAAGGGGAATCACTCAACCATAACAAGAACTTTGGCGAAAACAAAATACAACAAAAGCATGCAGGTTACTATTTAAGCATAGTAACGCTTGAGGTACAGCCCGTTCCGGGGCTGCGTCAGTGGAATTCCGTCGTAATCTATTAACTCGTAGGCTCCTTTCGCTAACACTCTTTTAACAATATAGGGGCCCATCCATAAGGAATTGAATTTACCTGCTCCTAATTTTTCGGATTCTTGGTCATAAAGCAAGACCAAATCACCTTCTGAGAAGACACGGGGTTTGACATTTTTGTCGAACTGAGCCTTGACTCGTTTCTTATGGGCTTCATTAGCCAAAGCGGCATCACGACGGGTTTCATCCAAGTGGATTAATTCCAAGAAACGAGCCTCTTCTTCCGAAGTTCCGGGGAGGAGATCAATTGCGAGTTTAAGCGACGAAATTTCACACTGGATCGGTAAGACTGCTTCTAGACCGTACACCAATTGGAAAGGTGTGAATCCGGTTGCGTTTCTTACCGAAGTTCGGTAGGCCCACAAGGCTGCATACAGGATTAGGTGCCATCTTCTTTTATGAACTTCGATCATCCTCTGCAACATACGCTTCAGGACCTTGTTGATTGCTTCAACTTGTCCGTTGGCTTGTGGATAATACGGAGTAGAGCTGTCGTGAGATAGCCCTAGTTTGGCAGCTAATTCGACCATCATGTGATTGCAGAAATGTGATCCATGATCTATAACTATAGCCTGGGGTACGCCGAACCTAGCGACTACATGATTGAAAAAGAATAGGGCAGCTGTTTCACCAGTATTGTCCAATGTAGGCATCGCCTCGGCCCATTTGGTAAAATAGTCAACTGCGACTATAATATACCCATGCCCCCCAGTCGAGGTGGGGTTACATTGCATGAAATCGATGCCCCATTTGGAAAAAGGCCCAAATGCAACTATTGGTTGCAACGGTGCGGGTGGTCTTCTGGTTTTGCTATCAAAGATTTGGCAGGAATGACAACTTCGGACTGCGATTATGCAATATTTAAACATGGTTGGCCAGAAATATCCTGCTCTTAATATCTTTTGGGCTGTAGCGAAACCGGATTGATGCCCTCGACACGCGCCTGAATGACACTCATTCAGGGCTTTTTCAGCCTCTTCATGGGTGAGACACCTCCTCAGAACTGTATCGATACCACGACGGTAAAGGGTATCACCGACGATCACGTAGTCTTTTGCTTGGTATCGTATTCGTTTCTGTTCGGAGTGTGAGGTGTCTGGCCGAAACTTTTGGGTTTGGAGATAGATAATTATATCTCCATACCATTCATCGCTTGCAGATATCAGAAATAAAGTCTCGTCCACGATTGATTCCCTGGAAGTTTCGTTGTTGGACGACGATGGGAGATCGCATAAATATTCTGCGAATACCAGAGCTTTCTTTGACTTGGATTTCACAAATTCCATATCAAACTCTTGAAGGATCGCTATCCATTTGGAATACTTGCCCCCCAGCAACTGTCGCGACAGTATATAAGTCATGGGGTTGCAATCTGACAGAATGGTAGTTTTCCTAAAGAGGATATAATGTCGAAATCTCTGTACCGCTTGAACAGCAGCAAGCGCTAGCTTTTCAACGTAAGAATATTTACTTTCTGTATCATTTAAGTTTTTACTTAAATAATATACAGGATGTTCAACTCCATCGACTTCTTGAACTAAAACCATCGCAATGGTTGTATCTGCTGCAGCTAGATACAGGTTAAAATCCCTAAGATAATCTGGGGCGTACATTAATGATGCTTTTACTAGAGACTCTTTCAAAGCGTCAAAGGAAGCTTGCGCAACCTGGTCCCAGTCGAAGGGTACATATTTTTTCAAAAGACGTGTATAACCTTTAGAAAGTTCTGCGTAATTTGGAATGAACCTTCTCAGAAAGTTTGCTTTCCCTTGGAGTTTCTGAATCTGAAGCAAATTCGAAGGTGGAGGCAAATTGATGATTGCCTGAACCTTACAGGGGTCGAGACGAATCCCATCTTTAGAGACTACAAAGCCAAGTAAACGACCAGAACCGACACAAAACACACATTTGTGTGGATTGAGTCTTATCTTGTAGTGTCGGCAACGTAGAAATATTGCTCTCAAATGCTGCGGATGATCAGTCCGCTTTCGCGAATGAGCCGGAAGGTCGTCGAGATATGGTTGAACGATGTTCTTGATGTCATGGAAGGCATAATTCATTGCCCTCTGAAACGTCGCCCCTGCGTTCTTTAAACCAAAGGGTAATTTCCGATAAGCGAATGTGCCCCATGGACAAATAAATGCAGTCTTTGACTGGTCCTGTGGGCGGATATTTATTTGATTATACCCGGAAAATCCATCCATAAAGGAAAAGATTTCACATCCGGCGCATTCATCAATTATCTGGTCGATGAAGGGCGTAGGGTAGTTGTCCTTCGGACAAGCTTGGTTTACATCCCTATAATCGACGCACACTCTTATCGTCCCTTGTTTTTTCATAACAGGGACAATATTCGATACCCAATCGGTTAGAGGAACCGGGTAGATGAATCCAGCATGGAGAAGTTTCTCAACCTCTGCCTTAATGGCAACGACTTTCTTAGGATGAACCTGTCGAAGCCGTTGTCTTACTGGTTTGACATCAGGATACATTTTAATTTCATGTTCAACGATACTCGAGTCGATGCCTGGCATTTCATCATACGACCAAGCAAAGACATCTCTAAATTCGTGAAAGAGAGCGTCATATATTTCCAGTTCTGAAGGGGAACAACTTTTGCCGACATGAATATTCTCTACAACATCAGGTTTTGTCGAGATATTTAAGGCTATAGTCTCTTCAATATTGAATAGGTTTCGCTCAGAAACCACCGTATTTACAGTATTTGTTAGGAATTCAAATACTGAAGGGTGGTACAGGTCGTGTCGAGTATCTTCTTCATATTCCGGAAGAAGGGAACGATGGTGGTGATCATTCCATGGTGCCCCCTCAATCAACATTGATTGTAAGATTCCTTCGTCAGTCCCATGCACTTTCGACCAAGGATCTAATGAGGTACCATATTCTCTAGACCTATCTACCCAAACGCTCGACGAGCGTTGATTTGGGTTCGCCTCCCAAGCTTGAAACATTGATTGCTACAATATTTCAATGGGGCTTGGTGGCAAAACCATTGCATTATCCATAGCGGCTCTGCTTTCTGTGACTTTCAAGGTGGATACCATATTGCATGTTGCTACAAACGGTACATTTCCTATGCAAATAGGAGGTGGTAGCGCGAAAGTTCCCATCATGGTGGGATCTTTCAACATCCCTACTCCAATATCCTAAATCGATCGGTCACTGCCATGGATCATAGGAACGCTTCCTGTAACTTGTGAACCATTAGGGAGGAAGTTTTGTTGATCGACGACCGTAATCCCTCCTTCAAAGGGGAATGTGATCTTCCTAAAATAAGTCGACACAATAGCTTGCATGGCATAAATCCATGGCCTTCCTAGTAGGATGTTATAGTCAAGATTGCCATCGATGACTTCAACATCTATTTCTACTGTTTTGCCCCCTAGTTCAACTTTCAGGTTACTAAGGATACCGTAAGGGGTATATATCCTTCCGTCGAATGCTTTTAATGTTGTCGATGATCGCGACAAGGTTGGAGATCCTAAAGTTTTCCAGCAACTCATCGACATAATACATGTAGATGTTCCCTCATCAATAATCGTTCGATGAACTATTTTGCTGAGGGCTTTCACTTGGACGAGGAAAGCTAGTTGAGCTGGTAACTGAGGATCATACCCTTTGTGATCAAAGGATACCAGATTGGAATCTTTAGGATCCACCCCACCAATTGCTGATAACAATGCCTGCATTTGGGATGGGCAATGTTGTAGTACCTCAAGAGTCGACATAGCAGATGGCGATTGCGCCAAATCTTCCAATATGTTATAATGCTGTGCCGCTCCCAGCTCCTTGCTCTTTTGCTGGCCCAGCTACAATGAGATCCTACAAAATAACAAAGAAGGAAACTACAAGAAGCATGCAATCATAACTGATTCAAGGATTAGCATAAATCAAATATACAATTATCACAATACATCATTGAAACAAGTGCATATAGAAGAACCTCAATAGCTTTTATTAATGGAAGAAGTAAAGTTCTGAGAGTGTTACAACCGTTGAAGGCCCCAATCCAGCAACACCTCCCAGCAGAAAGAATTTCTCCTCTTCACCTCCTTCAAGCAATCACCCAATAGTTCTATAGTGAAACCAACAACATATCATTACTTTGCACAAAATTCCAGCCTCCTGAGCTCATAGGAGAGAGCTCAATATATAGATGAATTGAGAAAGGATGAGTCAGCTTGCAACTAATGTGTAGCTGTCTTGTGTCCTCTCTCTCTTCAGTTCTTGAGTCCACTTGGAGAACCTTGCTTCCACTTGGAGAAACAGAGCCTCTGACTCATCACAAGGCGAAATCCCTGATCCAAGTGTCATTTTTGGAAGATTCCAGAGCAATGACTCAGTGTGCCACTTGTCCCATCTCGCTCAGCGCAGGTGGTCTTTGTTCTACCTGCTTTGCAACGCAGGTACACCATGGAGGAGTTGAGTTTCAGCGCAGAAGCCTAGTGGAGCACCTCCTTTGATTTCAGGATTGCTTGTTTTTGAGTGTTTTCAGGTGGAGAACTGGCTGAGAGCTATTGGTTTGCTGATCTTGTTCCTCTAGGGGTAGGAACATCATGTTTAGGGATTTTGGATCCCTTGGATTATTGACAATTCATGCCTGATGCTGCAAGGCACAAAATTGTCTATAACATTGGTGCCTTTTTTGGATGACGTCAGCATGATGTCATCAGGTGGGGTCAAGGTCGGATGATGTCATCGGGTGACGTGGCGGCATAAGAGAGGTCCATGGGGATGGTGAGGTGGCAGAAAGGTGGAGCAAATGGCGGATGGGGCGTACCAACGCGGCCCTGACGTAGCAGTGATGCTGGCAGTGACGGATTAACCGAAACCGGAAATGGTTAGCGGTTTCATATCGCACCGCCTTCCATACGGAAGCGGAATTGTCAGAGGTACCTCCGATACGATGTGGGGGTGACGCATGGCAGAGGCCTGACGTCACCCTCTGAGAGATATCGAAAGGTATCTTTCGGACGTCGGGGCCGGTCCGATATGTATGAGGGCCGTTGGATGAAAAGGGCCTGATCCGATGGTCGACGGATCGTTGAGCTGGTCGGACGATACGGATGCAGGCGGGATTAAAATAATATTTCTTTTGAAATTTTCGCCCGGCGGGACCTTTGGGAATTTGGCGATTCATATGGTTTTTTCAATGTTTTTACAAAAATGCGCATAGCGCTAAGACTTTGGGTAAACGGAAAAAAGTGGGTTTTTCTATGCTTTTTGCAAATAAAGCGAGTTATGGGAAAAAAGGGGTTTTTTACAAGGTGTTTTAGCAAATGAAGGGGTTAATGGTTTGGATAACTTCTGAAGGGGGACAAGGGGTAGGGTTTGGGTTCTTAAAGTGATCGGATGTCACTTTAATCCCTGACTGTGAACATATGGCTATAGTGCCAAGGGGAAGGGGTATTTATAGCATGCTTGGGGTTTATACACCATAGTGTTTATAATAGTAGGGAAAAGGGGAACATAGGGGATTTAGATAATAAGAAGTTAGGGGTTAGTAAGAGTGGGGGAAGGGGTGAAACACTAAGTTTTCGTATGAAATCAACTTAGTATAGGAAGTAGATCAAAATGAAAAGAATTTTTAGACAAGAAATGTGGCTCTAAAGGAAACCAGAACCAACATAAAACCTTGAATTCTTTCATGAACACCACTGGTGTAGGGATGTTAGTAATGAATATGAGAAAGGGAAAAAGGAAGTTATACATGCTCCATTATGTTACAGCAAAGTGATAGAGAAGAGGAGCTTTTCTATCCGTTGATTCTTTCCTTGTTTTGACTAGCAAGATTCAGTTGGAAAGGAATGACATTTCTGCAACCCCATCTACCTACCCATCTGCTTGGCTAGCATTTTTTGTTTCTTCTTGGAGGGTGCACTTGGACTTGCAGACCCATATGTGCCTTTTATTTTCCATTGGCTTTTTCTTTTGATTGTCTATCTAGCACTACCCTTATTGCTTCCAAGGTCCTAGATTAAGTAGTTGGGAACCTTAATTCTCTACCTAAGCTACTGGTCTGCCAAGATTAAACAGTTTGGACAGACTTCTTTCTCTATTCTATAACAGAAAATTGAAACATGGCATGATCCAGATTAGGCTGTTGGACCATCCATCAAAATTGATTCAACATAAAGCTATATACACACATTGTTTTCTCATGGAAATATGGGATCTTTGTATCACCAAAGCAGAGCATATTTGGAACTTTCTTTTCCAATCATGAAATATTAAACCTATTGATATAGGTAGCTAATAGTGGCTCCACATGGGGATGGCTTTTCCATTTGAAAGGCCAAGAACAACAGGTCAGAATGCCTTGGGCCCTTGACTGCTTTTACCAAAGTTTGAAGTATGCTGCTTTGAAATGCCAAACTTGTGCTATTCCCATCTTGGTAAATCTCTGAACTTATTTGCCTTAGGCTGATACCTTATAAACTTGAGAAACTGCATTTTTACATATTTAATAGAAAGTAATATATACACCTGGATATGTACAAGGGAACCTCAGGTTTCACTTATGGATGGTAGTCAAAATAGTGCTTCAACATCCTGCCATTCACAGGACCTTCATCCAAATCAGTTTCATTAAGACTTTTAAGGAAGTAAGTATTATTTCCTTGTACTGCTTGAACAGCAAATGGTCCTCTCCAAAGGGAATCAAATTTTCCATGTTTTCCCTTATCTTTTCTTCTTGAATCCCACTTGAGGACTTTGTCTCCAACATTAAAATCTTCTGCCTTGGTCCTTCTGTCAAAGGCTTTCTTTAACGTTTCTTGCAAAACTTGAACTCTGCTGTAAACTTGGTCTCTAGTTTGCTGTAAAAATATAATTTGATTTACCCTCCTTTGCATATCATTGGGCTCAGCTTGAGTCTCTTGAAGTAGTTTCATAACAGGGATCCCTAGTGATGAAGGGAATTTGGCCTCTAATCCATAGACTAGCTCATATGGGCTGACCCCAATTGATCTGTTGGTTGTTAGTCTATCTGCCCATAAGGCATTCACAAGCTTCTTATGCCAATTCTTCTTATTTTCTTCCAATACCTTCTTTATGATGTTCACAAGGCTTTTGTTTCATGATTCAGCAAGGCCATTTCCTTGGGGATAATATGCAGTAGAATGACCCAAGGTAATGTGAAATTTTTGACAGAAATTCACCATCTTCTTAGATCTGAAGGCAGCAACATTGTCTGCTATTATTTTATCAGGACAACCAAATCTAGAAATAATATTGGTCTCAAGGAACTGAATGATAGTGGAATCATTTGCTTGTCTGCATGGAACAGCTTCAATCCATTTAGTAAAGTAGTCTGTAGCTGTTAGAATCCATCTATGTTGGCCTGAAGATGAAGGGTGAATTTCCCCAATGAAATCCAAGCCCCATTGTTGAAAAGGTCTCTCTGTTGCAATAGGCCTCAAAGGAAGTGGTAGTAACTTTCTCTTTCCCTCAAACACTTGACATTTATGACATGAGGTGGTAAATTTCTTGACATCAGAGAAAACAGTGGGCCAATAGTAACCAGCCCTCAGTATTTTATCCACAGTGGACTTCCAATACAAGTGTCCACCACAGTCACCTGCATGAAATTCTTTGGTGACGTTGTTAGTCTCATTCTCAATTAAGCAGCTTAACAATATACCCTCATGGTTTTTCCAAAGCAAATTGCCATCTATTACACAAAATTTTGAAGCTTTCATTTTTAGGAACCTACACTTAGTTCTGGACAATCCTGGTGGAGCACACAGGTTTTGTAACACATAACATATATCAGAATACCAGGGGGATTGTTCAAAGGCTACATTGATCTTTGGAGTCGCCAGCTCCGTTTCACTGTCCAGCTGGTTGATGTCCAAGGCTTGGAAATTTGTTTCAGACATTAATTTGGCCAAACCTTGCCCTTTTATCAGTTTTGTAGGTTTTATTTCAATTTCAAATTCTAAAATGTTGGCAATCCATTTTCCTCTTCTGCCCTCTAAGTTCTCTTGAGTAAGTATGTCTTTCACAATTGGGCTTGGTACATAGGCTATAACATGGGAGTATAGGATGTAGATCTTAAAGTCTTTAATAGCTTTGACCAAAGCATATGCTTGTTTTTCCATGATCTGGTATTTCAGGGGTGCATCTCTAAGAGCTCTACTAAAAAAAGCAATAGGTTTTTCATTTCCTTGGTCATCTTTCTATAATAAGACAACAACAGTTATGTGCTGGGAAGCAAAGGAAAATATGATAAATTCCCTATCAAATTGAGGGTTGGTTAAGATTGGGGTTTGGGTGAGGAATAGTTTGATACCTTCAAAAGCTTGATTTTCTTCTACTGTCCATTTTACTTTTGAATCCTTTTTTAGCATGCTATTGAGTAATCTGCCTAATTCAGCCAAATTTGGGATAAATCTCCTTAGGAAGTTGATTTTACCCAGAAAGGCTTGTAATTCCTTTACATTTCTTGGATGAGGCATTTGTAAGATGGCCTGGATTCTGTCTGGGTCGATCTTAATGGCATCCTTTGAAATGATGTGACCCAACAATTTACCTTCTTCCAAACCAAACAGGGATTTCTTGGGATTTAAGAAAATTCCATATTTCCTACAAGTTATGAATATCTACCTTAGATGTTTCAGATGTTCAGGGTCAGATTTTGAAAATGGTGTAAGGTCATCTAAGTAGACCACAAGGAAATCATGGATCTCTTTGGAAAAAGCAATATCCATTGATCTTTTAAAGGTAGCCCCTGCATTTTTCAATCCGAAAGGCATTTTCACATATTTGAAGGTTCCCCAAGGGGTTGTAAAGGCTGTTTTGTCCTGATCATCAGGGTGAACTAGGATCTGGTTGAAACCTGAGAATCCATCAAGTAGAGAAATTCTTGAGGCCCCCACTACTCTCTGCAAGATGTGATCCATCTTGGGTAAGGGGTAATTATCTTTCAAGGACACTTGATTTAAGTTCCTTAGATCAACACAGAGCCTTATTTCACCAGTTTTCTTTCTTGTAGGGACTAAGTTTGAAATCCAATCAGAAAATCTGATTGGTGCTATGATGCCAGCCTTAAACATTTTTTGTACCTCTTGTTCCATTGCTGGGAGAAGCATAGGATTGATTCTCCTCAATTTTTGCTTAAAGGGTTTTTGATCTGGCTTGAGAGGGATAGTGTGTTGAATTACAAAGGTGTCATAGGATTTTAAATCCTCATAACTCCATGCAAAGACATCCTGGAACTCCTTGAAGAGGTCAATGTATTTAGACTTTTGATCAGGAGGTAATGAAGCAGACAGTTTTATTATTTTGGGTTGTTCAGCAGTCCCAATGTTACACTCTTCTATGGTAGTGTTGAGGGGCTGGATTTTTGGTTTGGTGGGAACATCATTGGAGTCGAAAATGTCTTCTAATGGAGCTAAGCCTGTTGGAAGAAAATTTTCTTTCAATTGTATAACTTCGGCTTCATCATCAGCTATCTCTTCACAACTGTTTTGTCCAAGTTCTTGTATGTTTTCTTTGTTAAAAATTGTTGGATGTAACATTTGGTTTGCTGTTTTAGGTGACATTGGCTTGTTATTCTGTTTACTCTGTATTTGTGATTGACTTGCTCTTTCAAGTATTTGTGATTGACTTGCTCCCTCAGTGTCAATATTTAGTCCTGCAAATTCTTGTTGCAAGGTCAGGAAATTATTTATCTGTGCATCATCTTCAAATACTTGCCAGTCTTTGACATTGTTTGGGACAGAAGGTCTGTGTTTTACCTCAGCTATAAAGCAATGATGGGGCTCAAAAGGTAACTTGCAGGTGCTTGCAAATGTGGCCAAGCTATGAGCATGCAGGTTATGAGTCCTGGGAATCTTGGTAATTTGAAATTCAGTGAAGGACTGCAGTAGTTCAGCAGCAGCAGATCTATAAGATCTCAGTCTTTTATCACTAGTAACAAAATTTCCCTTTACCTGTTGGATAATCAAGTCTGAATCTCCCATGATTGAAACTTTTATGGCTTGTAAGGATTTTACTAGCTTAAGGCCTAGCAAGAGAGCTTCATATTTAGCCATATTGTTGGTGCACTTGAAGTTTAACCTATAGGCTCGGCCCTCTGCATGTCTGTTTTGTTTGTTATGTATCCAAACCCCTGCTCCTGCCCCTAACTTGTTGACTGACCCATCAAATTCTAGAAACCATAGGTTCTCTTTTTCTAGGGGTAATTTAATAATTTCTCTGTGATCTGGGATAGTGAGTTGAAGCTCTGGTTTTTCACCTGGTTTGTCTTCTAGGACAGTCTGATCACTTGATTGAAGTAGCTTGATTTCTTGAGCAACAGCTTGTTCATTAATATCCTGGTCTTGCTCAAGTGTTTTGGTTTCAACATCATTATTTGTAAGACCTGTATTGTCATTGAAAAGAATATATGAGTCTATATCAGAATGAACAACATATATGGGAAAATTTTGAGGTTTTTCTTCACTGTTGACCATGTATTTCATAAGTGTTTCTCTGTATAGTCTTTTTGGTTGCCCAAAGACAGAGATGGTTGCGTATGACATGTCTAGTTGTAGGGAACCTTGGAGTTTAGCCCCCCATGATCTTGATAACAGCATCCCATATTTAGGCGGGATATCAGCAACCACAACATCCATGAGAATTGTTTTATTTGGGTAATGAACAAGGGACACACATAAGTCTTTTATCAAGCCTAGACACTTGACTTGGCTGGAGTCAAATGAGAATAGGTCCTTATATGGTCTTGTAATATCTAGATTCAATCTTTCCATGACTGATTTGGGGATCAAGTTGTGAGAGGCACCTGAATCAAACATTGCATTGTGTAGTATCTTATCATGAACATGTGAACTGACATAAAAAGGTAAGATACCTGCAACGACTGTTTTTCCATCAACTTCTGGACCGAAAAGCAATTCTGGGGTGTCATCTAACACATTTACATTATATTTATTATGAGTTAGCCGAAGGGACTTCTTGATTTGTTGTCTATAAATGTCATGCTTGGCTAGTTCTGAAAGAGGGTCAGCTACCTTCAATTTGCCAATTTCAGCTTCTAAGTCAAAGGGTCTTTCAGATTGGATCTTGGTGTTGTGGGTGGCAGCCTTTTCCTTTTTCACTAGGTTTTCTTCTTGATTCTTATCTTGATCTTGAAGCTTGTCCTTGTTACTGACCTCTTGAGGAATGTTAGTTGGGTTGAGCTGCAAGGGTGATGACTCTACTGGTTGCTGTTTTGAGGGAGAAGTCACAACTATTTCCTCAACTGTTACCTCATCTGTAATTGGACCAGTTTTTTCACTTGGTTCTGTGATAATAGCTTTCTTAGGTTGTGTTGTGTCCTTTGTCTTGTCAGGCTGTGTCACATTTATAGTTCTGCTTCTTAGCTTATATTGTTTATGAACTTCATAAACAGCTGTGTCATATCCTTGTTTAAAGTCAAATGACTCACCTGACCTGGTTTGGAATTGCTGAATGTCATCATCTTTATGATCCTCTTGACTTAGAAAAATTTGCTGCTCATCATTCAGGCCCATTAGGTTAATGTGGGTGTCGTCTGTTTGTTCATCCGGAGTGGATGCCTCAATATAGTTTTCTTGGAAAGGAGGTCTTATGTATGGGTCAGAACCGGTCTTGCCAACGTTTGGGTTTTGATTTCTCCTAAAGTTTGGATTCCTGTTAGGGTTATTTTGCGGTGCATCCCATGATGACTTTCTCTCAACTGATTCTACTCTGTCCCCCAATCTCTTCATGCCAGTGTGTATTGCATCCAGTTTTTGATCAAAGGCTGAGGGTTCTTCTTTGAAGGTGTTTCTCTTTTCTAATCTTGCCCTGTTTCTTTTGGAAATCAGGTTAGTCTCTACTGTGACAGCAATCTTTTGGGCTTCTTCAAGGGTTTCAGGTGCCCTTTCTTTCAATTGATATGCCATATCAGGGTCAAATCCATCAGGAAATTTGTACAAGGCTAAATCAGGGGGAGGTCTTAAATTCTGTGGTATTGCGTTATATACATTATTGAATCTTGCACAATACTCCAAGACGGTCTCTTGAGGACCTCATTTGATTGTGTCATATTCACCAAGTATGTGCAGGGGATCTTTCTTCTTCTCCCATCTATTGGTAAAAGCTTGATAAAGGTCATCAGGGGTTGTGATGGTATTTGCAGCCAGTGATCTAAACCAAGTTCTTACATCCCCTGTGAGGCTCTGAACAAAGACTCTCATTCTCACACTGTCATCATCAATTTCATAGTTCTCAAAGTGATCTTGCATCCTTCTGGCATGCTAAATTGCTGTGAAAGGGCCAGTGGAGTCAAAATATGAGATCTTGGATTGATAGTCCTGAGGTAGAGCTGGAGCATTGGCAGGTAACTGCAGGGGAGCATATCTGTTTGCCATATTTGCAGGATTTAGAGGGTTAACAGGGATGACTGGGATAGCATGAATGACTGGTATAACAGAGGTAGTGGGAAAAGTGGAGACTAGAGTGTTAGTCAAGGGAATATGTGCAGTGGATGGAGGTGTGAGAGGAGGACTTTGAGATGTGGATGGTGAACTGGGGGAACCAAGGGTAGACCGAAATAGAACCTTGATTGGAGTTAGAACAGGGTTTGGATGAGCTGTCTCAGGACTTGAGTCAGCAAGGGTCTCCTGTTCCCGCTGCTTCCTAATGATCTTGGGGATGGTATTAGGATTTTCAAAAATAGCTGGTGGATTAGGGTCAGGGTTTGACCTAGTGTGTCTAGGTTCCCTTTTAGGAGCCAGCTTCTGAACTCGTTTTTTGATTTTTTTAGGATATTTTTAGAACTGTTTCAAGGGACTGCTCAAATTTTTAGAACCACTGTCTATAGACAGACAACAGTTGAAAAATAAGTTGTCCCCAGTGGAGTCGCCAATTATGTTAACACCCAGGTTGTTCCCTATGATTCCCAAGGGAATACGGCCGGGGTAACCACTAACCAAGCTTTGGATCACGGTCTCTAGCCAAACCGTAATCAGAGAGGGCTCTCTCTTTAAGATTTATCTCTGTTTTGTGAGGATTTTAGGCTAGTTATGAAGTGAGGGTTTGGTTTGAATATTGGTTGAATGATATCTTTCAATACCTAAGATGTAGTGTTCAGACAGTTGTAATTCATTGGGCAATGGAGTCTAGAGCTGTGAATTGTTTGAAATGCTTAAGTGGGAGTGTTACAGACTGTAGGGCCTATTGGGTATTCCAACAAACAGACTTAAAACTGTGGTGATGATGTATGATTAGCCAATGGAAAGCAATTAAGGATTTTCCACTAAGCTAGTGGTGTGAAAGTGGAGTATATTGCACAGGAGCAAACTTGAATTCCTGAAACAAGGGTCACTGTGAAAGATATATTCTGAAAGTGCAGCAATTAAGAATTACACTTATCAAGATTATAACTGAAGAAAACATTCATTAACAACATAGATTGAGCTCAGGGTATTTCATGAATAAATCCTGAAGCTATTCTTTTTCTTTGCTGCTAAATACTAGAACTTAGAAACATGTATGGATTGTAAAAGACTGAAACACATAACGAAGAGAGTTACAGAAGACTTATTGTATTGTGAGATGCACAGGGATCCTGCAACTTTTAACAAACACCATGAACGCATTCAAACAGCTCAGAACTTGAGAGATTCCATCACTTCTTTTATTAAACTCTAAATAAATTACAGCATAGGATCTCTTCAAGAGGAAATCAACAACCCCTGCAAGCTTATGCGAGGGGGAATTTATAAAATCGGTTCCAAAATATCTGAACCGCCAGTTATCTGATAATTAAATACGTTACCAACTTTTAAAAAATATCAAAAAAGCAGTTACTGCTGCTATTAATAAAAAATGAATGCCCTTTATATCTGTCAGGAGATACTTTAACCCTTGGAGGCCACTTAGTCGGTCTGAACGTTCTGCTTTAACGATGGAAATGTGCCTTTATGGCTGTTGTGCTGTAGCTTTTCGGCCCTGTTACCTGTTAGCTGTCAATCTTGCTTTTGTTGGCCAAAAATGATCTGCTGAGTTGGCTCAGCCCATTCCTCTCTCATCCACCGTGTATGCATCACTTTTTCTGAAGGTGATGACTTATGTTTTCTTGCTGAAAACTGTGCTGGAAGCCTTTGGATTTACAGTATCTTCTGTATCATGCTAGTCCACCATTCCTGTGTGGGCAGTTGATGTCTAAGAATTGCATCCAAAGTCTCATCTGCCTATGTGTATTTATAGAAATTGGGAGGCACTTCAAACAGGTGTTTAATTTCATTCATTATAAAGAATAAATTCTCTACCCTATTGTAGAGACTTTGTCCTGTAGCTGGCCCTGTTTCCTCTGAGGTGCTGGGCCTTTCAGTGATCTGATTTCTGGCGAATGTGTTGACCCTCTTGACATACTACTCATGTGTAAGTAGCCTTCCTGCGCTGTTCAGTAAGCCAGGGAGACCTCTGTTTTGCAATGCCACAAATTTGTCCATGAATCTGTTGACTTCTGTCTGCATGTCCTGGGTCCTTCTCTCTAGTGTCTGCACCAGGTTTCTTAGTGTTAGGACCCTCTTTACTAATAAAATAGTTTCAGTCCTATTGGAGATTCCCATAGTAGCTAACTGAGCACTTGTTCTGTTGCTAAGAACATTGATCATTCTATTGACAACCTCAGGCATATTGCCTAGAGATTCCCTTGATCTCTGGATTTCCCTCTGTGCTTTTGCAATGAGCTCCAACTGCTCATGAATTGTCTCAATATATTGCCATTGGTCAGTGATGGATTGGCCAATGTTGGCCCATAATACTGTCTTGAGCTCAGCTGTCATTTTATCCAGTGTGAGCTCCTTCTCCAGCTCCTTTATCCTGTCTTTGAGGGCTTTTATTTCCCTGCCCTTTTCTGCCACAATCTGCTTGGATTTATCATACCTCTCATTGAGCTTGGCTAGACTCTCCCTAGCCTCATTTAGCTCTGCCATTTGGGCTTGCAGGGCTTGTATTTCATTCTTGAGCTTCTGCATGTCTAGGCGTGGAGCCTGCTCTGTTGTTGTTGGTGCAGTTGCTGATGTAGATGGTGCTGTCTTTTCAGTGGGAGGAGCTCTGGTCTGAGGAGGTTCCTCCAGGTTAATTATTTCTAGAGGAGGCTGAGATGATTGACCTCCTTCCTTTTGCTGTAATGATGCTTGTAATGCTACCTGTGCAGCCTCTGATTCACCCAGCTTTTCTTGAGTCTGGATTAGCTGTTTATATAAAGACACCAGCAAAGCTGTGGCATCTTGATCATGTCTCAGCTGGGCAACTTCATCTGTTTGAGGGTGAATTGTTGCTGGGATTTTGATCTTTCTCCTCAAAGCTGCCATGTCTGCATCCCTCAATTTCAATATTTCTTGTATGCCCTTGATGTCCTTAGGATCATGTCCAATCTCTATGATTATATCTTCTAAGGCCCTGATCCTGTTATCCTTTGCTTGAGAGGATGCTCTCTCCAACTCAAGTTGGGCAGCTATATTATTTAGGCTATTTTCTAGCCTGTAGTTATCCAGTGTCTTGTCTGCTAAGGAGGCATACACCATCTCACCCGTTTGTTTATGCAATTCGATTTTGTCCATTGGGTGGATGTCCTTGGCAAGGACCTCAAGGTTGGTCCTCAAGTAGTCTGAAGGGGACTGTTGCTGCAATGTAGTTGGGATGAAGTGACTCATGATCATTTTGCCTTCATTAACATCATATGCAGACATGAGCCTTTGCTGGTTGGCGGGAGCCATTTTCAACAAATGATTATATAGCTGTATCTTTATTGGCTCATTCCTCCTCTTTATGTCAATGAACTATTGTTTGATGCTCATTTCACCTTCTCTCTGCTGGATTGAGGAGCTGACTTCTCCTCCCATCATCCTCTCTTATTCCCGCTGGAAGGAACTTGCTGATGCCTCTAGACTTGGTGGGCCCATGCCCAAAGATTGCCCCAAAGGCATTTCCTCTTCTGAAAGGGGATTCATTCTGTGTCTTTTCTCCCCTTGAGTCGTTGTTGTTGTGAGGGGAGTCTCTCCGTCCTTCTTTTTGCTTATGTCTTCTTTTTGTGGGGTTTGGAGGACTGAGGCCTCCACTGTCGTTTCTGGCCTAGGAGGCACTGTGTCCTGAGCCTGCTGCTCAGTGGAAATTGGGGCTTCAGCTGGCTTTTCTTGTTGTAATGGCTGCTCTTTCTCTTGCTGGCCCTCTTGTTGCTATTGTACCTATTGTTGTTGCTGCTGTGCCTCCTCATGAGGTGGCTATTCTGGTTCCATCTCCTTTTCTTTGCCTTTTCTTGAGGTTTGCTCAGTAGCTTTAACCGCTTGCTGATTTGCTGTGGAGGAAGATGCAGCTGCTCCCACTTGAGTTCTTGGAAGAGTAAACACCTGTGCACAAAGCTCCAAGTCAACCATTTTTTGTATATTTCTAACTGCTCTTTGATTTAATTCTTCTTGTGTAGCAGCTTCCTCTAAGGTTCCCCTCCTCCATTTTGCTTGATTTGCATATTTTTCTATGTGGGGCAACCTTACATGGTCATAACCAGACAACCTATACTTGACCCTTCTTAGAGTTATGAAGTGATTGGGGTCATAAGGTTTCCAAAGGAAACTGGTCTGTAGGCCAAGGGATCCTAACATGTTGTCGGCTTCTTGCCAACCTTCCTCCCTTTTGTTGTAGATGAAGTGGCCTAATTGGTTTCTAACCTTGAGTTGTGCTTTCTTGCCTCTGCTTGAAACGTGCAGCACATCAGCATTCCCAAATTGCCTGAAGTATTCTAGGGCAAACAATCTCATGGGCACATATGTGGGCAATCTGTATGGGGGCAGCTCACACCCATATATTCTGATGACTGTGTGGTGTTGGTAATAATACCAATCCCCGATGCTGTATGCCTTGGACAGCTGAAGAATCCTCTGCATCTCATCAGTTAGCCTAGGAGGAGGTGAGCTCATGAGCAGAGACATGGCTGGGTGGATGAAGAGGTCTATAAATTCACAATAGGTGTATGGAGAAACAGATCTGCAGTGGAAGGCAGAGGACCAATACACCACTGACCTTGGATTTCCTTGTGCATCCACTCTCTTTATAGCAAAGTGGAACTTCTCATGTTGATAATACAAAATCAAGTGGTAGATGTAGGAGGTGTATCTGAACACCCTTTCTCTTGGTAAGTTCATCAATTGCTCATGTATTTTGTCAGATATGTAAGTGGCATAGTCATAGCAGTTTGGAGACTTTCCAGGGGCAAACATGAGCATCATCACCAGCACAGTCTCATCAACAAATTCAATAGAATTATAGCCCAGAATGGGACTGATCATGTCTACAAGGTCCTTGCCCAATTGGTTTAGGTAAACATGAGAAATGGGAGGGTACTTCACTGTGTCAGAGTCAATATATAATTAATTAACTTGGTGATCTGGGCATCTGTCAATTTGGCTCCTTGCTTTATCAGATCAGCCAGTGATAGAGGGACTAATTTCTTCTCAGTTTTGAAATGGAGCATCTCTCTGATGGCTTCAGGGGTGACATAGAAAGCAACTGAGCCTGAAGGGTCAATCACAGCCCTCTGAGTGGCGTCGTAGGATTCAGCATATAGGTGGATCAGGTCAGGAAATTGGTTGACCTAAGGGAGTTTGAATAGAGGGAGGAAAGAATCCAAAATACCCAATACATCTGTTCCAGCCTCATGTTTAATCCTCAACTCATTCAGCAAATGAATGTGGTACTTGCTGTGCATTAGCATTTCTTCTGCTATTTGATAATCCAGGTCTGCTAGAGGCTGCCACTCCAATTGTCTCTGAGGGGCATTTAGAGGAGCAATATTCAATGCTACAGGAGCTACTGGTGGATCCATGGTTACTTTTAGGATTTATGTCGTTTATAAACTGGTGTTACTGTGCAGAGCAACACCACAGAGTTTTCTTTGAACAAAAAGGTAAATTACTGAGGGACAGAGGATAAATGGTCAATTGCAGCAATTGAAATACTGCTTAAAGGATGGATAAGACAAATGTCTGGTCTTAAACTCTTTTTCTCAGCAAATTGGTACAGTTTGGGTTACCATTTCGCGATTGCGCGAACATAATGCAGTTATTGGTAAAAAACTCGGGCAAACAAGGCTCAACCGGTGAATTTCGACCTTAGAGTGTAAATGGGGGCTAGGCACAGGGGATTTGCCGGTGAATTATAAGTTTCTCAGTGTTTTAAGCTTTCTTGGCAATTTACAGACGAAACCAGGTGCAGGAGGGATTCACAAGGATAAATACCTGGTATACAGAGAACAATGGACACGAATGCAGGTGGAAATGGCGCGCCAGCGGTCTCCAGGTCGAGTTCAGCAGGTTGGTGCGCAGTTGGACGTAAAAACCATGCAGAAAAGACAATAGCGTTTTTGGCAAAAAGTACAAAAAACGCGAAATTTTGGCCAAAATATGGATTTTTGGAGCATTGGCGCCTTTTTTGGATGATGTCAGCATGACGTCATCAGGTGGGGTCAAGGTCGGACGACATCAGCATGACGTCATCATGTGACGTGGCGGCATAAGAGAGGTCCACGGGGATGGTGAGGTGGAAGACAGGTGGAGCAAATGGCAGACGGGGCGTACCGACGCGGCGCTGACGTAGCAGTGATGCTGGGAGTAACGGATTAACTGAAACCAGAAATGGTTAGCGGTTTCATATCGCACCGCCTTCCATACGGAAGCGGAATTGTCAGAGGTACCTCCGATACGATGTGGGGGTGATGCGTGGCAGAGGCCTGACGTCACCCTCTGACAGATATCGGAAGGTATCTTTCGGATGTCGGGGCCGGTTCGATATGTACGAGGGCCGTCGGATGAAAAGGGCCTGATCCGACGGTCGACAGATCGTTGAGCTGGCCGGACGATACGGATGCGGGCGGGATTAAAATAATATTTCTTTTGAAATTTGCACCCGGCGGGACCTTTGGGAATTTGGCGATTCATATGGTTTTTTCAATGTTTTTACAAAAATGCGTATAGCGCTAAGACTTTGGGTAAATGGGAAAAAGTGGGTTTTTGTATGCTTTTTGTAAATAAAGCGGGTTATGGGTAAAAAGGGGTTTTTTACAAGGTTTTTTAGCAAATGAAGGGGTTAATGGTTTGGATAACTTCTGAAGGGGGACAAGGGGTAGGGTTTGGGTTCTTAAAGTGACCAGATGTCACTTTAATCCCTGACTGTGAACATATGGCTATAGTGCCAAGGGGAAGGGGTATTTATAGCATGCTTGGGGTTTATACACCATAGTGTTTATAATAGTAGGGAAATGGGGAACATAGGGGATTTAGATAATAAGTAGTTAGGGGTTAGTAAGAGTGGGGGAAGGGGTGAAACACTAAGTTTTCGTATGAAATCAACTTAGTATAGGAAGTAGATCAAAATGAAAAGAATTTTTAGACAAGAAATGTGGCTCTAAAGGAAACCAGAACCAACATAAAACCTTGAATTCTTTCATGAACACCACTGGTGTAGGGATGTTAGTAATGAATATGATAAAGGGAAAAAGGAAGTTAGACATGCTCCATTGTGTTACAGAAAAGTGATAGAGAAGAGGAGCTTTTCTATCCGTTGATGCTTTCCTTGTTTTGACCAGCAAGATTCAGTTGGAAAGGAATGACATTTCTGCAACCCCATCTACCTACCCATCTGCTTGCCTAGCATTTTTTGTTTCTTCTTTGAGGGTGCACTTGGACTTGCAGACCCATATGTGCCTTTTCTTTTCCAATGGCTTTTTCTTTTGATTTTCTATCTAGCACTACCCTTATTGCTTCCAAGGTCCCAGATTAAGCAGTTGGGAACCTTAATTCTCTACCTAAGCTACTGGTCTGCCAAGATTAAACAATTTGGACAGACTTCTTTCTCTATTCTACAATAGAAAATTGAAACATGACATGATCCAGATTAGGCTGTTGAACCATCCATCAAAATTGAGTCAACATAAAGCTATATACACACATTGTTTTCTCATGGAAATATGGGATCTTTGTATCACCAAAGAAGAGCATATTTGGAACTTTCTTTGCCAATCATGAAATATGAAACCTATTGATATAGGTAGATAACACGATGCAAATTGACTATAAACACGACCTTGTTCTGATAAAGTGACCTCTGGACCTCCCAAAAATCAGCTCTCTGTCTGCAACTGCTAAATCTGCGTCCAAATTTGGTAGTTCCACCAACTGTAGCAAGGCGCTAACTTTAGCGAAGTGCTGCTAACTGGGAATTTGGATTTTACCTGCAATAAATTATATTAAAGCTGCTCTTGTATTTAGTTCGATGGTTCTAGTGCTCTGGCAAAGGCTTAGTTGTAATGGGTGGGAAGTCGAGTGGTCAAGCCCCCCTCCTACCCTCCCCCTCCAGTGCACACTACTTAACAAACATTTTAATATAGTCTGAATTAATGTTTTTGATATGTGATAAGATCCGCGTGGATATTCATTGGAGCGTTGATAAGCTTGGCACATTTTTATTGGTTTACGTGGAGGTATGCATGTTCACTGGAGCCTCGTGGCTTCCCCTGCATAGTGCATAGACCCCAACCCCATGGTTGTCTGCATGGTAGTCCAAATTGCTGACCAGCTACATTGCTATTCATTAGTGTGATCTCCTTTGTGCTAGAAAAACCATTTGTATGCATGGCAGATAAACCATTAAAATTGGTATATAATAATCTTTCATGTGGATTCTCTTAACGTAGAGGATAGCCATTAGAGCGCTAACCTTATCCATTGGAGAATGGTGTTGACTGGAGCCTTCGCTGGAGGAATGATAAGGTGTGAGTGGATATGTGGCTCCATTATGTGAAGAGGGGGAATCAAGCTGCCAAGTTTGGTAGGATCCTCCCCCTATTTTGGGGTTTTCTCCAACCCATACCATCAAAAAGACCAAATTGCAATCACCATATAACAAGTGACATTGCACAGTCCATCTGGTTAAGACCTTGCGCTTGTGGGAGATAGGTCTAGGGATCGAATCCCATAGACTATTAAAACTTTTACATAATTCCTCTTTTAGCCAATCAGAGAAGCCCACGTGGCCCAATCCCAGCCTGGCATGTGGCAATCATGGATTGGCTAGTAAGCCTATACTAAAATTCAAATTTTTATTATAGTTTTAAAATTAATGAAATTGCCTCCTTTTCTAAGGACATTAGGAAATTTTCACCTTACAATATCTCCTTCATCCAGAGTCCATTTTTTCCCGTTCAAGTTGCGCTGGATTCAGAATGAAGAAATATACGCAATGAGACTATTTCCAAAAGCATCTTTTGAATTTATTTTTTGAGCATTTAAAAAGTCATCGAGGATCATTTTTTGATCACTCCTCCCCATTAGGAATCTTTTGGACCCCAAAAGACTGATATACCAATCTATACAGTAGATGAGAGTAATAACACCCTCTTCTTTCAGCCTCCATACACTTGCATTGCATGGCTAGTGCCTTTGAACCAAAACTCAAAGATAGTCAACACTTTCCTTCCTGGATGTGCTTGTCCTCTGGTTAAGCACTGTCTTCCTTGATTATCGATCCAAGGTGGTTCAACAAACATGATATTACATCTTCTCGACAGAAATTTTCCCGAGCAGCATTCAAAATTTCTGTTACAAATTTTCTTCTGACATCTTGGCAAAATAACTTGATGACATAAATTCTTGCTCCAACAAAAGAAACAAATTTCATATCATGTGAGTCATTATCATGTATTTACATCTTGTGTACAAATGATTGACTAAATCACAAGCCGACTAAAGACATAACTTTTCAAACATTTGACCCTTCAAGTCAAGCATGTACAAAAAGAATTTTAACGATTCTTTTTCAAAGATGAAACACTTCATATTTATCTCCCTCTTACAATATTCGAGACCAAATCAATTTTTCCAAGTCAATGTGACATTACATGCATGTTTAAACAAAGCAATATGATGGTCAATTTCTTTCCATCAAGTCAATTACACATACAAGTTCAAGTACAAGGAAATCATTAACATCCCTGTGTTCATACATACCATTCTCATATATGCATTCCATTCTTCAACTTTCTCTTAAGTACAATCATAAGTACAAGTTCCTCAATCATATGGACATGTACTTACAAAGCTGAAATGAATATAATTTTTCCGCATTAATGTGAGTCTTCATACTCAACTTTTCCATTCACCTTTTTGGTAAAACCTTGCAACTTGCATTTCATTAGCAAAGAAATGCATCACATCAAAAGATATGCAACTTTAATTGGATAAGAACTCTAACCATTTCTTACCAATCCACATCAAAGGTGCTTGCGTTAACTACACATCGACATCAATATGTGAATCATCCTAACACACATCAATTATGGAAACTTCCTTTCCATTCTTGCCATTCTCTTTTTCCACTTTCTTCAAATTTCATGGAAGCATTGTTGGATTCAAAGTCCCACACCTTTCAGCAATATGCCCTTGCTTATGGCAATAAGTGCAACACATATTCATCCTTTTTACAACATAATTTGCCTTGTCCAATGGACCTTTGGTTTCTTGCCTTCTTTTCTTCAAAAGTTTCCTGTATGTGGCCATTTTCTTCCAACATCTAGAAACCCTACGGTTAACCAAACCACAAAAGGAACATGCAATTCTTTTCCAATTCTTATGTGGAAATTTACCATGCTTAACATAATCAAAAGAAGTGTGATTGAAATCAGATTTATACCTTTCTCTTTTACCTTTGTTGTCTTCATGAGAAGGTGAATTGAATGAAGAAGTGGCTCCCTTCGGAACACCATCAATCTCCTCAATGATTTTACAGCTTTCACGACTCTCTTGTTCAAGTGCATGCTTATGAACACCTTCTTCCTGCAAAGTATGTTTCAAACTATTGCATTCCCCAAGAATACAATCTTTATACTCTTGAGGTAGAAGACCTGAAATGAAACTCCTTTTAGGAACTGTTTCAATTGCCTTCATGGCTGCTTTGGAACTTTCTCCATAAGATTGTCCATAGCCAAGACCCAAATACTTAGGCCTTTCCTCCACCATTATTGGCTCAACAATGTCTTGTGCACATTTTCCCAATCCTTTTCCTTCATAGCACACTTTTGACATCAACTTGGACCATATGCCTCTTGTATGTTTTTCAAAATAACCAGCATAAACATTCTTAGAGGAAATTGAAGACAAACTAGGATTGTTTACCTCTTCTTCAAGATGATACTTGACCAAGGCTTCTTTGGAAACAAGGAGCTATGTCTCCAACTCATGCACCCTTTTTAGGTTCATATTTCCAATATGAAGTTGACTCTCCATTTCCTACAATTTGTCAGAAAGCAACTACTTCTCTTCCTTCATGGAATTCAACTGCTCTCAAAGTTCAATGCTCATTTCTCTCACCATATCCATCATGATGAAAAAGTCTTGCTTCATGTCTTCATTAAAGAATCTTGTGAAGGAGGAAGATTTTGAGAACTCACTTGTAGAAGTTGTCATTATAAAAATGAACAAAATAACTTCAACAAAATTTAGAATCTATTGACAAATTTCTAAACTAAATGACTATAGAGTCAAACTCTTATTCAAAAAGCCCTTTTGCAAAAAAACCTCTTGTGCTTCAAGGATTTTCTTGAGGTCCTTGGGGTAAGGAGAATTCCTTCAGCCCTTCTTCCTTCTAATAGCTTTCCCTTCATCTTTGAAAACTCAATCAATAGTCAGTTTACAAACAATCAAACAGTCAAATCCTTTGTATTGTTTAAACACCTTTTAAGTCAAACAAGAAACCTTTTGCTCTATCAATCAAGCATCCTGCTCTGATACCACCTGACCTGAAATGAGGGTTTTGATAACTTGTTATGCTTACAAGAACCTTCCACTCCAAAGCTTAACAAATATAATATCTAGGTTATTTGACAATTGCGGAATTAAATACTTGAAATAGGTGTATGTCTTTGTTTTAATTGTTTAGTGCTTTAAGTCCTTTTGCTTATGTTGATATTAAACACATATAACAGTCATATAATGCAGTAAATAAACCACCACACATAACAAAAAATTTAATCTAGGAGTTCACCCAAATCTCGTGGGCTACGTCTCCGTGAGCTCTTGTAACTTGACTTGGCTCTTTGGGATTATGGCAATAATTATTTTACAAGTTCCACACTTAACTCCAAAGGATATTGAACTGAACCAATGGGATTAGAATACCATATATATCCCTATCATGGCTGCAAACAGATCCAAGCTCCCTTGGACTTTATTCCTTCAATTAGTGCTATGAGCTACCTTGAGCTTCTTGATGGCACTACTCCTTCGGAATTATGCAACTCAAATGCAAAAACTGATAGTACAGATGAGTTTAGAACATTGAGAGGATGCAAATCGACTATAAAAATGACCCTGTTATGACAAAGTGACCTCTGGACCTCCCAAAAGTCAACTCTATATCTGCAACTGCTAAATATACCTCCAAATTTGGCAGTTCCGCCAACTGTAGCAGGGCGCTAACTTTAGCGGATTGCTGCTAACTGGGACTCTGGATTTTACCTGCAATAAATTATATTAAAGCCACTCTCCTCTCCAGTCCAATGGCTCTAGCGCTTTGGCAAAGGCTTAGTTATAATGGGTTAGAGGTCGAGTGATCGACCCTCCCTCCTCCTTCTCTAGAACACTACTCAACAAACATTTTAATATAGTCTGCATTAATGTTTTTAATATGTGATAAGATCCGCATGGATATCCGTTGGAGCATTGATAACCTTGGCACATTTTTATTGGTTTACATGGAGGTCTGCATGTTCACTGGAGCCTCGTGGCTTCCCTTGCATAGTGCATAGACTCCAACCCCGTGGTTATCTGCATGGCAATCCAGATTGCTGATCGGCTGCATTGCTATCCATTAGCATGATCTCCTTTGTGAAGGATAAACCATTTGTATGCATGGCTAATAAACCGTTAAAAATGGTATATAATAATCTTTCATGCAGATTCTCTTAACGTAGAGGATAGCCATTAGAGCGCTAACCTTATCCATTGGAGAATGGTGTTGACTGGAGCCTTCGTTGGAAGAATGGTAAGGTTCTTTCATGGTGCGTAGTGGAAGGTTTGACTATCGTAGAGACTTCGTTGGAGTTGGCACTGAATGGATAGAACCTTCGATGAACCATTGGCTAAATCCATTGGAGTGGATATGTGGCTCCATTACGTGAAGAGGGGGAGTCGAGCTACCAAGTTTGGTAGGCTCCTCCCCCTATTTTGGGGTTTTCTCTAACCCATACCATCAAAAAACCCAAATTTCAATCACCATATAACAAGTGACATTGTGCAGCCCATTCGGTTAAGACCTTGCACTTGTGGGTGATAGGTCTAGGGATCAAATCCCATAGACTCTCAAACATTTTACATAATGCCTCTTTTAGCCAACCAGAGAATGCCATGTCACCCAATCCTAGCCTGCCACGTGGCAGCCGTGGATTGGCAAGTGATCCTATACTAAAAATCAAATTTTTAATATAGTTTTAAACTTAATGAAATTGCCTCCTTTTCTAAGGACATTGGGCAATTTTCACTTTACAATATCTCCTTCGTCTAGAGTCCATTTTTTCCCGTTCAAGTTGCACTAGATTCAGAATGAAGAAATCTATGCAATGGGACTATTTCCAGAAGCATATTTTGACTTTAATTTTTGAGCATTTAAAAGGTCATTGAGGATCATTTTCTGATCACTCCTCCCCATTGGTAATCTTTTGGACCCCAAATGACTGATATACCAATCTATATAGTGGATGAGAGTAACAAAACCCTCTTCTTTCAACGTCCATACACTTGCCTTGCACGGCTAGTGCCTTTGAACCAAAAATCAAAGATAGTCAACACTTTCCTTCCCAGATGTGCTTGTCCTCCAGTTAAGAATTGTCTTCCTTGATCATCGATCCAAGGTGGTTCAACAAATATGAGATTACATTTTCTCAATAGAATTTTCTTGAGAAGCATTCAGAATTTCTGTTACAAATTTTCTTCTGACATCTTATCAAAATAACTTGATGACATAAATTCTTGCTCCAACAAAAGAAACAAATTTCACATCATGTGAATCATCTTCATGTCTTTACATCTTGTGTAAAAATGATTGACTAAATCACAAGTGGACTAAAAACATGCCTTTTCAAACATGACCCTTCAAATCAAGCTTGTACAAAAAGAAGTTTAACGATTCTTTTTCAAAGATGAAACACTTCATCTTTATCTCCCTTTTACAATCTTGGAGACCAAATCAACTTTTCCAAGTCAATATGACATTACATGCATGTTTAAACAATGCAATATGATGGTCGATTGCTTTCCATCAAGTCAATTACACATACGTGTTAAAATACAAGGAAATCATTAACATACCTGTGTTCATACATACCATTCTCATGTATGAATTCCATTCTTCAACTTTCTCTTAAGTACAATCATAAGTACAAGATCCTCAATCACATGTACATGTACTTACAAATCTGAAATGAATATAATTTTTCCACAATAAAGTGATTCTTCATACTCAACTTTTCCATTCACCTTTTTGGTAAAACCCTGCAACTTGCATTTCATTATCAAATAAATGCATCACATAAAAATATATGCAACTTTAATTGGATAAGAACTCTAACCATTTCTTACCAATCCGCATCAAAGGTGCTTCCTTTAATTGGACATCGACATCAATGTGTGAATCATCCTGACACACGTCAATTATGGAAACTTCCTTTCCATTCTTGCCATTCTATTTTTCCACTTTCTTCAAATTTCGTGGAAGCATTGTTGGATTCAAAGTCCAACACCTTTCAGAAATATGTCCTTGCTTATGGAAATAAGTGCATCACATGTTTATCCTTTTTACAACATAATTTTCCTTGTCCAATGGACCTTTAGCTTCTTGCCTTCTTTTCTTCAAAAGTTTCCTGTATGTGGCCATTTTCTTCCAACATCTAGAAACACTATGGTTAATCAAACCACAAAAGGAACTTGCAATTATTTTCCAATGCTTATGTGGAATTTTTTTTTTTTGTAAGCTCCGGTAGTACTCATTCTATTACTGAAAATTTTTCACAAAAGATACATCGATCAAACCATAGATGCCCGCCCTCAAGGGGAAACCGGGTCAAAACCATCTATAATTTTTCAATCCAGCCCAAAAGTAATAGGCTCTCCGTCTAACCAAAGTAGCTAACACAGCATAGCAGTTTTGAAACTTACAGTAAATCCTATTCATAACTACATTATTATTTCTACTATTCATTTAAAAAGACGCAAGCAAAATCAGGACCAACAGTAGCATAGCTAAACATATCTGCCTTCATGCATTTTCCTCGTCCACCGGTCGGCGGGCTCCTTGCGCGGGATTCGGCTGTCTGTCTTCTTGAACAGGATCCTGACGTTCACCCTTCAACAGGCAGAGGATCTCATCCAGTTTATCCTCCTGCTTTGACAAGGTTGTGCGGATATAGCTTAGCTCCCTGCTCATCTCAGGTTTCTTCTGGAGCAAATCCGCCATTTCTTTGGCAACCTGTTCCAGGGCCTTCGCCATCAGGCCTTTCATTACCCAATACATGTGAAGGGATTGCTTGAAAAGGGTCCTGCGTCCACGAGTGTGGCCCGGGTCGTGGAGGATTGTAGCCCATTCCTCCATCTCATCTGCCGATTGCTCTTGAATGGCCTCCTCTTCAAGAAATTGCATAATTTTGCGAATATCGGGGTCGGCATTTTTCTGAAACGCCCTTTCTGCCGTTCGGATCTGGTGCATGACAGTCCTTTTCGGCTTCATTTGTCGCTGCTGCCGCCTACCCGAATTCTCTCCTTCCTCAAACTCTGTCTTTCCGTGGTCTCCCTCCTCCTTCCGCATTTTGCTTTGTCCGCTGCTCAGTGGACGACCCCTCTTCCGGAGCCCCGAGCGTCTATCCTCAGCAGCTGGCTGCCTGGACGAGTACGTCTCCATTTGGGGCGTGCTGCCCTTAAAGCTCCTCTTTTGCATTTCCTTGGGTCTTTTCCCAGAGCCACCCTCTTCTTTCTCGTCTGAGTCGTCCTCTGTATCCCAAATTGTGATTGGGGGTTCCCGGTTTAGGGGGCTTTTGCCCTTCCCTTGCTCCCATTCTTCCTCAATTACACCCCGCTCCCCTGCGCCTCGGCCTCTCTGACGGGTCTCCATATCTCTTACAGCTCCGCCGCTCCTTCTTCTCAGAATACTTCCTTTCTTCGACTGCCTCCGCTGGAGACTCTGAAGATAATTTCGAATTATCCCGCAAAGGTGGCTGTTTCCCTGACTCGGTTTCTCTAGAATTTGCCGGTTTCTATTGTGGTGGATATATAATGATGCCCGAATTTGAGTTCCCGGCCTCTTCCTATCTAGATCCGGTACCCCACTACCGTCGACCGTTCCATCCATAATCACATCTACTACGGTGTATCCTGACACCTCGTTAATCTCCCCTCTCAGCTGATGCGTCTTAATTATCGCATCGAATGCGTAATCCTTGGTACTCATCCCCTCTGCCGCCACTGTACCTCCTTTCAATTCCTGCTTCATCATTGTATGAATTGGCATGCCACTTAGCACCTGAGGTGATCGAACTTTGGTCATGGTTCGATCGTGTCTTTGCCATTTGATCATCTCTTTCATTAATTGAAGTGTGTTCCCCGATAACACCGTCACCTTAAGCAGTCGAACTTTGGTCATAGTTCGATCGTACCTCTGCCATTTACTACTGTCTTTCATTAATCTAAGTGTGATCCCCGATGACACCATCATGATCAGCCTTAATGAGCGTGTGTAGATCTTTCCATTCCCCGTTTGCCTCCGGATTCCTCCACTGACTATCAATCCTGCTCTGCTGTCCTCTGCTGCCCCAATTGGCCAGCCAGTCCGCAGGTTTATTGCCATTTCTTCGAACATGATTGAAGATACAGTAGTCTATTCTTTTAATCATACCCTCTATCTCCTGAACGATACCTGCTGTGCGCCAGCTCTTAGTCACCTTGTCCCACCCCTTGCCATTCCTGAGTTTCTTAACCATTTCAATGGCTATTTGGGAATCGCCCGAAATTTCCAAGTTTGAATATCCATTTCTGATAGCTATTCGCAATCCAGTGTGGAGAGCCCAGAACTCGGCCTCATTGTTAGTCATATTCCCTCCCCAGTCAGCATATATCCATCTTACTTGTTTGTTACTGTCATGGAATATACCCCCAAATCCTGCATCCCCAGGGTTACCCTTAGAAGCCCCGTCAAAATTTAGTTTTACAAATTGATCCCTGGGATAGGTAAACGTGTCTGGACTTTTAACCCTCATGTCCTGATCTTTCCTGAATTGATGCTGCACCATCTCAAATTTCAGGTTTAGTCTGCGCAAAATTTCGTGTTCCCCTGGATCTGCTTTCCAATCGTCGTCCTGCCATCTCTCTACTAGAATGGTTTCTCGTAGTGCCTCTGTCACCCGCTCCCAAATTGCCTCAGGCTCCTTATTAACACTTTTAAAAATTCTAGCATTACGTTCCTTCCATACCAGCCATATTACAAAACCTGAGGCAAGGTTCCAGGCTCTCTGTATGACTCTGCATTTGAAGGTTTCCTCCCTCCAATGGAAAACCATTTCGTTGAAATCTCTAATCTCCACCTCAGGTTTATTAAAGGTATGCTTTGTATGAGACCATAGTTGTTTAATATACGGGCAATGGATCATGATATGATCTCTGCTTTCTTCATGATTTTTACACAGGTAACAGCTCGAAGGTCCCGAGAAACCCCGTTTCTGGATGCGGTCCCAAGTAAGAATTTTATTTTTCAAAGCTATCCAAGCGAAAGTGGTTACTTTGGGCCACCAATTTAGATCCCAAATTTTCCTCCAGTCCTGTTGGCCATCATTGATATTGTGGGGATTTGCCAGATAATATGCTTCCTTAACTGAGAAAAGTCCTCTCATGGTATTACCCCATCGTAGGATATCTTTTCCGTCCCTTACCTTGATTTTCCTTGAATTCATTTCCTTATTGAAAGCCGTCTGCAGGTCTGGATTGAGACTCTGATCCCACTCTAATGGGTCCTTCCAGGATCTCCAGCAATCATTCATGTTGACAGGATTCCAATAATCCTTGACATTTGTTCTATTCTCCTCAATTCTTCCTCTGATTGGTTGAAGGCTCTGCATATTAGTCAGTCTTTCTCTTTGCTGCCATTTGTCGTCCCAGAAGTGAGCCTCATTACCTCCTCTGATTTCCCAGAACGCATGTTGCTTGACAATGTCTCTATTCTGGCTGGCCAGTTCCCATACCGCGGATCTGCGAGGCATTTCTTCTTGTCTTAGAATGTCTACCTGTGAGTCTGGCATTCGATATTTTGTTCTCCATATTGATTTCCAGAGGTCATTTCCCCCTTGCACCCACCTCCACCAAAGTTTAGCTCCCAGGGTTTGATTGAGCAGTTCTGGGTCTTTTAATCCCAACCCACCTTTCTCTTTCCTCTCTGTAAGCTGATTCCAGGCCACCAAGGCCCATTTCTTCTTTTCCTCCGACCCTCGCCAAATGAAATTTCTGATAATTTCTCTAATCTTCCCATAAACTCCTTTCGGGGCCGCCATTATTGAGAGTGGATAAATAGGTATAGCCTGCAAAACCGATTTGGCTAAAACAATTCTGCCAGCAATATTCAGGACCCTGAAAGCCCAGCTCGAGACTTTTTTCCTCATTCTGTCTAAGATTCCTTGCCAGTTTTTCAATCTTTTTGTCGTGAAGTCCAACATGTTACCCAAATACTTGGTAGGCAGTTCACCCTTTTTGAAGCCCAGAATTCTAATAAGGTGAGTCTTCACTTGATCCACCGTGTTGAAGATAAAAACACATGACTTATCCCGATTAATTTCAAGTCCCGAAGCTTCAGCAAACAGGTCAAGGATTTTCTTTAGATGTTTGACTTCCTTAACAGTTGGCTCCCCAAAGAGCATTATATCGTCAACAAATTGTTGATGCGTAAGGGGGAGTCTGTCTCCCCATAAGCGAAGTCCTTTTAATCTTTGAGCTGCTTTTTCCTGAGTAATATACCTTCCTAGACCCTCTGCTGCCACGATGAACAGGAAAGGAGACAGTGGATCTCCTTGACGAATACCTCTGGAGGCATTAAACGTGTTCGAAGGGTTTCCATTGACTAAGATTGAAAAGTTAGGAGAAGAAATGAGATTATGGATCCATGTAATCCATCTCTTGTGAAAGCCGAAGCATGCAAGAACTCTTTCCAGATATCTCCAGTTGAGCCTATCGTAGGCTTTGGATAAATCAAGCTTAATCATCATTCCTTTCCGTTTTTTATCTTTGAGGGAGTGGATAACTTCTTGAGAGACAACTAAGCCATCCAAGATCTGTCTCCCCTCCACAAAACCAGTTTGCTCCGCCGATATTAAACTTTCCAGCAAGGGTTTTAATCTTCTAGCAATAAGAGAAGTTATGATCTTATATACTACATTACAAAGAGCTATCGGTCTAAAGCCATTAGCATCCTCCATATTTTCACCTTTAGGGATTAAAGTAAAGAAGGTTGAGTTGAGAGCCGGCCATACCTTCTGTTGCACCCTTGATTCTTCTACCAAATCTAGTATTTCTTTTCCAAGAAAATGCCAGCCAGCCTGGTAGAAATCTACTGTAAAGCCGTCCGGGCCCGGTGCTGTGCCCTTCCTCATTGCTTTCACTGTCTCTTCCAGCTCTTCCAAGGTAACCATCCTCATTAAGGCTTTGTTCTGGTCCTCCGTAACTAGTCTGGGAATAGCAGTGCATATTTCCTGGATAGCTCTCTCTCTATCTACTTGGGGTTCGGAGAGAATTCCTCTATGATGATCGACTAGAGTTTGCTCAATTTCCTTTTGTTCCACCAGCCTTGTACCATTATTCCCTTTAATGGAAAGAATTCTATTTCCCTGTCTATGCTTAACCATTGCCTGATGAAAAAACTTTGTATTTCTTTCCCCTTCCCGAAGCCATTTAACTCTAGATTTTTGCCGCCATAGGATTTCCTCTTGCTTTCTTCTTTCTTCCATTCTTCCCAGCAGAATCCCTTCTTTGGCGATGCTCTCCTCAGTCCTGCCTTCCAGAATTATTTTCTGTTGGATGTCCTCCATTTCCTTTTCTAACTTTTGCTTGTCTTCTACGATGTTGCCAAATTCTTCTTTGTTCCATTTCTTAATCTTCATCTTCAGTTCTTTTAGTTTTAAATGAAACGTGTGCATCTTTCCTCTACCTTGCACTCGACTTTGGTTCCACCATTCTTCTGCTTTTTTTATGAAGTTCGGATCCCGTAACCAGAATGCTTCAAACCGAAACGGTTTCTTGCCCTGGATCTTTTTAATGTCGACTTCCAATCGGATTGGCCAATGATCTGAGCCCAAGGAGGGGATGATCTTGGCTTCGACAAAGATATCTCTGTTCAAGATGTCTTCAGATATTAGAAATCTATCTAGTTTTGAGGCAATTTGGTTCTTGCCTCCTCTTCGGTTGTTCCATGTATAGACTCCATTGATGGTTTTCATATCTACTACTCTTAGGTCTTCTATCATCTCATTGAACTTGTCCATGAATTGATCCAGCCTTCGAACTCCCCCTTTTTTCTCTTCCAGGGATCTGATTAGGTTAAAGTCTCCTCCAATGATCCAAGGTTGTCCAGAAAAAAGTTGTCGGGTCGTTCTCAAACTTCTGATAAAGTTTTCTTTTTCTCCAGGGTTTGTGGGTCCATATACCCCTGTGATGGCTACTGTTTCCTTGGTCCCCACTATCCTTCCCATCCCGGTTAAGATTCCATGCATGCTAGTCCACTTTTCCAGAAGTATTTCATTTGGGTTCCACAATATTGCTATTCCTCCAGCAACTCCTATGGCATCCTGTCCCATTACTTTGTAATTCAATCTATTTCTTTCAACTATTTCTTCTAACTGGTGTACCTCAATTTTAGTCTCCTGCAGTATTAAAATGCTAGGTTTTTCTTTTTTGAGTTTATCTCGCAAATATCTTTGCTTCCCCTTACTATGTAGGCCCCTAATATTCCAGCTAACAATAATCATTTAAAACTTTTGGAGGGAGGGGAAAAATACCTCTGACAGAGGTATCACTTTACCAGAGTTGATCAGTGTTTCACCCACCGATTGGATAGTTTCATTTAGCGTTCTCCGTCCTCTTTTCCTGCTGCTTTTGCCAGCATTGTCCATTTCCATCACTTCTTTCTGCTTTTCCTCAACCTCTGTTATTTGTTTTTCCAGGTTTTCCCCTTTCCGTTCCTTGTATTTCTGGAAGGCCTCCTTGAATAACTGTTTCTGTTTTTCTGGTATAAATCTGCTATCCAAATACTTCCACTCCTGTAGCAGTCTCTTCATTAGCTTTTCCTCTTCGGCCTCATTTTCCATTTGGTTTTCAACTTCCATATGTGATTCCATTGTTTCGTCCGTCTCTTTTTCCTCTGTTTGTTCCTTGTTTGGTTTGTATGGGCTTTTTGCTTTCTCTTTCTCTTCTCGGGAAACCTCCATGGGCGAGTTCTCTGGGTCTTCATCGTCATTCAAATTTACTTCATACCCTTCCGCATTATCTTGCAACACCTGGAACTTATTTTGGCTTTTTATTGTGCTGGGTGTTTCTTGCGTTTTGGGTTTCAGGTTTTCCTTGTTTGGCCGTTTCTTCCTATAGACTTGCTGGAAGCCGTCCTCTTTGTCTGCTGCCCTATCTTTTCCTGGCTTCTCCCCTTCCTCTTTATTCAATGGGCAGTTCCTGTATAAGTGGCCATACTCATGACATTTCCGACAGCGGAAGGGAATGTGTTCATAATCAAGCGCCTGCGTCCAGACTTCATCATGGTATTCCAACTCAATATTTTCCGGGAGTGGTTCAGCTAAGTTCATGAAAACACAAATTCTAGCAAAGGCATTATACTTTCCTCTTCTGGTGGCCTCTGCAGTCTTCACAAAACTACCTATTGAGTTGCCTATTCCTTCCAAGATTTCCGGGTCCCAAAACTCATCAGGTAACCCAAACAACCTAACCCACACCGGAGCATCCATTAGTTTTTCTTTTTCAGGGTTATACCGCTCCTCCCAGTGCTTCATAAACAGGCCTGCATTATTCAGGAAGTACGGCCCTTCCTCAAAAATTCTGTTCTTATCTTCCAGGTTCGTAAATACAGCCGTGAAGAAACCCTGCGCTCCCAGTTTAAGATCTATATGACCCCGGGGTTTCCATCGCTGTTCTATCCATCTATTCAGCTCCTTTTCTGATGGCCAGTAGCCGATAAATTTGTAGATTAATGCATGATCCTTCATATAGCTATTATATTCCTCCAGTTTATTGAAGGGTATGATATACCTGGGTTTTTCTGAGCTCGAGGAAGGCATTTTCCTTTCATCCTCTTTTGCCAGATGTTGCCCATTACCGGGGCTATGTTTTCCTTGTTTCCGTTTAGATTTCCTTCTGCACTGGTTTCACCCATCACTACGTTTCTGAAGGAGGGGTTTGCACCCCCCCCCCTAGTCTCGTCCATCCCGCTCAGTATTATCAGCTAGATTTGAAACTTAGTTTTCTAGAAAAATACCTGGGTTAAGAGTCGTTGCGGTCAGTAAGGCCGTAAACCCTGTCCACGGCTTCCGTCCCTCGTCACAGGGGCCGATCCCTGACACCGGCGTCTCTGTCAGGCCTGCACACCCGTGAAACCCTAGCTCGAAGCTCTCACCGTCGCCTCGGTCCTCCCGCGCCTTCTCTTCATTTTGTTAATATTAATAATCATAATGCTTATGTGGAAATTTACCATGCTTAACATAATCAAAAGAAATGTGATTGAAATCATATTTATACCTTTCTCTTTTACCTTTGTTGTCTTCATGAGAAGGTGAATCGAATGAAGAATTTTCTCCCTTTAGAACACCATCAATCTCTTCAATGATTTTAGATCTTTCACAACTCTCTTGTTCGAGTGCATGCTTATGAACACCTTCTTCCTGCAAAGTATGTTTCAAACTATTGCATTCCCCAAGAATAAAATCTTTACACTCTTGAGGTAGAAGACATGAAATGGAACTCCTTCTAGCAACTATTTCAATTGCCTTCATGGCTGCTTTGGAACTTTCTACATAAGATTGTCCATAGCCGAGACCCAAATACTTAGGTCTTTCCTCCACCATTATTGGCTCAGTAATGAATTTTTCATGTCTGCCCAATCCTTTTCCTTCATAGCCCATTTTTGACGTCAACTTGGACCCTATGCCTCTTGTATGTTTTTCAAAAGAACCAACATAAACATTCTTAGAGAAAATTGAAGACAAACTAGGATTGTTTACCTCTTCTTCAAGCTGATACTTGACTAAGGCTTCTTTGGCAACAAGGAGTTGTGTCTAAAACTCATGCATCCTTTTTAGGTTCATATTTGCAATATGAAGTTGACTCTACATTTCCTGCAATTTATCAGAAAGCAACTGCTTCTCTTCCTTCATGGAATTCAACTACTCTCAAAGTTCAGTGCTCATTTCTCTCACCATATCCATCATGATGAACAAGTCTTGCTTCATGTCTTCATCAAAGAATCTTGTGAAGGAGGAATATTTTGAGAACTCACTTGTAGAAGTTGTCATTATAAAAATGAACAAAAGAACTTCAACAAAATTCAGAATCTATTGACAAATTTCTGAACTAAATGACTGTAGAGTCAAACTCTTATTCAAACAACCCTTTTGCAAAAAAACCTCTTGTGCTTCAAGGATTGTCTTGAGGTCCTTGGGGTAAGGAGAATTCCTTCAGCCCTTCTTCCTTCTTGTAGCTTTCCCTTCACCTTTGCAAACTCAATCAATAGTCAGTTTACAAACAATCAAATAGTCAAATCCTTTGTACTGTTTAAACACCTTTTAAGTCAAACAAGCAACCTTTTGCTCTATCAATCAAGCATCTTGCTCTGATACCACCTGATCTGAACTGAGCGTTTGGATAACTTTCTATGATTACAAGAACCTCTCACTCCAAAGCTTAACAAATATAAGATCTAGCTTATGTTGAAAATTGTGGAATTAAATACTTGAAATAGGTGTATGTCTTTGTTTTAACAGTTTAGTGCTTTAAGTCCTTTTGCTTATGTTGATATTAAACACATATAATAGTCATATAATGCAGCAAATAAACAACCACACATAACAACAAATTTAATCTAGGAGTTCACCCAAATCTCGTGGGCTACGTCTCCTTGAGCTCTTGTCAACTTGACTTGGCTCTTTGGGATTATGGCAATAATTCTTTTACAAGTTCCACACTTAACTCCAAAGGTTATTGAACTAAACCAATGGGCTTAGAATACCATCTATATCCCTGTCATGGCTGCAAACAGATCCAAGCTCCCTTGGACTTGATTCCTTCAATCAGTGCTCTAAGCTACCTTGAGCTTCTTGATGGCACTACTCCTTTGGAATTCTACAACACAAATGATGAAACAAATAGCACAGATGATGTCGAGACGATGCAAGTTGACTATAAACACAACCCTGTTATGAAAAAGTGAAAACACAACCCTGTTATGAAAAAGTGACCTCTGGACCTCCCAAAAATCAAATCTCTGTCTGCCACTGCTAAATCTGCCTCCAAATTTGGCAGTTCCGCCAACTGTAGCAGGGCGCTAACTTTAGCAGAGTGTTGCCAACTGGGACTCTGGATTTTACCTGTAATAAATTATATTAAAGCGCTCTCCTCTCAAGTCCAATAGCTCTAGTGCTTTGGCAAAGGCTTAGTTATAATGGGTGGGAGGTCGAGTGATCGACCCTCCCTCCTCCTTCTCTGGTGCACACTACTCAACAAACATTTTAATATAGTTTGCATTAATTTTTTTGATATGTGATAAGATTTGTGTGGATATCCATTGGAGCGTTGATAACCTTGGCATGTTTTTCTTGGTTTACGTGAAGCTATACAAGTTCAATGGAGCCTCACGTCTTCCCCTACATAGCGCATAGACTCCAACCTCGTGGTTGTCTGCATGGCAATCTAGATTGCTGATCGGCTGCATTGCTATCCATTAGCATGATCTCCTTTGCATTGGATAAACCGTTTGTATGCATGGCGGATAAACCATTAAAAATGGTATATAATAATCTTTCATGTGGATTCTCTTGACATAGAGGATAGCCATTAGAGTGCTAACCTTATCCATTGCAGAATGGTGTTGACTGAAGCCTTTCCTAGAGGAATGATAAGGCGCTTGCATGGCGCGTAGTGGCAGGTTTGACTGTCATAGAGACTTCGTTGGAGTTGGTGCTGAATGGATAGAACCTTCGATGAACCATTGGCTAAATCCATTGGAGTGGACATGTAGCTCTATTACGTGAAGAGGGGGAGTCGAGCTTCCAAGTTTGGCGAACTCCTCCCCCTATTTTGGGGTTTTCTCCAAGCCATACCATCAAAAAAACCAAATTGCAATCACCATATAATAAGTGAGATAGGTCTAGGGATCGAATCCCATAGACTCTCAAAATTTTTACATAATGCCTGTTTTAGCCAACCAGAGAAGGCCACGTGGCCCAATCCCAACTTGCCACATGGTAGTCATGGATTGTTCAGTGAGCCTATACTAAAAATAATTTTTTTAATATAGTTTTAAAATGAATGAAATTGCCTCCTTTTCTAAGGACATTGGGCAATTTTCACTTTACAATATCTCCTTCGTCCAGAGTCCATTTTTTCCCGTTCAAGTTGCGTTGGATTCAGAACGAAGAAATCTACGCAATGAGACTATTTCCAGAAGCATATTTTGACTTTAATTTTTGATCATTTAAAATGTCACTGAGGATCATTTTATGATCAATGGACTGATGTTTCTCTTCCCAAAGTTGTAGTTCTCAGATAAATATTTCTAACGAGATATTGTGTGCGTCAAACAGAGATCATATGCCAAAGTTACGACCCTAGGAAGTTGATGTACCAATTTACCCAAACGGGGCCCACAGTTTGGCATTTCATCTTCTAGGGTTAGGCTTTTGGATGATTAGGGTTTTCCATTGTTTCTCAACAATAAATAGGCCTTCGAGCCTCATTGTAACATAGTTTTGAGGCATGTAGCCACCACATCTCTTCTCAGAGATAAGCTACCATCGCCTTAGCTAGTTTATTTCCATTTCTGTTTGTAAGCATATTTCAGTATTTTACAGTAATGAAATGAAGTATTATTTTTGATACATCTCTATATGTATGGTTATATCTGTAATTTGATGCATTCCTATTTAAATATGAATTAGTGGTATCAAAGCAGTTTTCTCTTTGTTTGTCTTTGTTTGCATGTCCCCAACGAGGTCAATATATAAGGAGTTAGGGATTGAAATGGTCAAAACTTTGCAAGACCAGCCTCGCAAATCCCGACAACCTCCCTTGTCGGATGAAAAGAAAGATGACGAGGTGGGATATCCTATCAAAATATTGCTCAAAGAGGCCCTCGAGCAACAAAGGAACACGATGATGGACAACATTGCCCAGATCCTTCAACGGCTACCTAGGGGCGACACATCTACTTCCAACAACTAATCTGGAAGTGCCACACCCTTTAAGGTACAAGTTAACTTTGACATTCCCATATTTAAGGGTCAGATAGATGTAGATGTCGTAGATAAATTGTTAAATCTGCTAGAAGGGTATTTTTGTGTTCATGATTTTTCCAGCTGGGAAAAGATTACTTTCGCTCTTCTCAAAGCCGCCCACATGTCAAGGACTGGTGGGAAACCTACTGCGAGAAGAAGGATGAAAGTATGGCCTCACCGTTTTCAACCACACCCACTTGGAATTCATTCCAGACTGCCATCAAGGAGCAGTACTACCCTATCAGAAGCTATGAGGATCAATACATAAAGTGGACCACACTGCGGTAGGGAAGGAACCAAGACGTGCTGGAGTTTACTAATGTTTTCCATACCCTTCGCACAAAGTTGGGTATCAAGGATTCAGAGCAGCATTTGGTACTCAAATACCATGGCTTCCTGCACAGGTACATCTAGGAAGAAATAGAATTCCTGAACATCTCCATGCTCAGCACGACATACCGATATGCCGTCAAGATCAAGCAAAAGTTTAAATAGAAGAAGAGAGACTTTGGATCTGTGAATCCGAAGCAAGGGAAAGGTGCCCCAAAACCGTAGAACAAAGGACAAAGGTAAGGCGGGGTAGCCCAAGACAACACACCAAAGCTGCAAGAAAATAATAGCGTTGCAAAGCCGAAAAAGGACACGGGGAAGTGGTGTGTGTTCCATAAGAGCTCCACTCACAACACAAGTGAGTGTCAGGCCAAGTAGTCACTGGGGAAGAAAGGGGAATGACAAAGGGAAGAAAATTATCGATGCAGAGCCCAATGCCACCATTGCCACCATGAAGATCCAGAAGGAGGAACCCAAAGATCCAGAGGAGGAGGAGCATCTCTTCCACTCTAGATGTGGGTAAAGGTCTCCTCACTCTAGTTCATTTTTGACAGTGGGAGCCAAAAGAACCTCATTTTGGCAGAGGTCGTGAAGCAACTGGGCTTACCGACCACAACACATCCACAACCGTACACCATCAGGTGGCTTCACCAAGGACGAGATCTTCGCGTGAGCCAGTAGTTTCGCCTTCCATACAACATCAAGCACTTCACAACTGAGGTATTGTGTGACGTTGCTCTCCTTTATATTTGTGATGTATTATTAGGACAACCATACTTGTGGAAGTGACATGTTGTGTATGAATCAAGGCCTCGTGTTGTTATTGTTACTTTGGGAAATAAGTTGTACAGGATACTGGAGGTAGCACCGCCTACCACCATCTCTTTGGTTACTACAAAACAATGTAGTAAGCTCATTTCCAAAATCGGGAAATTTGTTTTCCTGATGATACGCCCTCAAGGAAAGAAGAAGATGGTGGCCACGACCTCCAGACAGGGCCCCTCCGCATGACAACTACAGATGGACAAGATCGTGAACGAGTACGAGGACAGCTTCACCTCTCCCATAGGGGTTCCTGTGCACTGTCAGGTCAATCACTCCATCGATCTGAACCCAAGTGCGACGTTGCCCAATGGACCAATATATCGGTGCTCCATTCTGAAGAACGATGAAATCAAGAGGAAAATTCATGAGCTGCTACAGAAAGGTCACATCTTTCTGAGTTCATCGCCCTATGGGAGCTCAATCATGTTGGTACAGAAGAAGGATGGGACTTAGAGACTCTGTATTGACTATCGGGTGATGAACAAGATCACTCTCCATAATAGGTACCTGATCCCACGGATTGATGACCTCCTAGACCAACTGAAGGGGGAAAAATATTTCAGCAAGATTGATTTGAAGTTAGGATATCAACAGGTGCCAATCTAACCCTCCGATGTGTGGAAGACTGTCTTCAAAGCGAAGGAGGGCCTTTTCAAATGGTTGGTTATGCCTTTTGGATTGATGAATGCTCCTGCAACCTTCATGAGGCTAATGGATGACATATTTCAAAAATTCACCAACTCATTTGTAGTGGTATACCTGGATGACATCCTAATCTTTAGCCAGAGTTGGGAAGAGCACCTCCACCATATTCGACAGGTTCTCCAAACATTGCACCAACACAAGTTATGTGCCAATTTGGAGAAATTCACTTTTGGCATGACCCAGGTTTAGTATCTGGGATACATTATTAATTAACGGGGGGCGCATGTGGATCCACCCATGATCCAAGTCATTCAGGATTGGCCATATACAACCACTCTGATAGAGCTCCACATCTTTCTAGGTCTTGCCAACTTCTACCGCAAGTTCGTGTTGGGATTTTCTCATATCATTTGGCCCTTGAGTCAAGTCACCAAGGGAGGAGCGAAAGCAAAATTCTTTTGGTCTGAATCTCAACAGAATGCATTCACAAAGTTGAAAGATTATCTTTACTCGGCACCAGTGCTCGAATTACCAGACTTGCAACAACCATTTGAGGTCAAGACAGATGCCTCTGACTATGCTATTGGGGCAATCCTTACTCAACACGGGCACCCGGTGGCATATCACAGTGAGACACTTTCAGAAACAGTCCATAAGTATCTCACTTATGACAAAGAGATGTATTCCATTGTGCAGGCTTGCCAACAATGGACGCATTACATTTTGGGGAAGGAAACGGTCATCCACATAGACCACCGGCCCCTGCAGTTCATACAGACCCAAGGGAAATTGTAGAATGATCGCCATTAGAAGTGGTCCACATATCTGCAACAGTTCCATTTGAATATCAATTATAAGAAGGGCAGGACCAATAATGTTGTAGATTGCCTCAGTCAACCACCGATCATGGCATTAACCACCTTGCTTAACTCTTGTGGGCACGAGACTTTTGATTGGCCACTTCTCTACAAAAGCGACCCAGAATTTGGCCACACATACCAGACAATCTTGGAAGGTCAACATGTTCCATATTTTCACCTCCAGGATGCCTTGTTATGCCACCTGGGTCACCTTTGTGTTCCTTCAAGTGACTGTGCCAAGATGATTTGGGAAGCACACTACAATGAGGCTATTGGGTATTTAGGGGCCGAGAAAATGGTGGCAGTACTGCAGAAGTATTTCTATTGGCCGAATCTTCGACAGGATGTTGGGAAGTACATCAGATCATGCACTGCCTGTGTCATTGCCAAACCGACCATCAAGAAGCAAGGCCTTTATACCCCGCTTCCTACCCCTAGTTGACCTTGGGAATCCATCTCCATGGATTACATGCTGGGCCTTCCTTCTACTAAGCATGGAAACGACTGTTTTTTTTGTGGTCGTCGATAGGTTTTCGAAGATGGCCATTATGGCGACCTGCAAGAAGAATATCACAACAGAAGCCACTGCTAAACTCTTCTTTGAACGAGTATGGGTACACTTTACGATCCCCGAGTCTATCATCTCAGATCGGGATAGCAGGTTCCTCAGTACATTTTGGTCTAGTCTCTGGTCGATGTTGGACACTAATCTCACTAAGTCCACAGCCTTCCATCCTCAAACTGATGGCTAGATAGAGGTTGTCAATAGGATGATCGTACACATTCTGCACATTTACAACTCAAAGGATCCACGCACATGGGATATGATCCTCCCCTATGTTCAACACAGCTACAACCGGGCTCTCCACAACTCAACTAGCCACAACCCTTTTCAGGTGGGCTTGGGATTCTATCCACTATGTCCTATTGATATGGCTATGTCATTTGCAACTACTCACATAGATTCGGTCCATGTCTAGTCTAAAACCGATAAGGCCAAAAACTTCATCGAGCACATCCAACATATTCATCAGTAGGTCGATGACATTCTAGAGAAATCAAATTCCAAGTACAAGCAGCGAAATGATCAACATCGGGTGCCACACAAGTTTCAGGTGGGTGACAAAGTCTGGTTGCATTGCAAAAGGAACGCCTTACCGACGCCTATCGGAAACTCAGACCACTCCGATATGGTCCTTACACCATTACCAAGGCAGTAGGAGAAAATTCATTTGAGCTCTACATTCCCCCATTCCTTGGCCTGTGCCCAGTGTTCAATTTGGACCACCTTAGTCCATACTTTCCACCATTACTAGACACATCCGACATTGCAAAACAACTCACACCCACAGAGTTGAATCCAGATTGCATGGAACAAGCTAAAAATTATCAGATCATGGACACACAGATCAAGAACACTCTCCAGAAGAATATCCAACTATATCGAGTTGTCAAAGCAGGCCAAATCCTCCACCGGGGCAAGTGGCTCACCAGGGACCAAGTTCAACAGAAGTTTCCTCATCTCATGGAGGAACTCAACTAAATGGGGACCATTTCTTCCTAAGGGAGGAGGAATGATCTAAGTGGATATTGGTGGCCACCCACCAAGTCCACTTGGACCCCCACTATTGTTTCTTTTAGCTTTTCAGTTTCCTTAAGTGTAGCACAATTTACTATTTTTCGCAGTTTTTTGGGTCCTGAACTCCTGGAGCCGTTTTGAGGCCCTAAATGACATTTTTTGGGAAAACTGGGAGCAACATGCATCCATCAACCAATGTTTCTCTTCCTAAAATTGTATTTCTTGGATAGATCTTTCTAACGAGATATTGTGTGCGTCAAACTGAGAACGTATGCCAAAGTTACGACCCCTGGAAGTTGATGTACCAAATTACCCAAACGGGGCCCACAATTTGGCATTTCATCTTCTAGGGTTAGGTTTTTAGATGTTTAGGGTTTTCCATTGTTTCTCAACAATAAATAGGCCTTCGAGCCTCATTGTAACACAGTTCAGAGACATGTAGCCTCCACATCTCTTCTTAGAGATAAGCTACCATCACCCTAGCTAGTTTATTTCCATTTATGTTTGTAAGCATATTTCAGTATTTTACAGTAATGAAATGAAATAGTAATTTCTGCTGCATCTCTATATGTATGGTTATATCTGTAATTTGTTGCATTCCTTTTTAAATCTGGATCACAAGAGGAGGAAACATTATTTGAATTTTTTAAGGGTGGAAAGAGACCCCATACAAGGCCAACAAACAAATTAAGATACAAAATCAAACTCAGAAATAACCCAGAGTTGGACAAAGAGGTGATTGATGTTGACAATATGCCACTGAAGGACCTCATCATCAACAAAAAGAAGGCTACAGGCTCTAAGTATAGTAGAGACAAAGAAACTATGAAGAGGGGTCCTATAGAGACAAGACAAAGAAAAAAGAAAATATTGGAGAAGGTGGATGTACTTCTCAGAGTAGCTAGTACCCTTAGCTAAGAGGCTTGGGGGAGTAAACTTTAAATTTTTCCTATATATTTCATGAAACTTGGATTTTCATTTTATCACGAGCAATTGACCTAATAGTTTTTGGAGACATTGGAACAGTCGGGAAGTTGATATTCCCATCACCAGTGCATTTGATAAAACTGACAGATCCACTGTCAGTTTTTTTGGGATGAAATGGTGTGCTTACTAATAGAAAATCATATAGGGATGAAAGCTGACCAATCAGTCTATTAGTGACTTTGGAGTAAATAGGGAGTGCTGACATATCCATTCACAACAAAATTCAACAGGAGAAAATGATGATATTCTCACTGTCAATTTTGAAACAGGTGAAAAAGAAATCTTGACAGTTAGTCTGTTAGTGAAAGCGACAAATCAGAAAACCAATGACACTGATAGCAACAATATCAGGGTTTTTTTATCAGGAGGTCTGAGTGAAAGAAAGGATGAACATAAAAGGCAATTTTGGTGGAAACTTGATCCAGTTTTGCAAAGGGCCTATTTTTCCACCTAGGAGGTTGTGCTATCAGTTGGGGACCTGTTTCTTTTTCCAAGGAAGACAATTTGAGAGATATTTTACTTGACCTATATATTAGCATATTTTCTAGTAGCTATTTTAGGAAAAAATGAATGTATTTAAGTTTTTATTTACATGCATGAACTTGAAGATATTTAGATATCTTAGATTATTTTAATTAATCTAGAGACTATTATTTTGCAATCAATTGATGTAAGTTCTATAAGACAGTTTATGAAGAATTAAGAAGGGTTGGAATTTTATTGAAAAACATTTTTCATTCTGGTATATTTGAGCAGTCTTGAATACATTAAAATTTTAATGAGTATTTTATGGGAAACTCATGTGTTGTAGTTCCCTATCAGTTTCCTCTTTGTCATAAAATTTTCTTTATCAGCCATTAGTATTTTTTACCTCAATCAACTATAAACTCTGTCTCATTTCAGCTCTTTTCTTCCAAATTCTCAAATAGTTAAAGGATTTGTTGCTATCACGCTTTTTATAGCTTGCTCATTAGGTATGTAGATTTATTGGTTTAGAACTGGACTCCATGCCCAATGCTATGTTTTGTAAACAACCCAACCAATTTTATCCTATGAACTAAATCTGGCCATCGAACTCAATTGCGAAACCTACTACTACATTGACCATAGAGTAGTTGATTTTTATAGAGAGATCCCTCTCTGGGTTGAAGGGATGACGTTCAATCTAAAAGAGGTTTTGAGGTTACCTTAGGATTTTTCCCGAAACGTAGGTTTTCCCTAAGTGATAAAATTTTGGCGTCGTTGCCAGGGAACAAAAAGCATATTTTTTTTCCCAAACGATTTGATTGTTGAAGATCAATTCTTTGAGGGCAAACAAAGATTTGTATTTCAGTTTAGTTGCAATATGTTTTCTCTTGCGACTCCACATTACGATATGAAGGGTTCTTATTAATGGAGTTTTGGCTCATACATGTGTTTATACTCGGAGGAACCCTAATCCAAATCCACCTCAGATTTTTTCAAGCCCATAAAATTTGTTCAGAAAAAAAAATCTCCTAAGGAATGTACATTCAATTTAGAAAGATATTTTTCTCTACCTACAAAGCTTGAAGCTTTTGAAGACTTGGTGTTAGATATTAAATTTGAAAGTAATTTACTCAGATATAAGTCTAAAAGTAGTCTATCAGATATTGTTCTTGATCCAACAGATCTTAAGACCTTCACCCCTGGGCCCTTTATCCCAGAAGTAGAGTTGTTACCCCAAGATTTTGAGATTTGGTCTCATTTTTAGAAACTAGAACAAAGAGTCCAGGAACTTCAGGAAGTTGCTGCTAAATATCCAAATTTTCCTCATTTCAACCCATATTTTTTTACCCCAACTACCCATATGTCATTTGGGGGTTTTCAAAAGTCTATTCCATCGATTGCTATTCCAAAAATCTCAGTACATGTGACATCCATTGTCCTAACTCTTATTGTTAGTGTAATTTCACATCTCATACCTATGGCTGCCTGATATGCACCTTTGAATATTGGAGGGCTGATCCATGACCTCCCACTGAATTATGGACAATGTCTGATTCAGTTTGATGGTACTGGATATTATATAGCTCAACAACATCTAGACAAGCTTAACGATTTTATAGATCTAGAAGAAGTTGATCATGAGGACATCAAACTGAGACTTTTTGCACAAAGTTTGTCGGGTGAGGTAAAGAAATGGTTCAGATCTTTACTTGTAGCCAATATCAATACCTTCCAGCAATTTGAACAATTGTTTCTTGCCAAATAGGAAGTGAAGAAAAACCCATTGTAGATTTTAGCTGAGTATGATGCCCTTCAATGGAACACAGGGGAATTTGTTCAAGAATTCACAGTTAGGTTTAACAAGATTTATAATTCTATTCCAACTAAGATCAAACCTCCTCCTAATTTAGCTTTATTACACTATCATGATTTTTTTGATGTCGAGTTGTCTTATCAGCTCCATGAAAGGAATTCAACTACTTTAGAGTAAATGCAGAGTAATGCGATTTGAGTGGAGGCCAATTTATTGGAAAAGAAGGAAAAAATGAAGGCTGAAAGGAGAGTAGGTTTGAAATAAGATTCATCTTCATCTCCTAAATTAAAATTCAATGTGATGCTAAAAACTATGGAGAAGTTTGTGGATAAATTAACTCCTCCACAAAATGAAAATCAACCACAAGTTAGAAATCCAAAATTTAGGAGACCCCAGCCTGCTCAAAATCGTCACAGAGAGTAGAAAGGTCCTGAAGAACAACAACCTGTTGTTTGACCTCCTTTTCCAGAATATTTTGTTGATGAGGATACTATTAATGAAGAAGATCATCATATTCGGTGTTTCGATGACAAAGAAACCCAAGTATTTTCCACCAAAGAAGAACATGACATTTATGTTGAATGCTCAAGAGAAAAAGACAATGTTCATCTATGTGATTTGGTTGTTTATCAGCAAGGATATAATAGTGCAGTGGTAGATTTTCAAAGGAAGTACAACCTCAAAAATTGGAATGTCCCTGTCAAAGCTTCGCCACAAAATAAAACTGTTGAACAATAGGCCGAACCTATAAAATAGATAGTGAAGAAACCAAAGGAACCAAAGAAGGACAATCCGAAAAAAAAAAAAAAAAAAAAAAAAAAAAAAGGAGACCAAAGACTTAGAAAAATCACAGTCAGCCTTTAATTTGGAGTTTGAAATCAGTAACTTGAAAGTATCCATTCCTTTTGCTAAACTTTTGAGAAATGAGAAATATAGGAAAATAATTTATGCTGTCATTAAAAATTCAGAAATTGATCAAGTCAACATAAATTCACAAGATTATTTAAACCTAGATGATGATTCTCCTAAATTTGTTTTTCCACACGTCACTAGTTCAAATGATGATGTACCCCCATTTTATGTAAGTTTGAATATACATTATCTGATTCTTCACAATGCCATGTTAGATTTCAAAGCTTCACATAACATCATGCCTAAGTCAGTCATGGACCATCTAGGACTCCAAATTACCAGACCCTACAAAGATTTGTTCTCTTTTGATTCGAGAAAGGTAAAATGCCTAGGGCTGATAAAGGATTTAGTTGTCACCTTAGCTCAACTTCTTGCTAAGAGTGTATTGATGGATAAAACATTCCAGCTAGAATTGACATGTTTTTATCCTGATCTTGGGTAGCAAGATTGGGAGGAACTTTACAGATGGACATGTCCTATGCTTCTATCCCATTGTTTGGTGAAATGAAAAGATTGTACTAAGAGGTTCAAATGGCCTATATGGTGAGTAGCCGAACCCAACTGGATAATCATTCTATCTATGTAGTAGACACAGAACTAAGATCACATATTTTCTTCAATGGTTTCTTTTTTGAGGGAGAAACATGAGCAGAAAATGAAACTAATATTCAGTAAGAACAAGTTTAGGAATTTTCAGATGAAGTCTCGAAATTATATTTTGATGGCTCCACTTGTGAGAATGGTTTTGGAGTAGGATTATGGATTGTTCCACTAGATTGTACAATCCAATTACATTCATTTAAACTGCAATTTGACTGTACAAATAACGTGGCAGAATATGAAGCTCTCATTATTGGACTAAATCTATTAAGAGAGAAAAAGGCAAAGAAAATTCACATTTTTGGGGACTCGAAGCTGATTGTGAACCAAGTCAAAGGTACCTATCAAACTAAGCACCCGAGAATGACAACCTATAGGAATGAGGTTTTGGATTTATTTTCTAACTTCTTTTCTAAGCATGAGATTTCACTCGTATCAAGAGAGGAGAATGGAATTGCATACTATTTAGAAACAATTGTTAGTGCATTCAGAATTCTGATTTATCTAAATGGAAAGTATGAGATAAATGTTAGACACATGCCTTCAATTCTGGATAATACAAAACATTGGTAGGTGTTTGGATATTATCAGCAAATCAAAATATTTCTCCAAAGAACAAATGAATTTCTCAGCACTCTAATTAAAAAGCATGAAGATGAAACTATAGATAAGAATTCAGAGACAATAATCTTTTTGAGCATTGTGGCTAGACATGAAATTATTCAATTGAGTAATAATCTAATTCCTAGAGGATTGGTTCCTTTAGAAATATTTTTCAATTCTAATGATGTGGCAGCTAACCCAAGAATTCTACCAAGCGATAGTGAGATGGAAGATTATAATTTGGGGACTGACAATGACCCAAAGACAGTCAAAATTTCTAACACTTTAAAGAAGGAGAAAATCCAAAATATGCATAATTATTGAAAGAGTTTATTGATATATTTTCTTAGAGGTATGAAGATTTTAAGATTTATGATCAGACCATCACCCAACATACTATACCACTTAAGGAAGATAAGAATCCATTTAAATAAAATTTAAGAAGGATCAATCTGAAGCTACTACCACTGATTAAGAAAGAAGTAAAAAGACTGATCGCTACAAAAATCATCATTCCATGCATATTTTCCAATTGGTTAGCAAAATTGGTGCTAATGAGGCAAAAAAGTGGGGAAATTTGCCCATGTGTGGATTTCAAAAATTTAAATAAATTCTCACTAAAGAATAATTATCCTATACTGAAAATGGATCATATTCTATAGAGGGTGGTTGGTGCAGAAAGGATTTCTATGTTGGATGGGTTCTCAGGATACAATCAGATCTTGGTTGACCCAAAATATTAGGAGAAGACTACCTTCACCATGCCATGGGGTATGTTCATGTATTCTAAGATGACATTCAGACTCATGAATGTCAGAGCTACTTTTCACTATGTAATGGATATAACTTTTGCTAACAAAAGAGATAAGTTCATAGTAATTTATCTAGATGACATTATTGTTTTCTCAAAATCTGAATCTGCCCATTTGAAACATCTGAGAACAGTTTTTAGCAAGTGCAGGAAATATGGAGTTTCTCTAAATTCGAAAAAGTCCCATTTCACCATGAAGGAAGGCAAGTTGTTGGGACACATAGTATCAAAGGAAGACATCCAGATAGACCCCAGTAGAGTGACAACAATACAAAAGGTTGAGAAACCAATAAATGATAAGGAAGTGCAATATTTCTTAGGTGAAGTAAAATTTATGCGGTGTTTTATTCCAAATTTTGCAAATATTTTAAAGGTAATAATGAGTATTCTTAAGAAAGGAAGCGAGATTACTAAGCAAGCAAAGAGTTATTTTTAATGATATCAAGAGAGATTGAGGTCAAGCACCTTTACTCATATTCCATATTTTTCAAAGGATTTCATGATTTTCTCTTTTGCCTCTGAGCACACCATCTCTGTTGTGTTGCTTAAGAAGAGTGAGGCAGGTCAAGTATAGCCCATCTCCTTTTTTAGCAAGGCATTGAGGGATGTTTCACTAAAGTACAATGTTCTAAACAAATAGGCATACGAATTTTTATTCTACATTCTCATGTGATGTCATATGTGCTAGATGCTGCAATAAAGAGTATTTTAGTACATCCATACAGTGATGGTAGAAGAGGCACGTGGATTGCTAAAATTTTGGATTTTGACTTGGAAATCAATCCTACCAAGTTAATTAAAGGATAGGGTCTGGCTAGACTAATTACTGAAACAAATCTTGATGTTGTTGGTATAAATTCTAATTTTGAATGATCATATCTGCCAGGTGAAGAATCAGTGGTTAAATATGAATATTGTTTCAAACAATGTTTGTGGTATGCTGATGTTGTTTACATTCAACAGAATTTACAAGTACCACCAAGAATAGATAAGACACAGGCTAGATTCGTGAGATTGAAATTTGTTAAGTATTGCCTTTTAAATGGTTATTTGTATTGGAAGGATCCTAGTGGTACTTTATTGAACTGCCTAATAGAAGACAAAGCCAAGAAAATGAGTAAAGACTTTCATGAAGGAGATTGTGGGGGACATCATTACTAGAAGGCCATAGCAAACAAAATCTTGAGAGCTGTATTTTATTGGCCTAATTTATTTTTTGGTGTTAGAAAAGAAGTAGTAGCTTGTCACAAATGTCAGTTGTTTGAGGGTAAGTCAAAACTAATGTCTTTGCCTTTAAAACCTATCTCTGTAGGGGAACCTTTCCAGCAATGGGGTCTTGGAACATTTGGAATGGGCCATACAGAATTGCAACTTTCTGTGGTAAGAACAGTTTCATCTTAGAAGGTCTGCAAGGAGAATTACTTCTTGTAGGTCTAGTCAATGGACATTTTCTGAAGCATTATATCTCCTAAACAAAGAATGATTTTCAAGTTTTCATTGTACATATCGATATACTTTGAAAAATATCTTGCAGGTGTGGATAAATATTCTAAGGGACTTGAAGCCCGAAGCAAAGGCCCTGAGGTTCTATTGATATTCATCGAAAAAAATAAAAATTAAAGACAATTATATTTTTTCAAGTTCAAAGTCTGTAAAAGATCATCTCTTAAAAGATGAAGTCCTTACTTTTGAGTCAGTGACAGTTCTGTTTTGAGCTAGTGTTTGTAATGGATGAGGAAATTGGTCTGTGGGGTTCTTGTTTCCATCATTGATCGATAGCATCTGCATGGAGCTAGATGTTATCACAATAAACCATTTTGTTTTAATTTTCAGAAAATGTTGACAGTTTTAGTGTCATCATTTTAGTTGTAATAAATCGGGAAATTATTGATAGCGGGGCTATCAGCGTTTTAGTGAACTGATATGGTCTTCTAGAGAAATTTTCTGACAACAGGCCTATCAACAATTTCATTTTGGCTGGTAGGCCAACTATCAGTGCCAAAACCAGATTTTAAATTTAAAAAGTGATGACTATACTGACCATGTCAGCGTCAGCGATATCATTCAAACGTGTCTTTATATGTTTTGAAGGGGTAAAAAGTATTGGTTAATGTTTTTCTCCACTACTATGAGTAAATTTCATTACAATGATTTTACCGTATGATATGAATATCATTCATCATCATCATCTAAATCCCCATAATCATTCACTCATCCAATTTTAATATTCCATCTGCATGTCAAGTTGTTTTACCATGTCCCGTTAGTAGGTTTGTTTTTGTTAGTTCAAAGCTAGTGACACTTGGCATTGAAATAGTTTTACTCACAGGGATTCAGAATTGAATCCCAGGAAGGCCATGCAATACGATGGGAAAAGGAGGCAAAGTGAATCACTCTGAGCCCAAAGCACCGGATTTGCTAAACATATACTTCAAAATCTAGGAATTGTTTCAACAAGTTGGTTGGAGTGAGTTTTTCCACCATTGTACCGACTACCACAATGTAATGGCTCGGTCTTTTGCTCGGGTGTTTTATGGAAATCGTGTGGAAGTTGGAGGCATGTTGTTTTCAGTTATAGAGTATGCCAATGCTGAGGCCACAACCTTACCAACAGACATAGAGAATATTTTTCACAGTGATGTGTTGGCTGGGATTGATGTACTGTTCTTTTTTAAAGAAGAGTTTAAGGGTCAAAATTGGAGGGTCGACGCTCGGAAGGAGTGGTTACAGGACAAATAGCATGTCCCTCTATGCCTATGTCAACAATATTTCACCTACGAAGGGAGGTTCAATTAGTTAAACCTCTACCATTTCTATTTCCTTACACATCTTGCTGGTCAAATCAAAATAAATCCTTTATTTTATTTATTATAAAGAATTCAGCATATGGCAGATAGGTTTAGGGCCCGCAAAGACACCTCCTCCTATTTCATATACTACAAATCCCTGATAAAACTCGTAATCAAAAACTAGCTAGCCAGGGCAGAAAGGACTTGGATCCATTTCATGTTTTTGGGATGTTTTCAATCTCAACCCCTTAAAAGATGAAGAGGCAGACCAAAAACTACCAAAAAGGAGAAAAATACCAAGGAACAAGCCCTTATTGAGCCAACTACCAGCCATGAGAACATAGAAATTCCATCTACATCTTCTGTCCCTAAAATCCCTAAGGTCTAGCATAGGCAAAGTGTCAGGCTCAGTAAACTAGACCATGTATCCCTTGTAAACCTACCTATTGGTATCGGCTCTTTCCAGGTTTTAACTCCACCTATTGAATCCTCCCCTACAGACACAACAAAAATAGAGGTTCTTAAAGGAAAAGAAGCAAAGTTTGAGACCCAAGAGGAGGAAAAACTATTTGAATTTTTTAAGGGTGGCAAGAGACCACCATACTAGTCCAACAAACAAATTAAGATACAAAATCAAACTCAGAAATAACCCATAGTTGGCCAAAGAGGTAATTGATATTGACAATATGCCATTAAAGGAGCTCATAATCAATAGAAAGAAGGCTACATGCTATAAGAAGAGCAGAGACAAATAAACTATGAAGAGGAGTCCTATGGAGACAAGACGGAGTAAAAAAGAAAGATTGGAGAAGGTGGATGTACTTCGCAGGGCAGCTAGTACCCTCATCTAAGAGGCATGGGGGAGTAAAATTGAAATTTTTCCTATCTATTTCATGTAACAAGGGTTTTCATTTTATCATTGACAGTTGGCCTAATAGTTTTTTCATATAGAAGAATAGTTGGGAACTTGACATTCCCATTGTTAGTGTTTTTCGTGAAACTCACAGATCCACTGTCATCTATTTTGGGACAAAACTATATGCCCACTGATATAAAATGATATAGGGATGAAAGACAATAGTTAGTATGTCATCGAATTTGGAGCAAACAGGGAGCACTGACATCTCTGTTGTCAGCGAAATTCAGATAGGCGAATATGTTGATTTTCTGTTATGAAACTAGCTCACAAAAATATAGAACAGATAGATCAACACTTTAAAAATTAGCCTCTTCGAGGGGGAAACCTCCTTTACATTAAAAAAATGAAAAATTCTTGGATGATACAAATGACAAGACCTCCTTTCTGTATATAGGAGTCTAAGGGGTCATAATATAATCAAAGCTGACATAACAATAATAATGTAAGGGCACCATAATAACAATAGTGGGCTTCTATGGGGCACAATAATAACAATATGGGCACTACATTGGTACAAAAATATAATAAGGGGGTGGTATTAATAACAATAAGGGGTTACACTAGTAGTATAGGCGCCGAACATGCCCCTCTCCATAAAAAAGTTTTGTCCTCAACACTTGAGTAGTTCTTGATGCTTCTGTATAAAATTCTTGTCCTCCCATGTGGAATCTTCAGTGGTTAAGTTCTTCCACTTGATGAGATACTCTGAAATTGATCGATTTCGTAGTTGTCAGGTTCTTGTTTCTGTGACTGCTCCAGGTTCCAATATGATTTTTCCTTCCTCTTCAAGTTTTGGCAATATTGTTTGAATTGGGATCTTCTACAAATTTTGAATGAGTGGCCACACTTCTTCGTCCTTCTTCCATTCATCCCTTGCTTCATTTATCCAATCTGGTTGGATAATATAAATAGCACAAAACAATGCTTCCACATCCTCATCCTTTCTTGAGAGTGCATCTGCAACAAAATTTTGCTTCCCTTTTCTGTAGATGATGTCAAAGTCATAACCCAACATATTTGTGACCCATTTTTTCTGTTCTTCTAAAGATAATATTTGTTCTAAAAAAGAATTTGAGACTATCATGATCCATTTTTACCTTGAAGTGTCTTCCCATTGGGTAAAGTCACCATTTCTTAAGTGCGTGTAGTATTGCCAACATTTCCTTCTCATAAATAGCTTGCTTGAGATGTAGCAATAAAAATACCCAATCACCTACATCAAAACGTTTTTCCCTACGATGTTGATCTACCTGTTGTTTCATTCGATTCTACACCAAAGTGGCGTTATCCTTTATAAGTTGGAGAACTTGTTGTTGATTCTCGATGTGATCTTTCACTGCTTGAACCTTTTTCTTCTTGATATGTCCTTCTATCTTGAGAGTTTGAGGAGTGGTAATTTTTTCTAATGCTTTACAAGATATGGTCGGATTCATTTCTTGATGCTCGATGTGATCTTTCACTTGTTGAACATTTTTCTTCTTGATATGTCCTTTTATATTGATTGTTTGAGGAGTGGTAATTCTGGCCAATGCATTACAAAATATGGTTGGATTCATTTCTTCTTTCTTGATGTGATCTTTCACTTCTTGAACCCTTTTCTTCTTGATATGTCCTTCTATCTTGAGAGTTTGAGGAGTGGTAATTCTTGCCAATGCTTTACAAGATATGGTTAGATTCATTTCTTTTTTCTCTAGGATTATTTCCTGGTGCATATCCTCCTCTTTTGATGTTTCTTGATCCTTTTCTTCCTCCTCTTCATTATCTATGTAAAATAATTTCTTCTCAGCGCACTTATGACCTTTAGTGCATTTGCTATCACAATTGTAACAAAGCCCTTTTTCTCTTTTTTCTTCCAATTTTTGTGGTGTAAACCTTGTCGGTTGTGGAGGGATAGGAAAAAAAACACTTCCATAATTATAGTCGTGAGTGGTGGGATTCCTTGTTTCCATAATTTCGCTTTCAATTTTTCTTTCCCACCTGAATGCCTTCTCCAATGAATTACGTTGCCAAAGACGAACCTCATGTTGAATGTTATCCTTTAAAGTACCTATGAAGACATCAATCCTTTGCTTCTCTGGAATATAATTTACCCTTATATTCAATTTTTGAAAGTCCTCAATGTGCTCTACCATTGAACACTTTTGTTTTAGATTTATCAACTGGCTAAAGAAGGTGTTTCTCTTTGTATCCTCACAATGTTCTATCATTTCCTCTGTGAAAATTGACCATGTAACAAGTGGTTTACGAGAACAAAGCCCTTTATACCATAAAAATTGATTCAGTTCTAAATATGAAGATGCAATACGTACCTTTTGTAACAGTTGCACCTCATGTAGATCAAGATATTGCTCCATTTGTAGTATCCAATTTACCAGATCCTTGCCATCAAACTTCCTCATATCGCCTTTTCTTGATTTTAAGAGCTCGATCTTGAAACGACTATAACTCTGTAATTTCAAGTCTTCTAGTTCTGAAATTGTGACCTGAATTAGCCCTCTACGTCCTCTTTCCAATGCCACTGGTCTGATCGTAATTGTATTCCTGAAGAAAGATTTATTCCCAATCTCCCGCGATGACCTAATTATAGACTAGTTTAGTAGAGTAAATTTGTATGAAATTCCACGTGTCACTGTTTCAACCTTAGGTTCTAAAAATTTTACTCAAACAAAAAACCATCCATCCTCTTTCTGTAACTTCTTACGAAATATCAATATGATGCTCAGAGAGAAAGTTATGACGATTTTCCCAAGGTCACCTGTTTAGGATGTAATTCGGGAGTCTGCAAAAACTCTAACTTCCTCAGGTCATATATCCGAATATATAGTGAGCCAAGATATAAAATTCGGACCTGAGGTTCAAACCAATTTCTTCTCAAATGGGTTTTCCTTTTAGCTTCTGAAACTGGGTAGAGGAAACATTATAGTGAAAATTCCACGATGACCTATTTTAGATGAAATTCTGGAGCTTGCAAAAACCCTAACTTCCTCAAATCATATCTTCGAAAATGTAGTGAGACAAGATTTGAAATTTGGAGCCAACGTTCCCCACGATTTTGTCTAAAATGAGTTTTTTGTTTCACTTCTAAAACATTGCAAAAAAAACGTTATAGCGAAAATTCCACGATGACTTGTTTGGAGCAGCGAAACCTTAGAATCCAAAGCTTTGATACCAAATGTTATGGAACCAGCTCACAAAAAAATAGAAAAGATAGATAAATGCCTTAGAAATAAGCCTCTTTGAGGGGGAAGCCTCCTTTACATTACACAAATGAATAATTATTGGATGATACAAATGACAAGACCTCCTTTCTATATACAAGAGTCTAAGGGGTCATAATATAATCAGAGCCGACATAAAAATAATAATGTAAGGGCACCATAATAACAATAGTGGGCTTCTATGGGGCACAATAATAACAATATGGGGACTACATAGGTACAAAAATATAATAAGGGGGTTGAACTTATAAAAATAAGGGCTTACACTAGTAGTATAGGGGCCTAACATTTTCCCACTGTTAGTGATTTTGAAATAGGTGGAAAAGAAATGCTCACAATCAGTCTATCAACGAAATCTACAAATTAGAAAACTAATGAAATTGAAAACAACAATATTATCGTTTTTCATCAATAGCTACACAAGAAAGGATGAATAGAAAAGGAACTTTCAATGGAAAATTGATCCGGTTTTATAGAGGGACCTACTTTTCTAGCTAGGATGTTGTGCTATTAGTTAGGGACCTGTTTCTTTTTCCAAGGAAGATAGTTTGAGAGATATTTTAGTTAAACTATATATCAACATATTTTCCAGTAGCTATTTTAGGAAAAATAAAGGTATTTAAGTTTTTATTTACATGCATGAACTTGAAGATATTTATATACCTTAGATTATTGTAATTAATTTAGAGACTATTATTTTGTAATCAGTTTATGTAAGTTCTATAATATAGTTTATGAAGAATGAAGAAGGGTTGGAATTTTATTGAAAAACATTTTTCATTCTGGTATATTTGAGTAGTCTTGAATATATTATAGTTTTTAATGAGAATTTTGTAGGAAACTCATGTGTTGTAGTTCCCTGTCAGTTTCCTCTTTGTTCTAAATTTTTCTTTCATGTCTGAAAATGTTAGTATCTAATATTGGGATTCATTTATGCTCCTTTGTTGTATTTATCATCCATTGGTATTTGTTACCTCAATTAGCTATAAAATTTGTCTCATTTCAGTTCATTTCTTCCAAATTCACAAACAAACAAGGGATTTTATGTTATCATTCTTTTTATAGATTTCTCATTATATCTGTAGATTTACTGGCTTAGAAATGGACTCCATGCCCAATGGTATGTTTTGTAAATAGTCCAACCAATTTTATCCTATGAACTAAATCTGGCCGCCAGACTCAATTGTGAAACCTACTACTACATTGACCATAGAGTAGTTGAGTTTTACTGAGAGATCCCTCTCTGGGTTGAAGGGCCAACTTTCAACCCAAAATAAGTTTTGAGGTTACCTTAGCATTTTTCCCACATCTAGGGTTTTCCCTAAGTGATATCATGTAGAATTTTCATAGTACTATAACATGAAACATAAGCCAAAAAAATATATAATAGGGTCGATGCCCTAAACTGGAAGCAGGAGAAGATCCACTCATTAAATTCACCCAAAAGGTTGTGGTGCTATACATTAACCCCAAAATACCAAGAGGAAACACTCAGAAAACCAAGATAGTTGACAATAGAACTTGGAAATTGAGAACACCGAGTCAAATTGGATTCACATCTCCACAATGATTAGGCACTTTAATTCATTGAAATAAAAACTAACCTGTAACAATAAACACAACAAGGATAGTGTGAACCTAAAGCTCGAGAGAAAAGTTTTCAAGAGTAAGGAAAATTGAAAGTGTGGCTAGTCAGAGGGGGCTAACCTTACCTTAAAGTAACCCCACCATTGGGCATGCAGATCTCATGGTTGCAGTGTAAGAAATGTCATGAGTATTATTTACATCAGTAAATTGGAAAATATTTCTGAAAGTAAAATTACGGCAAGCATCAATTATGTAAATAAACCAATATAATCCTTTTACCTGGGAAAAAGAGGCACAAGATCAAGTTCTTGAGAGCCGTCACAAAATATCGGCCCTGTGTTAGTCATACAAATATAACAGATGAACCAAAAAGGGTGAGTCTATTAAGTTTTCATTATGAAGGAAACTGTGAGGAAGTGAAATCGAAGCTTATAAGACTCTTTGTCATATCTATAAATTATTTGCAAAATTTTTCCATGGAAGGAAAATCCCAACAAGTTAGGGTTGCAACACAAATTATAGAGGTCCCCACGAGCCAGACCAATTGCAAATGAGCCATCATTGTAGTGGGGATATGTGGAGTGGTTACACAAAAATTTTCTTGCAATGGTTGGAACCATCTGATATAAACCCTAAGAATCAATGGTATTGATCACAACATCAATCACAAACTCTTTCCCATGTGTAACAACTAGAGTCTCGAGAGGATCATAATGTGGTAGGATTGTTCAGTCGGTAATTTAAGATAATATGCGAAGGTTAGCCATGGTATGGGGATAAAAAGTAGGTTATAAAGCATTACGGGGTAAACTTTAAAAGCACCCACCGCAACTCTGTAATTATAAGCCTTAATATTTTTCATTTTATCACAATATCATTAATCGTTCTGAGTACCTAAAGTAAAGTTTATAGAACCAATATCTATCATCGAATTGAATCACAACAATATTAGATCCCTAACATTAATAAAACTAATATTTACAATAATTCCCAGTCGTTTATTATAGTAAAGGTAAAAAGGTAGGAAAAATAAAATTTTACTGAATGCGTTGGGGGATGTGTCAAGTGGTATCAGAGCTGAAGGGTTCATCATTGTGGACTGTTTGAGGGCACATAGTAACAAATTGTTTTGTGTTCATGGTAAAGAAGGGTCGAACATATGGCAAACCCACTTACAAGACTAATTATGTACGCTTTCCGAAATCAAATCATGAGAGTTGGGTACAACTAGGACTACAATCTCAGGTCATAACCATTATGATGTTAAAAGGAAAAAACAATATATAAGTAAGGGCATAAATCACCAATTAAAAGTTAGAAATGAACCAGGAATGAGAAAACAAATAAATTTATGAGTCAAAATCCAAGGCAATGAGGAGGTAAAGAACCCTTCCATAGGTACATTGAAAAGGGATATTTGTGATCTGTGAGAACAAGGAAGTGTATGAGTAGACAAAGCAGGAGCCACTTATGTGAGTAAATGAACTAAAGTCTTATATTGTTAAAATAATTATAAATAAAATTGTTATGTGTTGCATGTAAGATCACCCTGTAAAGTTTGGGGATTATCTATATGATGATTACCCGTTAATAGTTGCAAAAACCTTCGTTAAATTATTCAATTTTTTTTTCTTTGACACATAATTTATAAATATTAATAATCACAAAGATGTATTAAATTAAAACCTAGTGTGGATTGTTAAAGAATGATATAGATATAAAGGGGTAAAGATTATATTGGTGAGTACAGAGTCGTAACACCAAATCATGGAATGATTCGTTAAGTGATCCAAAATGGATCCAAGAAATCTCTAAGTCTTCAAAAATCATTTAAAAGATCAAAACAAATGCATGGGAAGAACCCTTAGAAACATTGGAAAACACTATCGGGAGGTGAAAAACACAAGAAAAAAGTGAAAACAGAGCTATCGGCGGCTTGAACAGTGAATGCACAGGAGCCGTCAGATCTGGCCGATCAATAGTCCAAATCTGATCACAAAATCGCAATCAGAAGTGGCAAGTGAAGGCTATCGGGGGAGACCACAAGGTATATGCGACAGCGACCAGCAGGGTCAACGAGGACTATCGATCAGGCGTGTAGATCGATGGTCCACGTTGCATCGTAACATCACATCGACAAACCACAATAGAATGCTCACCAAACAACCTGGGGTTATTGCGATATGTGATTGCGATTAATCGCATGTGATATCGCAATTAGCGAACGCAATGGAGCGGGGCTATATGAATACATATATAGGAAATGTGATTAGCTGGACCTAATGGAAATATAGGTGATATCGTATATATTTTGAAGTCCAAAAAACCACATTTTCCTTTGTATTTGCATTTTCCGCCAAATAAATAAAATATAAAGAAACTAGGTCGATGTGATGAAACCGGACCCGAAAAGGGTTTATGAATGCATGTGTATAATATTTCAGGTCCGATATGGGTGGTTTTGCGGGGTTTTAATGTTTTTTTTAATATAAAAGGGAAAATCACGATAAGCGGGATTGCGGGCAGGCCAAAAGCAGAAAGTGGTTTGGGCCAGGCTCCGCCGGAGCCCATACATTGGCTGCCACGTGTCCAGGCTGAGGAGAGAGAAAACCACCCTCATCGAGCAGTTAATTCCCATACGAAAGGGCCGCCCTAAATGGATCTCAGTTGTTGGATCTAGACCTCCCAGATCAACTGTGGAGATGCGATGTCAGTATATAAAAGGCAGACCCGATACCAGAAAAGAGCGGATTTGAGGACTTTTCAAGTCTGATAAATAGTATCTTTGGCAAATTTTCACAGTTTTGAATGCATTTCTCTGTATTAACAGAAAGCGTCCGTTTCAAGGATTTCAAAGGCCCGATGCACTCATCCATTGTAGAATAGGTGGCCACCTCCCCTGAAGGCATTATGCAATGAGTATTTAATGCTAGAAGAGGGATTTGAGCGGACAGAGGCCGGGAGACAGAAAGCCGAGAAGAGGAAACGAATAGGCAGAGCAGATTGGCTTTAAACCCACATAAGACAAAAGCAAAGGCATATAGTATTGAAGGTAGTGCTGAGACAGAGCAATAGAGACAGAGAGTCAGTGAGGAGAGTTTGTGTACTCAGAAGAGACTTGGGGGATCCAAGTAAAGCCTTATTGATTTGTATCTGTTGTGTAAAGCTAAAATTGAGCTCACTGTTGTAAAAATCTATTTGAAGACATAATAGAAAGGTCACCACTGAAGGTTGGACCAAGATATGTAGCCCAAGAGTGTGGGGTGAACTCCTTATTAAACTTGCTGTGTTTATATGTGTTATCTATTATTTTTCTTTTACTGCTTCATTGTTTATGTATTTCGCAATCTTATCGATCCATTGCACAAAGTAACATAGGCATATCCATGCACATGAGTTTGTAATACCTTATTAATTGTCTTAGATGACATTCCTAGATCAAGTGGTATCAGAAATTTAGGTTTACTAAGGTTAGGCAAGCTTGTGCTAGATTGGTGAATGTGTTGAAGGCTTGAAAAATCGGGACTCCAACAAGGGGGATAACCACCCGGTCCGGACCTTAAAACAACTCCTTTTCCGTTTGGAATAGTGGCTCTGGCTGGGGATGATGGGACCAGTTTCCCAAGTTATTTATGATGTTTGTGCTAACGGGATGATGTTTTTATTTTCGAGGTTTTATGGGGTGAATACTTATTCTAATCTTAATCTATCTTCTAACTATCATATGCAATCTATCTTAATCAAAGAAAACATCTAACTGTAAAACTCTCTCGGGAGTAACATTTATATATGTGATCTAAAATGATTTTTGAAAGTAATTGATAATAAAGATCATTCAATCACAGTAAGAAAAGAATCCATTTGATAATGATCGTTTCATATAAAAAGTTAGCCGAAACGCTATGAAAGGTATATCGCATAAAGAGTCATCCATGTATTCAGCATAAATAATAAATCATCATCATGCAAAAGTGCAATAATGATAACTAAGAATTTAAACTTTCATACATCAATAACTGAAAATGATTTGTTTCTTAATACACAAGTAAAAGGCATTAAGAGATAGAAGTACCATTTGCAATACGTCCTACTCATATGCTCCAACAATATGGATCTATCTTGAAATCACTTAACATCAACTAAGAGTACAAAAATGCAATTTCAGTAGAAGATGCTAAACTCAAGTAGAAAATAAATCTCGTTCCATTAATTTTACCAAAACCTCCTCAATGGGGGGCATAAGTGGACGTTCTGAATAATGTTTTTAATAAAATTTCTGGACCCCTCTCTAAATGCATGAGAGGGGTTTAAATACTAATCTATGAAACTTAAAAATAGATATTACAAAAATAGATGAGGAGGTTTAAACGACCTACCTCATTTTAAGAAAAAATAAACAAAAACAAAAATAAAATATGTCTATGACTAATCCTGCATCTGATCCTTGAGATCACAAATATCCAACATCGGTTTTAAGAGTGTCGGTTGGCCGACTTCAACTTTCAATTGTCCTGCAAATACAACATTGGTGAGCGCTAGCACTATTTTCTCGGCGGAAGTCATCAGGCATTTTAGGGTCATCCATTGGCTGTGTGGTTTCACTAGGTACTACCAGTATGCTTCCCAGTTCAATCTGTTTACCTGTTTAATTGCCTCTGCCCTTTCCTCTGCTGCTTGTTTCCATACTGCTTGAAGCTGTTGTGCTTTTGGAAGAAAGCCAGGGGTGGTTTCTGCTACCAAATTAGCCTTGTGTAGATTTTCATTTATGCATTTGATGACATTGTTCGCTGCTGCTGCCACATCCTCCATTGCCTGTTCTGCCTCCCTTAGCTGAGAATCCCATTTTGCAAATAAAATTTCTTTGTGCGATTCATCAATTTTGGGCATGTCTACTCTTTTCCCTTCTTCAGATTTCTGCCAGTTTAAGAAGTCTGAGACTTTCTTAAAAATTGAATCATATTCAAGTCATAATTCCACAACTTGATTTGTTATATTATCACTCATTCCACTACGAAATCCTCTAGCATAATAGTTCTTTCTTTTGTAGAAGCTGGGAATTGAGACCAAGTGCCTCTATGACAAACTATTCTATTTTAGGATCATATTTATGCAGTTCTATTATACTCTGTAACTATTCTTCTTTACTAGTTAAACTACTTTGATGTGCCAACTGCATTTGCTGAAAGTCTTGCTGAAGTTTTGCCAACTGTGTTTCCACTTGTTGGTTGATGCTGACCTGCTGTAACTGTTGTTCCAAAAACAAAATCCTATCTTCTTTTTCTTTTAGCAGCAGTTGTACCTCTGCTACTTTGTCAATGGTTGCTGAAGCGTATGCACCTACAACCTGTGAGAGCCTAATGAGATTTGCCGATGGATCTGTAGATGGGTCTTTCCAAAGAACATCCAGAGGTTCATCCTCGGGAGCGAGCATAGAATCCAACTTTCTTTTCTTTCTTTGTCTTCTAACGACGACTTTATGTTGAGGGCTATAGAATACATCTAGAGGAGGAATTTCCTCTATTCTCAATACAATCTCAGATGTGGGAGCAATGGGAATATGCTCTGTTTCCTGAGTGCTAACAACCCTTTCTATTACCATTTCTGTGGTCGTCTCTTGTGTGTTTGTTGGTGGCTCTGCATTTTGTTCCTCTGTGTTAAGTATCTTATTAAAATTTTACCATTCTCCTTCTAGATCAATTATGAGCGGCTCTACTTGCTTTGGGAGGGGAGTGGAGGCTTCAGATTTTTTTACGAATGAAGTCTGCTGATCAGAATTTGCTGTAGACTGGGCTGTGTCTTTTATTGACTCCTCTCTCTTACTTTGTTTATCTTTGGATGTTTTTTCAGATTGATTGCCAGAATTTCCTTGCAAATATTTTTCAGAACTTGTTTTCGACTTCTCTTTTGAATCTTCACTAATGCTTACGCTGGGAGTAGGATCTCTTACTAGTTCAATGAGTGATTGGTCCAATGGGACCTTAGACAACCTCTATTTTATGTAATTATCAAAAGTTTGGAGACCTTCTTGGTCAAAAAGAATTTGTGCCATATGCTGAACTTCTTTGAAGGCGAACATTGTCAAATGGATCTTTTTGATGGGAAAATATATTTATTTTAACCATTGTGGTAAAAAAATTTACAATACCAAAGGGATCATTTTGCCTTCCCGGGAACTTGGGTAGTTGTAAAGATAATACATTATTAACTTCTTTGAAAGCATGACCTAAGTCATGCAATGCAAATGCTCCGCATGTTATAGGAAATTGAGGCCAAATGGCCTTCTTGGAATCTTTCAGTACTTTTTTCATCCCCCATCACCGCATGTCTGATAGGCTATCTCCCTAGCCATCAGTTTTTCTGGGAAGTAAAATGGTAGCACATGGGGTGAGGTAATATGCCAAATACTCTGATATACGTGAATAATTCATCCCCAAACCATCTCGCTACAGGGAGAATATCTACCTCAGCTTCTAGGGAAAACCTTGGGGCATCTTTCTTGTAGATATTTTTATGAATCGGGAGTATAACTTTGTGACAAATTTTGAAGAAATGTGGCTCCCACATGATGTTGTGATAAATTTGAATGGGAAGTGGATTTTTAACCGTCCCCTTCCATCCCATAACAGGAAATTTGGAACCAAAACAAATAGCATCCATAACATAGGCACTCATGAAAAATGGAGGGTAAACCCTCGAAGCAATGCTTATTTTTCTTCTGTATTCTAAAATTGTAGTGGCTAAATTATCTAACAGGATTTGAGCCCAATTCATTATTGTAGCATTAATAAGTGCATCTACTAGGGGTAACCAATCTGATGAAAATTTGTTGCTGTCTGGTTTACCAAACAGTCTAGATAACATAGCGGTAGCAAAACAGTAAGGGGAACAAAGAGAACCGGTGGAGTACATACTGTTTTTATCTTTTTTGAGCCTTTCCTCATTGTTTGACCAATGCTTCATGCATTCTGCCAAATCTTCAATTTCCTTTGCGAACTTCTCAACAAAGTGCTTGTTGTAGATAATTTGGGGTTCTGGTAAATGGTACATGAGCCTCAGGTTGTCTGGAGTAAAAGACCCCATGACTTCCTGTCTTGTCGTCTTGAATTCTCTGTCAGATATGTCCGCATGCTCTATAATCCATTTAACCATGTCGGTGTAAGGGAATTTCTTTGGCCTTGCAACAATGCGGTGCAAGAATGAGCATGCAAGTTTAGTCAAAGAAGCGTCAGAAGAGCCGCGTCCATCCGCTGTAACAGTTATTTTCATAATCTTTGATTGCTCTTCCTCCAATAACTGATACATAGTTTCCCACGTATATGTCCCTGCATCTCGATTACAGGTAGTGTCTGTGAATAATGGGGTCATTTCTGACTTTTCAAAAGTTGGTGCCTTTCCTTTCTTCCCCATTTCTTCGGATGTTCTGCTTTGTGTGTTCTTCCTGAAAGTTACAAGCAAAAAGTAGAATAGGATAAAAATGATAGTAAATCCAGAAATAATCAATAGAGAGTATGAAAATAAGGTGACGGAGGGTCTTTAATTCTAAATTACTTCAAACGATGTCAACTTACATTAAATGA